>JAPPVO010000032.1:144298700-144448700 GCA_030407325.1 Camellia japonica
TTGTCTGAGTTTATTGGTGGCTGCTACTAACGTTTGTGTTGTTCTATTTCATTGGACTTATTGTGTTTGTTAACTATTTTGTTGCTTGCTTTCTGTTTTAATCGAGTGTTGGTTTTCACTCTGACAATTTTTTTAAGTCATCCTAGTTGCAATGGGCCTGAAGCAGCCAGATGCATCAGTTCATCATTCCCCTGAAGGTGCTGGGGGTATGTGATAGTGATTATGTATTTACTCATGTTTATCATATATGCCTGGTTAGCTTTTCCGTTCTTACTCTGATGACCTTTCTAGCTTATATGTGGCAGGTCAAAGAACTATATATCCAATGATTGGCTTTTGCAGTGTTGTGTTGAGGTGTCCTTGAAATTTGAGGTCTTCACAAATTGTCCAATGGACAATTGTTTAAGTTTTGAAATACTTTTTGATAAGTTAGGGAGACCCAAAATTGATTCTCTTTACTGGGGAATGTGGTCTAAGCCTCTGGTGTGCTCCTAGGGGATCAAAATTTGAAATATACCTGCAAAATGAGCCTAGTTTTGATTTATTTGACTTCATTGATCTGGGTCCAAAAATGATTGGTAAGGAGTGATATGCTGCAGATTGAAGCCTGAAGGTGTTAGGACAAGAGAAAGGTATAAAAAGGAATGGTGGAATGTCTAACAAATTGTTAGCCTCCATTGACTGATTGGAGCTGCTTTCTTTAGAAAACATTGCTTGGGTATTTTGAATTTGTTACAAATTGCATTTTTAAATTTTAACCAAACAAATTTATCTACAAACATGCTTTTATTTCAACAGAATCTATAGAAGAAAGCTTGAATTGGATTTACAAGTTTGTCCTTGTGCACATAGTTGTCCCAATCCCAAGTTCTAACTTCTGCACATCTTGAATTTATCATGTTTCATTTAATGTATTTGTGTTTTTATTTTTCAAAATTTTGAAAACACAACTAAAAATGATTACACAAAAAAGGTGTTTTCACTTGTTACCTAAACAAGTGTAAACATGCGGATGAACAGTAAACAGATGCCCTTTTCCACTTCAAACTCCAAGAAATAAACAATAACTTGTTTCCTGTTTTCTAGAAACAAAAATAGGAAACATGTAATGCGACCAAATGACTTCTATGTTTTTCATTTTTAGATTAGTGTTGCATTTCTCTAATTATTTAGTTGTTGGAAACAAGTTATATATATGCATCCACTTATATACGTGTATTTGGACATGTTTGCTCATTTGCTGTTGTTAAGGGGGTCCCAATGAAGGGGGTTCATATGGTACTTCGTATGATACTTCTGTATACGAAACACGTACTCAAATTTTTTGTTTTCCTTAATTTTTGGTGTACCTAGATGTATCTAGTATATATCCAAGCTGTACCATATCTCAGTCGAAACAATATTTTCTTCCACTATAGAGATAAAATTCATTGCACTAGACTTATTTTTTATTTTGAGTTTTATGTTTAGTATGATTTTAAAATTAAGTTATGGTTTGTAAGTTATTTAATATAATGATATTTAATTTTGATTTATACTTTTATTTTTGGCATTGCATGTTAATTGTAGATTGGATCTTACGAAATTAAACTATTTAATCTGCATTACTCTAAATTAAAAAAAAAATATTTTTTATAAATGTACCAAACTGTATCTGTACTCTATTTTTTTTTTTTTTTAGAATTTTACCGTATCAACGTACTCATATTGTACTAGTATCAATATTTGTATCCGTACCCGTACCCGTGCTTCATTGATTGACATGCACTTGGTTTGTGTGAGTTGTAAACAACTTAATCATGACCAAGAAGTACATCTACTTTTAGGACTCTTGTTTCTATGCTATGCATCATTTTATTCATTGCATTTTGTAAATTGTATTCTGATTTATGAGTGCTTGCATAAAGTGGTGATGCTTATTTGTATTACTAAGCATTTACAGCATCTTTATACTATAAGTATTTCGATTATATAATTTTTATACCAGTATTTATCACATTTAACTTTTAGTTTATTATGGTAAACCAAACAAATGAAATGGCACAACTTTAGATTTACCTGGTGGAAAGTTTGTTTTGAGCTTTCTGGATTTAGTTATCTAACTTCAATATTGCTAAGCTTACCACATATTTATACCATATATTATGCTTATCATCTTGTTTGTCAACATATTGGTGTTATGGGTCTCATCATTTATGTATATCTCTAATGCAATGCTGACAGTTAGGCTGACACATCATCTGGTAAGATAAGATGGTAGAAATAGATGGTCATTGTTGCATTATTCTTCTAACTTTGTAAACTTTTACAGCACTATTACTTTCCCTTGATTTTGCTTGTACAACTTTCTTCACTGACCAGAAAATGCTCGTGACGTATATATTCTTTTGTATGTCAAAGCTTAGGCTACTAAGCTGTGTTAATTGACATTGATGTCGTTGACATTTTTTACCTTCTCTTTTAGATGGCAGTCGTGATAAGTTCCAATTTTGTTTCTTTCGGGAACAGTGATTACTGATTCATACAGTACTTGCTGATCATCCTATCTGTCATTCTATTAGTTCTGCATTGTGCTTGCCTTAACCCTCTTTTTTTTTTTTGGGGGGGGGGGGGGGGGGGGGTGGTGAACAAGTTTTAAGTTTTATCAAACTAGAAGAAAAGTCTATATGTAGGATTAGAACTTCACCTTTGTGTACCTGCATTTTTAATACATCTTTCAAGCATTAGGATGGAAGTCTACTGTTTGCTGAACCCTTTAAGTTCTATGACATACTAATATTTTTGAAGCCTGCATTGGTTGTTTGGTTGGGTCTTGAGAAGAGTGGGGTAGTATTGGAAAGATTGCTGGAATAGAATGGCAGGGTTTGAATGATTTTTTTTTTTTGGGTGAACGGAGGGTCTGAATCTTACTGATGGCATAGAAGTATATTCACTACGGATATTTGACAACAAAAGCAAAATGGCTGTTACATTGTGCACATTGGCATATTTCAAGGTTATATGGAATTTGATTTCTATGCTGCCTCTAACTTATTTTGAAGATTGCATTAAGTTGTGTAGAGATTAAGAAGTGGTGGGAAGTGTTTTGTTGCTGCACAAGCTTTGTGGGTCGTCATCGGAGAAGATACCGGATGATGTTTCAGCTTGTTATGTGGTCACTTTTGCCCAAAGGCTATTTATCCTCTTTCTGTGTCTCTGACGTAGATAAGATGTTCTTTTTCTTTTCCTTCATTTTGATGTGCTTGTGTTTGCTTGAAAGAGGACTTGGAGAGGAGTTTTGGGTGAGAGTACTTTTGATTTAAGCTCAGATTTATAATTTACTTTGCAAACTCATTTAGGTTTGCAGATGAGTCTTAGGCCACTCTGGAGAAAACCCTTTTTTTTGGGGTTATTGGTGGTGTGTTTTGATGAGTTATTGGGTTCAAATTCCATTTTCTTCTGATGGGATTTTTGGGAGAAGTGGGGAGGTATATGAAGTGTGCTAATGAGTAGGCCAATTTGTGAACTTGTGGATGTCTAGTTTGTTCAAGTGGGAATTGGTATTGGCTGCCTAATCTTTCTGTATTTTCACAATTACTATTACTGCTTTTACTGTTTGTGGTAATACATTAGGCCTGTTGTTGACCAATTGTATTTGGAAATACCTTGCATAGAGGAACTGGTTTTTGCTAGTAATATTTCGCTTAGATAAATTATTTTCCTTGATTACCACATTTGCAAACTCACTGATATATATATATATATATTTGGGTAAATTATAATTTAACCTCTTGTGGTTTGCCTAAAATACACGGAGCCCTCTTATAGTTTCATTTGTAACACTTAAACCCTCTATACTTCATACCAAAGTGCAATTTTCAACAGAATTGTTTATTTAAACAGAACGTGTGCTGCACGACCATAAATGGTGAGTGGAACAGTTTTTCCCTCCCAAAAATATATAGCAAATGACTAAAGCACCCTTATTACCATATATATATACAAAATGGTGTAGTGCAATAGAGCATGGATTACATTCTTAGCGAAACATTAACATCTTTATCCCCAAACGAAATTCAGTGTTTCAGCATGGGTTTCATTTACCTCAAGCATTAACATCCTTTGAGCATTGGTTTGAGCATGAGTTTCATTTACCTAAAGCATTAATATCATTTTGTTTGCTTCATTTACCTCAAGTTCTCTCTCTCTTATTAAATAAATATACAACACCATCACCTTCACCACCATCACCTTTCATGCAAAATCACAACCAACCAACATCACCACCATCATATTTCATGCAAAATTACAACCAACTTCTTATTCCATGCAAAACCATCACTCAAAATCACCATTACAACGTCTCTTTAAAAATTATCCACAACCAACTTCTTATTCCATGCAAAACCACCACTCAAAATTACCACCAGTACTTCTCTCTCTAAAAATTATCCACAACCAACTTCTTATTTCATGCAAAACCACCACTCAAAATCACTACCACAACTTCTCTCACTAAAAATTATCCAAACCCACTTTTCTTCTTATAATTCAAATTAGTAACAAATCTAACCCATGAAATCAAATAATTAATATTTGTAAACATTTAGATTTTTGAAATAGCATTGATCGGATTCATACCAACAAAATCCATTTTTTTTTCCTGTTTCCGACATTTCTTCGGCCCATCTTTCGGACTCCATAACTTTCGCGATTCTTAACGGTTTTATCCCGTTCTTTTACCAATCTCCTCACCTTGCTTTATATTTCATCCTACACTATCTCATTTTCTCACTTCTTCCTGAAATGGGTGGTTTTGGCATGCCGAAAGTTGTTCGAAAACTAACGTCACACATTTCAAAGAAACATCTCAAAATCTATTTCTTTCTTTTTCATCATCTACTCTCTTCTGTTGCTTCATCTATAGCATTTTGTAAAAGGTGGTTCTTGGTTTTGACAGAGGTGGGCAATGGTGGTGATGATGGTGGTCACGGTGAGAGAGAAGATATAATATATATATATATATAGAGAGAGAGAGAGAGAAGTCAAAGCTTGGGTTCACCATTTATCCTTCTCCTCAAGTATCTACATGTTAACTTATTAATGATAGATTCAATTTGTTGACTGGTGATTTATAATGGCATTAAGAAGAAAATTAGAGAAATAAATAAGGGTAATTTAGACTTTTTATAATTTCTGTTACGTCCGTCCAAAATTGCACTTTGGTATGAAGCATAGGGAGTTTAAGTGTTACAAATGAAATTATAGGAGGACTTCGTATTTTTTGGATAAACTACAGGGGGTTAAGTTATA
The DNA here is from genome assembly GCA_030407325.1 of Camellia japonica. Taxonomy (NCBI): domain Eukaryota; kingdom Viridiplantae; phylum Streptophyta; class Magnoliopsida; order Ericales; family Theaceae; genus Camellia; species Camellia japonica. Next base: position 144,303,993 of record JAPPVO010000032.1, read on the forward strand.
ATTTACCCTATATATTTATACGTTTTAGCAGTTGGGATGAGCCCAGGAAGAACGTCATCTCGTGAGGCAGGCAGAGATGCCATCATAATATTGTCAGTAAAAATTATTTAATATTAAAATATTTATAATTTTTTTTTAACAAAAATTATACATCTTATATATATGTCTCGTTTGAGAAGTTGACTATTTTAGTTTTTAGCTATTTTAATAGGTTAAAATATTTGTGTTTGAGAAGATGATTGAATTTTTTTGTAGTTAGGTGAGATGTTTGTGAGAGAAAAAATGAAACGATTTTAAATTTGATGTGATATTTTATTTATTAAATATTTTTATTTATTGTCTTTTTGTAAATTTTAGCTAAAAAAACTAATTTTTGACTAACTATAGAAAGTGTTTTTGGCATTTTGCTTTATATGTATACAAAAAGTAAATTTAAGTGCACAAGAAATTTTCACAAAATCAAAAAAGTGAGTCTACGGATAATATCTGTACAACTCTCTGTAAAACGCTTTTTCCAATTAATGAAAGTACATTTTGTTTCCAGTGGAAACTCATGCACATAGATTATGGCTTTGTTTTGTAGGATTTATTTTTAACTTATTTTAATTTTTAGGGTTAGTTTGGAATGTTTTAAAAAAGTATATTTTTTGACTTATTAGTTTATATGGGTTGGGTTTAATGTGATGTGTTAGAGAGGTGATGTGATTTAAATAAGATGATGTGACTTAAATATGATAGTGACTTTTTGACTTTTTGTATTATTTAGTGTACCCCAAACCAAGCCTTAGTTTAATTTTAGCTATTTTGATGTGTTTGGTTCAGCTTAATAATACAGCTTATAACTTTTTGTAAGTCAAAAATCAATTTATTTTTTGAGTGGGGGAGGAGAAGCTTAATTTATAAATAAAAAATCAGCTTATGTTCACAGTTATAAGTTATAAGCTGTTAGGCTATAAGTTATAATAACTTTCCCACAACTCTACCAAACGGGGCCTATGTCAAAAATGAATATTACACCTCTTTTTTCAAGAGATTATGTGATGATGGTATTGAGCCCGGTTTGATATTTGTTGTGGGGCTAAATAATCATATATGGATAAAAAAAAGGTTATAAAATTATAAAATGTCAAAACACTTGAGTTGGGATGCAAAATTATCAAATCGATCCATATATAAACAAAAAGTCAAAACAATATCATTTTTAAGTGGAGGATAATTTTGTCATTTCACTTTGGGAACATCATTTTCAATGCAAAAAAGCCGAGTAATTCTATTTCCACACACTACTTTCTCTCTTTCCACGCACTTAATAATTTTTTTTGTATTACATTTTTGTCTTAAAATTAAATTACCAAAATATCCCTTTTTATTTGAAAAATCTTGTAGCTCGGCCATTGGAGTTGCTCTTAAGCGTTTGAGACATTATTCCCATCTTCATTGACTTTGCTATAGGGTAATTTATAAGCACCCAGTATAATTATAAACAAAAATTTAATTGTGAAGAAAAAACCCAAGTTTTTTATTTCACTAGGACATTAATATTACAAAGCTAATTCAATAAATAATTCATCAATATCTCTCAACTGTCTGAACAAGCCCAAACAATACTTTCAAACCCCCAAAAGAATATTTCTCAATTGCATAACTACTACACATACAGAGCAACTAAAAGATGGCAAACTAGTAGAAGTACTTCAGAACCGTAGCTCCAAATAGAGCCATCAGCAGAGAAGTGAAAGGGAGGGGAAGAGGTGCCGCTGCCGCCGGCAACAACAATGGTGGCTTGTTAGGATTAGGGTTTGGAGGATGATGATGATAAGAGTATTTTTTGTATAGTAGGATGTGTATTGAGTGGAAGTTGATAATTTAAATTTATTTAATGTGTGTATTGAGAAAAGATGTGGAAAGAGAGAAAGTAGTGTATGGAAATAAAATTTCCCAAAAAAGCCAGAAAAACCAAATAAGAAAACCAAATAAACAAAAAAGTAAAGTCAACTAAAAAAGTCATTACGAAATGAACCCTAAATCAATACTTCACATTCTTTATTACATGACATTTGTCATGTTCTTTCTTAAAATAACACCAAAATGTTAATTTTCACGGATTTAACAATTAAAAAATAATGTAAAATATTGCATGAATTTTCCTTTTTAAGTACACTAGATAATTTTGCATTGGTTAATGCTATGTTTGGCATAAAAAACTTGAGTTAAAATAACGATAAAAAGATAAAATAGATTAAAAAGTTAATAAGACAAAAACATCATATCCAAACTATAATCATTTAATTTTTTCTCTTACAAAAGTCAAAATATTCATCTCAAACGAGACTTTTTAATTAAAAACTAAAATAAATCAAAAAATCAAAAATTAATTCACGTGTCAAACGAAAGTATAATGCGTAGCACCAATTCACAATAGATTCTGAGTCTCAACAATAAATAAAAAGTAATTTACGTGTTGTCTTTACATAATTATTATAAATAATTACAAGTGCGGCCGAGTAACTTTGACAACGTGCTATACTTACAACTATTAGAGTAACCCAAACAAAAACTAGCCTCACATGGGCTTGTTTGGAGTGTCCTAAATAAGTGTATTTTTTGTCTTTTTAAATTAAAAATTTAAGAAAAAAAATATGAATATTTAGGTTAATTTTTTGACTTTTTATGAAAAAATGTGTATTAAAAAAGTGTATAAATTAATGTGTGGGGAAAAATTAGGATTGGAAGTTGTGTAACCGTAATTTTTGACTTTTGATAAATAGTAATAACTTTTTAACTTTTTAAATAACTTTTTAATTTTTTAATTTTTTGACAATTTACCAAACTTAGCTTTGCCACTCTCATTGTCGGTCACTCTCATTACATCAATGAGAGCCACAATTCATGTCGAATCTAGAAGAATATTATCTCATTGGTGTTGGTGGTTTTCATTTGTTTTTTTTTATTATTTTGTATCTATGGTGGGGGCTGTTTGGCTTTTCCTTTGTTTCTTTAGTCTTGTTTGTTTGATTGGCTCCTCAACAATTATTTTAATTTAGTGCATACATATGATTGTGACTGATTTTCAATGTCAATATGGTTGTGCCTGATTTTCAATGTCCATATGATTTTAATTTAGTCTTGTTTCTTTACTTTATGTACTATTCTTCTTTATTGATATATATCTTTATTGTTATATTTTGATCTTCATCAATAAAAATTCTTCTTTTGTTGATTAAAAAAAATAACATTGACAGTAGCTATCACTCTTTCTATCTTTCCTCGACAATGGCAACGCCAGGCAAGAAATTGAGAGGGTTCAAATTTCTCTTATCAAATTCATTGAAATACCCTATGAATTTGTTATCAACCATTTCATGAGCATTGTTTAATGTTAGAAACCGTGTAAAACATTTCTTGAAAATATGTAAAAATCTTAGAAAGTGTATTGATTTCAGCAAAAACATATTGAATTTAATAAAAAAATGTCCTGTACTTCTTAAAATTTTTATCTTTTATTTACGCCCTAAATGCACTTGTTAGCAAGGCCCTTTGTTATATACATATTATATATATGTATAAATATATTTTTAAAAATTGAAATCATTATACGGTAGATTTTAATCAAATTACAAAAATAATATAATAATAATATTATTTTTTTTAGATCGAGAAAAAAATCTTCATTGCAAAATAAATAAAAAATCAGATTAATCTCATACAGCGGTAGCAAAAGATCTTATGAAAGATAACAAACTTTCATAGGAGGAAGAATCCTAGCCTCCATATAGGAGGAGAAAAAACCCTCACAAAGAAGGGACACAACCTCCACATGAGGAAGATTATTACAGCAAACAATAAAAAATAAAAAAAGCAAACCGAAAGCAACTAGATTCAAGTTGCCAAACGCATCTATAGCGGTTCTGGTTTAGATCCAATCCATTTGATATTCTGGACTCGGGTTTCTTGGTTTTGTATTTTTATTCATGTCTTACTCCTCTTTTCCCTCATTGAGTTTGGCTATTAGGATGTGTTGGTTGTGTTTGGAATAGGTTGGTACCTTATTTTTCAAAAACCTTATTGCCCAAAATTTTGCTTTTACGCTCGAGCAGTCTTTGTAAACTCTTAATACTTTTGCAGGTTTGTAAAACTACTAGGACATGTTATTCTTCGCTCGAGCGATATTGCGCTCGAGCGGCTCTTTTTGCGCTTGAGCGTTGGCCTTCTGTCTATAAAACTACCGGGAGTGTGTATTCTACGCTCAAGTGTCACTTCTTGCGCTCGAGCAGTGACGCCTTTTTCATTGTGTCTTGACACTCAAGCGTCACTTTCTACGCTCGAGCAGTAATTATTTTTGTGTCTGGACGCTCGAGTGTCACTTCTTGCGCTTGAATGGACTGTGCGTATATCAGTTCGTAAAAGTCACTTTTTCATCTCTCTCTCTCTCTCTCTCGATCTCGACATTTCAAAACCCTAAATCTAGAGCTCCTCTCTCTAAAACTTACTCTCTCTCTACAAATGCACCAAGATCTACCCATTCCTCCACCCTACTCCCTTTGTTAAAAAGATAGAGCTCACCTAGAGTTTTGTTTTCATCCGAATAGAGTTGGGTTTTGGCTTCATCCGAGTTTCATCCGTGTTTACCTTACCTTCTAGCTTTGAGGTAAGGCTTTTCTACACTCTTTTATGATTTTTAACTTAGCTATTTATTTTTATAAAATAATCTTATGATTTTGGAAGATTTTGAACAAACCTAGGGTTTTGGTTTAAAATCAAAAGAGAGGTTTTCAAATGGATGTATTGAAAATGATTGTGAGAGTGGAAATAGAGTTAAGTGGTAATAAAATTATTGATTTTGATACTTGGAATGAAGATTTGAAAGAAAAAAGGATTTTACTCCACATGTCTCAAATGTTTATTTTGTATATATAAATTAAATTGATATTGGAAATGTGAAATTGGATGAATATTGCTATGGATGGTAGAGTTGGATATGTGGAATTGATGTTGGATATGTATTATCGCTCACATCTTAAATTTTAAAAAGTTTAACTGTATTGAAGATTTTATATCTGCTTAGAAATATCTGTTTTGGACTATCAGTAGAGGATAGTTACGATTGTTGTAGAAATTGCATGAGGATTAGGTGAATGGAAACTAATTTTTCATTCATGTGCATTGAACATTGTTGCTCAATTAATCCATTGCAAATGTATATGATTTTGAGAAAACAAGGGGTGAACCTGGGAAAGAGGTGTGTATCACCAGATCAAGTTGGCAAGTGTGGCTAGGGTGAAAGTCTCAAAAAACGCGCGTATACATAGGTGACGATTCTCCGTAAAATGGCAATAGTAGCGTGTAACGACCCATAAATTCTTTCCTCCGCTCGAGCGGAGGAGTGGCCGCTCGAGCGGACATTTGGGGTTTCCAGCAATTTTTCAGACGGCCTGAGATTCTGGGAGTTGTGATTCTCCGCTCGAGCGGAGGAGTGGCCGCTCGAGCGGACGACTTTGTTGGTCTGCGCGCTCGAGCGCAAGGTTGGGCGCTCGAGCGGGTCGCCTGGATAAGTTTGATTCTGAAGCATGTGGACTCATTTTTGATGTTCTTCTTAGTGTATTTGAAATGTTCTTACCTTATTTTGGGATATTAATTGAGATGATAAGATGATGGTAAAGTAAGATGGGACTAAAAACCTTAATTGGAATAATTCGTTTACGACCAACCGTCACTCATTTGCCCTTTTCTTTTTCCCCACTTTGAATATGGATGTGAGGCTAGAACCATTGGAAAGCTTATTTCCGGGGCTTCAATTTGGACACAAGAACGACCTAAAACGGAGTCCGGATGGGAGAGTTACGCATGTTTGAAGTTTCGGGAGCTGTGCTGAAAACAGGTCCGCTCGAGCGGGAATTTCTCCGCTCGAGCGGGAATTACGGGACAGCAGCTTTAAACACGAATTTTTGGATCATTTCTTCCATTTTCCTTTTCCCTTCTTCTCTTCTCCCCCTAGGTCCGAAAACCCTAGGGTTTTGATCCCCAAATACTTCCATTTCCCTTAGGTTTGAGCAAGACCTTCCACCAAGAAGTGAAGAAGACAAGAAGATGAACAACTTCTACCGATTGGAATTTCGGGATTTGGGGGATTCGTCTCAAAGCTTTGCTCCTTGCTTGATTCTTGAGGTAGGGATCCTTATTCTTTTACAATACTTGAATTCATGGATGGATTGGGGTATTTTGAGTATAAATATACAAAATCTATGGTTTGAGCATGTTGTAGCAAACTTGAGATTTGGGGTTCTATGGTTTGGAATGTTGGGAGTTAAATTGATGAGTTTGAGTGATGGATTGTGAATCCTAGGTGTAGAATCATTGGGAAAAATGGGATTAAAGGTAGTGATTTAAGAAGTTTGACTTTTTGCTAAAAACCCTCATTATTCTTGAAACCCTAGATTAATTGGTGATGATAATTAATGATTTTGCCCAAATTGATAGTAGAATCATGGAATTGGTGGGTTAAATTGGACATGTACAAGGTTAATTGGATTTCTGAGATGTTTCGAAAAAATGTTAAAATTCACGAATGAGCCTTGTTATGAGTATTGTGAATTATGGGAAAATGAGAAAGGAAATTAAGGAAAATGAGTTAGAGAATTAATATGTGATTTCATATGTGTGTAGGACACGCTTCAGGAGGGATAAATGCTCCACCAACACACGGTGAGTAATAGTACGAAGATGTACACTTTATTTATCATTGATAGCTATTATCACTAACGCTCTGTTTATTGTAAGTATTACATGAACATGTTACACAACCAATTATGATGATTGAAAGTCGGTGAGAACGTTGAAAGATTGGCAAACATCGGTATGACTTTAAATGGACCTATGTTCGTCCTTAAACCAAGTATCCGTATGAAATTGAGATGATTTGTGTATCCTATGGTCTGACGATATTCAAATGACTTTGGGATTGATCTACTCTGTTTATGTATTCTGTTTATATAATTGTCTTTTGATCCGTTCCGTTTATGATTTAGCATGATATGTATTATTGTTTTTAAAACTTATTACTTCTGCTATTTCTGCACCCTTACGCTTTATGCGTTCTGTTACGCGTTATGCGTTCTGTTATCTCTGGGCTAATAAGCCGTTCTGTTATGACTGGGCCGAAAGGCTATTCTATATCTTTTGGGACTGATGGCTATTCTGTTATTTGAGCATATGAACATTTTGGATCCTCTGTACATACTAGACTGCTTTGTTAAAGAAACCGGACTCGTGATTGCTGAGCTATATTTACAGCGTATAATTAAACATATATTTATGCAGTTATATACTTTATTGTTTGAGTTGAACATTACATGATTTACGTACTATTATTCACTGAGCTTGACTCACTTTACTTATGTCTGTTTCTGTAGGCACTCAACCTGGAGGTCAACCTTAACCTGTGGCTTCCGTTACCAGTTGCCAAGCCTTGAGTGTCCAAGCTGTTAGATGTCGACCGTTTAAGATTTGGGTTTTGTTAAGTTTTAATTTGTACCCTAAATGTCTATGAGGCTTTATGTGAATGTAAGATAGATGTATTCGCACATAACTGTCTTCAGATACATGTCACTGTATATTTATCTGCATTATGTTCTGTTTACGGTCCTGGCATAGTAGTGATAGCTCAATGGATATTATTTTCTTTATGCTATATGTTATTAAATGCTTCCGTTCAGGCCCCATAGATTATAAACATCAGGTTTTGCGTCTGTTTCTGAAATGGTCATGTCCAAATTTTTAGGGGCGGATTTGGGGCGTGACAAGTGGTATCAGAGCACGAGTTGCTATCTCACACACGGATCCATTGAGCTGTAGGATGTCTAGAAAAGACTTAGGCCTCATGCATGACATCCTTATTGCATGTAAAGAGACTGATAGCAACGGTAAAAGTAATATGTTCACGTTAACGATTATGAATCATGTCTATTGTGCATTCCCTATGTATATATTGTGATTGATCGTTGTGTAGAGTATGGCGGAAATAAGGATAGAGGATTGTCTCGGATTGGTTAGACAAATGAAAAAGGGACATGAGTGGTAAGTTCTGAATCCTTATGCTTTGCCAAGGATGACTCAGGTTTGTTGTGAAGTAAGTTATTCCGTGCCTATTAGTAATATTTTGATATACGTGAGATGATTATGGCCATTTGAACGGACTCATGAGATGACTTATGTATCCTGTTGCATGATATTATTTATATGAATTTGGGGTTATTCTGTTCTGATTCTGTTTATGTAATATGTTCTGTAAGTAGTTCCGTTTATGACATGACATGTTATAGTATACAATGTTAATGTAAAACTTATTGATTTCTGGTATGGAACAAAGTGCTACACTTCGGTGGGAGCCACCTCTTGAATCCATACATTCTGTGTAACATTCTGGGCCGAGGGCCATTTTGTGACATTCAGTACCATTCTGTGTAACATTTATTTAAATGAATTGTTTGAACACTAAATATGGAACACTGCTAATGACTGTTAATGATATTCTGTTTCTGTCAGTTGTGTTATGGACATTCATATCTAATGGATATAAAATGGTGAAAAGATATACGTACATATTTGTATGTTCTGGGTCGAAAGACTGTTCTGATAATTCTGGGCCATCAAGCCGTTCTGTAAAACTTGTAAAACGAGGTCAAAGGCCATCCTGGGAGTAAACTAATCCTAAATCAATGTTGAATTTCGTTTTTGCGAATGTACTGCTATCATGTATTATGTTAATTATAATATATTTATGTCTTCCTTGATATGGTATTGTTTGGATCTATGATTTGAAAAGTTGTTGTGAATCAAGGAATCAAGGAATGATGGATACTGCAGATGTCATATTAAAGGAACATGTTATGTCATAAATCAAAGAATGATGATCCATATGTATAAAAAAAAAAGTATTAATGGCCCTCGCCCGGGGGTAATAATACCGTGGCCGTTGGTACTAACTTTGTTTGTGGTCTTCGGACCTACCTGTTGTGGTCTTCGGACCTACCTGTTGTGGTCTTTGGACCTACCTGTTGTGGTCTTCGGACCTACCTGCTGTGGTCTTCGGACCTACCTGTTGTGGTCTTTGGACCTACCTGTTGTGGTCTTTAGACCTGCCTGATCTGATAGCTAATGAGCATATATCTGCATCTATTTCTGATTTGAAATCTGAATACACAAAAGACTCTGTTTCTGATAAGATCGTATTTCTTATATAAACTCTGATTTCTGTTTCTGATTTAAGTATAACGAAGAATATGTATGAATATGTTTCTATTTATCCGTTCTATTCATGCTATGTTATGACATGATGTGAATTGATAGTGCCGAATGAGTTCAGCTTACGCGTAATCGGGATTTGTTTATAGACTTTTGTGAACTGCGGAATATGAGATTTGTATAAAAGAAAAAGAAAAAGAGAGGCAGCTATTGACTACTTTGAAGTGTAAATAGATAACCTACCCCGAGAATTAAATCCTATCCACGTATATTAAGTGACTTAAGATTTAGAAAACATTCCTGTGAAATGTTTATGTATAACTATGTCAATGTTAGAGATTGCAAAATTTTCTTCTATCACCTATATGGAGGTTGTGATATGAACGATTCTACTTGATATTGAAGATTTCGATGAAAACAATTGGACTTGAGAATATTCCCTTTTGCTAATTACAATTGATTGACTACTACATTGACTTATTCTACCACGAATTACGTTGTATTAAGAATTATGAATTTTGATGTTATGAAATCAAATTACTCCTTTGTTATACTATTACATAAGCTTTTGACACTACAGAATTTGGAAGGATGTGATTCTTATGGTCACTGATTTATGATCCTATGAACGAACCTGGTAGAATTTACGAACGAGGAATAACTGGAAACTCTATTTATGTTAACTGATTGAACCAGATGGCTGGTCTTTAAATTCTGTATGACCGTTTGTTGACCCTCGATAATTACAAGTTGTGGATACGAAACTCTGTGATTGATCTCGTGTTTTCCAGTAAGAAAAGGAAGAATCGTTTGAATAGTGGAAAAAAAAAAAGAGGCCAAATTGATTTGTGCTAGTAAAGGAAAATGTTATACCTTACGATTATGACTGATTAATCAAGTAAGATTTTGAATTCAATTTCTGGCCTTGTGTAATAGCTGTAATTATTGTTCAGATTTGAACTTATAACGGCATGATCAGGTGTCTACAAGGGGGATTTTCTTTCCATCGTTCAGATTTTGTCAAGAGTTAAAGAATATGATTTACATCTACATGATGATATAATTTTGATATGTTTTCGTAAATGAAAGGGATGGTATCTCTTAGGTAGAACCTTATTTAGATTCTAAGATCTGATACAATGATGTATGGTCATCTACCGCCGAGTAATTTGCATATGAACTGTTGCAGCTAGACTGACCTAGTTAGAGACTTGGTGGAGAGTACTTTTATTATGATTGAACTCAATGCATGCTGTTGAATAAGGAATTGGAAACCTTAAAGGTTTAATTATCTGAAATTTATTATGAATCTGAAACCAGCATAACTTTTATATAATCTTACGCATGTTTACGAGATTTTAAATTCGGAATGAGTAAACGATTGGACTTTGTCCTATATGTTTTTATGTATGACCATTTATATATACGTTTAAGTCTTCTTACGTATAGAAAGAAATAAGGATTGAACAAAAGAGTATAGATCTTCAAAGAAGTAAGGGAGGAAGTGAAGGGTGGTAGAGCTTTTAAAGCTTAAGGTATGTTCGATCGTTTGATTGACTTCTCTTGAAGTTGAGTAGGAACTCCTCTATGTGAGTATCTTTAAGGAATAATTGTATGATGGTTTTCACTATTCTATATATATATATATATTTTGTTTTTGTTTTCAATGTCAAGGAAATAAGAGTTGGTGATACCGTTAATGGAAGTGCAAGTAAAAATTTTGGTGTTGGATCATACAATGTGCATTGTCCTTGGAATTGAGTTTTGAGTTTGAGCATGCACTAGATGTGGTGCGCTTAGTTGTTAATTGAGAAGTTGTTATGGGCATTGGGATTATAAATGGATAGTGTTGCTCCTTTCCCGTTAAAGTTTTGATGCGTATATGTTGATCGAAAGTATTTGTGATCCTTTTCTATCCCAAGTGTGGATCTAGTTTTGGAACATTACAGGGTGTGTTTCTGTTTATGTTTGACCTATTTTCTATTTGGTTTTCTCAAATTTCGAGGACGAAATTTTTGTAAGGAGGGAAGGATGTAACGACCCATAAATTCTTTCCTCCGCTCGAGCGGAGGAGTGGCCGCTCGAGCGGACATTTGGGGTTTCCAGCAATTTTTCAGACGGCCTGAGATTCTGGGAGTTGTGATTCTCCGCTCGAGCGGAGGAGTGGCCGCTCGAGCGGACGACTTTGTTGGTCTGCGCGCTCGAGCGCAAGGTTGGGCGCTCGAGCGGGTCGCCTGGATAAGTTTGATTCTGAAGCATGTGGACTCATTTTTGATGTTCTTCTTAGTGTATTTGAAATGTTCTTACCTTATTTTGGGATATTAATTGAGATGATAAGATGATGGTAAAGTAAGATGGGACTAAAAACCTTAATTGGAATAATTCGTTTACGACCAACCGTCACTCATTTGCCCTTTTCTTTTTCCCCACTTTGAATATGGATGTGAGGCTAGAACCATTGGAAAGCTTATTTCCGGGGCTTCAATTTGGACACAAGAACGACCTAAAACGGAGTCCGGATGGGAGAGTTACGCATGTTTGAAGTTTCGGGAGCTGTGCTGAAAACAGGTCCGCTCGAGCGGGAATTTCTCCGCTCGAGCGGGAATTACGGGACAGCAGCTTTAAACACGAATTTTTGGATCATTTCTTCCATTTTCCTTTTCCCTTCTTCTCTTCTCCCCCTAGGTCCGAAAACCCTAGGGTTTTGATCCCCAAATACTTCCATTTCCCTTAGGTTTGAGCAAGACCTTCCACCAAGAAGTGAAGAAGACAAGAAGATGAACAACTTCTACCGATTGGAATTTCGGGATTTGGGGGATTCGTCTCAAAGCTTTGCTCCTTGCTTGATTCTTGAGGTAGGGATCCTTATTCTTTTACAATACTTGAATTCATGGATGGATTGGGGTATTTTGAGTATAAATATACAAAATCTATGGTTTGAGCATGTTGTAGCAAACTTGAGATTTGGGGTTCTATGGTTTGGAATGTTGGGAGTTAAATTGATGAGTTTGAGTGATGGATTGTGAATCCTAGGTGTAGAATCATTGGGAAAAATGGGATTAAAGGTAGTGATTTAAGAAGTTTGACTTTTTGCTAAAAACCCTCATTATTCTTGAAACCCTAGATTAATTGGTGATGATAATTAATGATTTTGCCCAAATTGATAGTAGAATCATGGAATTGGTGGGTTAAATTGGACATGTACAAGGTTAATTGGATTTCTGAGATGTTTCGAAAAAATGTTAAAATTCACGAATGAGCCTTGTTATGAGTATTGTGAATTATGGGAAAATGAGAAAGGAAATTAAGGAAAATGAGTTAGAGAATTAATATGTGATTTCATATGTGTGTAGGACACGCTTCAGGAGGGATAAATGCTCCACCAACACACGGTGAGTAATAGTACGAAGATGTACACTTTATTTATCATTGATAGCTATTATCACTAACGCTCTGTTTATTGTAAGTATTACATGAACATGTTACACAACCAATTATGATGATTGAAAGTCGGTGAGAACGTTGAAAGATTGGCAAACATCGGTATGACTTTAAATGGACCTATGTTCGTCCTTAAACCAAGTATCCGTATGAAATTGAGATGATTTGTGTATCCTATGGTCTGACGATATTCAAATGACTTTGGGATTGATCTACTCTGTTTATGTATTCTGTTTATATAATTGTCTTTTGATCCGTTCCGTTTATGATTTAGCATGATATGTATTATTGTTTTTAAAACTTATTACTTCTGCTATTTCTGCACCCTTACGCTTTATGCGTTCTGTTATCTCTGGGCTAATAAGCCGTTCTGTTATGACTGGGCCGAAAGGCTATTCTATATCTTTTGGGACTGATGGCTATTCTGTTATTTGAGCATATGAACATTTTGGATCCTCTGTACATACTAGACTGCTTTGTTAAAGAAACCGGACTCGTGATTGCTGAGCTATATTTACAGCGTATAATTAAACATATATTTATGCAGTTATATACTTTATTGTTTGAGTTGAACATTACATGATTTACGTACTATTATTCACTGAGCTTGACTCACTTTACTTATGTCTGTTTCTGTAGGCACTCAACCTGGAGGTCAACCTTAACCTGTGGCTTCCGTTACCAGTTGCCAAGCCTTGAGTGTCCAAGCTGTTAGATGTCGACCGTTTAAGATTTGGGTTTTGTTAAGTTTTAATTTGTACCCTAAATGTCTATGAGGCTTTATGTGAATGTAAGATAGATGTATTCGCACATAACTGTCTTCAGATACATGTCACTGTATATTTATCTGCATTATGTTCTGTTTACGGTCCTGGCATAGTAGTGATAGCTCAATGGATATTATTTTCTTTATGCTATATGTTATTAAATGCTTCCGTTCAGGCCCCATAGATTATAAACATCAGGTTTTGCGTCTGTTTCTGAAATGGTCATGTCCAAATTTTTAGGGGCGGATTTGGGGCGTGACATAGCGCTTGTATAGATTACGTTTACATGGGTGCCGTTTGACGGTTTCCTGCAGACGAAATATCCGTGAAAAGTTGTACCATTTGAGAATCCTATCTTATTTTCTATTGTAAAGGATATGAATTGAGAATTGTGATATAAACTGACCATGGCATGGTCTTTGGGAAAGAAATGTAAAACATTTTGACATGGGCATTACATCTGCATTTCATTCTTATATTTTTGTTAAGATTCATATATTGTATTGGATTATTTCTACTGGGTTTTGGCTCACCCTATATGGGAAAACTATTTTCAAGTGTTGGTAAGATGCCTCCACCAAGACAGTAGCTTGGGAGGATGGGAGCAAGAGTTTCATTCTGTTTCTTTTTTGTTGTAATTACTTTGTACAAGCTTAGGGTTTTATCTATATTGGATATAACTCCATTTTGATGTAACCAAGTACAGTCTTGGAAAGTTGTAACCTTCAGGACATTTCAATTATCATGTTTAACTTCTATTTCATATCTTGTTGTTGACACATGCTATAGATTCAAAGTTAGGACTTATGAATGTATATTCGCATGTGTCACCCTTTTGTACAACTGAGTTTTATTTAATGGAATGATTCTATACTTTGATTTATATTGTTATTTACTTATCGTCGTGGATGGTTTATTATATTTATTTCGGGACGTTACAGCATCCAAAACTCTATTACACCGCAACCTTCAACTTGAAATCTGAAGACCCCATCTCGGCTGGTCAAGATGGAACATTGAAGTTGAGGTAGTTGCCTAACATGAAACGAAGCGTTAAACATCATTGGATTTTGAATTGTGAGAAGATCTAAAACTAGATCTTAAAGTTGTGAGCGCGATGGTGAAAATTTGGCGCAAGCCAAACATTAGATTTGGAAAATCGAAAAGAGGGAGAGGCGACGCCAACACCGGTGGCTAAAAGTATATCTGAAGGAGATGAGGCAGATCTAGTGAGGGTAGATCCATGGAGGCAAGAAGGTGACAAATTTGGTAGCGACGCCGAAAAGGATTGGAAGGACAAGTTTTCAATATTATTAAGCAGAAAGACAAAGAGAAGAAGAAAAATGAGTGGAAGGAAGAGAGAGGAGGCTGGCGACCGGAACCCCTTCCCACCCTTGGCGACACACCCAGCAGAAGGCTTAAGGAGGGAAGATTAGAGAGTAGTTACAATTACAAGTTACAATTCAAGTTGTTGAGATTCCCCATTTGTATTTTATTTTATAATGATATTATTTGAAAGTTACAAAACTTGCAGTAACAATTTTTGTATGTAAATGTAATAATTTCTTATGAGATGATAAATAATTTTTGGTAAATTAAATAATTTATAGTAATGAAAAAATTAAAAATTGAGACACACCAAAATATCAAGAAAAATAAGTTCTTAGTTTAGATTCTAACTCTTATATAATTGAGCACACATTTAAAATAAATTTGGATTACACATTTTTATAGCTTTACTGATAAATACAAAAAATTCATAGATGAAAATATAATCATGTTATTTTTACCATTTAATATGCCGGTTTAGTTTTATTTACTACATTAATTATAGAATTCATTATACTAATATTATGTTAACAAATAAAATAATAAATATAATATAATTTAAATTTCTACAAATATAACATTATTTAGTGAACAATTTATGTACCTATTTGTTAAATAATTATATACACAGATTTGTAGGCCATATCATGCCCAATCAAGATTCAACACACGCCTCGAATTTCTATTGAGTTAAAGTGAGAAATACTATGATACACGTCCTTCAAAATTATGTATACCATATGCACATTATAATTAAATAAGAAAATTGGATAATTTTATATTTTTTAAGTCCTAACTAAAAAATTGTCATAAATAAACACAATATTAGGCATAACTAAAAATCTCATGAGTTGTAATTAAAATAATATCATAATTAAGGAAGAAAATTAATCATAATTAAAGAAAAAAATGATATAATTAGGAGGGTATATAATTCAACCTTTCTAATAGGTGTATATTAGAATTTCTCAATTCACATGGTTACTTTATTTGCAAGTTGATGACAGCAATTGAGGCAAAGCAGGTGGGCTCTGGCCACTTACTGTCTACACTGGGTCGCTCGCTATATATACAATAGACCAACGAGACTTCATGCATGAGTTTTAGACATCAGAGCAAGTCAAGGTAATCCTTCTCTCTCTCTCTCTGTGTGCAAGTTCTTAGAGGGAGTTTTAGACATCAGAGCAAGTAAAGGTAATCCTTCTCTCTCTCTCTCTCTCTGTGTGCAAGTTCTTAGAGGGAATGTGGGGTGGGAGGACCTGTTTTATTCTGTTCTGTTTTATCATTTCATTTTTGTTTAGTATTTGTAAATTTTCTTTTTGGATTAATTTAAGTTATTCTTTGAATATCCATTATTGATCACATCCTCTTAATTTGTTTAGGTCTTGGAGAATTAATTAATTCAAGAATGGCTGTGAGAGATCTTTGCTTCGAGAAGGTGCTGGCCCCCGGAGATATTACTCACACCTTGGAGATACCGAAAAAGGCAGCTTATTTACCTGAGAACAACGATGCCATCATGGATGTATGGGATCAAGGTGATAGACCTTGGAACCTTCGGATGACAATAAGGGCAGATAAAAGAAAGGCCTTGAAAAAAAAAGAATGGCTTCCTTTAGCAAGGATTAATGGAGCGGAGGTGGGTGAAACGGTGAGGTTTTATTACACTCGCAGTCCCAATGGCGATTCATACTATGTGGAATTTGAAGGCCGTCACCGCAAACGGACTCTGCCGCTTTTTCCTCGTCACTAAGAGAAATACTCAAGGAGGGACCTGCGACAACAACCACATGTTTTTATTAAGAATTAAGTTCATGTCTGGGTCTGGGTCCGGGTCTGGGTCTGGGTCTATGTGCTGCTTTGAATTTTGGGTATTGCTTCCTCTGTTTTGTCCTGTAATGTTGTTTCCTTACCAATATTGTGCTCTGTTCCTTTTTTTTCTTTGCTTTTTCTTGATGTAATTTTATGTGAAATGTATGTTTTCTTTATCAAGATTCTGTTTTGTAATAAAAAAAAATTGCAACAATAAAAGCATCTCCCAACTCCTGGCTTCTCTTTTGTAATATTTTATTATTATTAATAAAATATTTTTTCTTGCTTTAAAAAAAAATATCGAACATCTATCTAATATCATTTATGTTATTTTTCTTAAGTTAACATTTTATTAATAATTTAAATTTCTAAATGAACAGGAGATTAATAGAGCATTTTTTTTTTTTTTTTTAAATTTACTCACAATTATATGTTAAGTGTTTTGTCAACTTGATCCCATACATGCATTCTAGGTGCATGTCATCGTACGTGCATTTGGTTCTAAATAGCATTCCTTAATTTTGACTGTACAAAATTTAATCACAAAATCATATACAACTCTTTCTTATGTGGGGAAGTTGTTTTACTAGGATTGGAATGGTCTCCATTATATGATTGTAATGGATAATTTTCATTACAAAATCATACACAACTCTTTCTTATGTGGACAAGTTGTTTTACTAGGATTGGAATGGTCTCCATTATATGATTGTAATGGATAATTTTCATTACAAAATCATTCACAACTCTTTCTTATGTGGACAAGTTGTTTTACTAGGATTGGAATGGTCTCCATTATATGATTGTAATGGATAATTTTCATTACATAATTCAACGATTATGAAAAAGTAAAATTGAATTGAACCCAAAAAATAAATAAATAGATAGAATTTTTAAAAACGGACAGCACAAACAAATTTTGTAAGCCAAGATAGTCACTATGTGATTTTGGACTAAATTGTTACAATTAATTTTTTTATTCAAACTAACGAAAAATGTATCACATATTATTTTTTAGAGCTGGTCTGATTTTTTGAAAAAATATAATAAAATTAGTCACATAGTTTTAGCATTGTTGAGCTAAGTTGGTCATGTATGGTTTTATTATCAATCAGATGCCCATGTGTAACTCTCTCCACATATTTACTTCTCCATCTTCTTTTTCTTTCATTTTATTTAGTAGACTAGTAATTTTTTAAATATGTAAAAATGAAAAAGGGAACAAGAGGAGTTATAAGTTGTACATGAGATGCACCAAAATAAACTACAAATGAAATAATAAAATTTGCAATCTTAGAGACAATTTAGTCATACTAAGGATAAAAAAATTTAGAAAAAAAATATTTTAAAATAATATTGAAGAAAAATATTTTTTTTATTTGTATTTATTTTTTATTATGGTAGGACTCATATTAAAAATGAATATTTAATTTAATTTAATTTAATTTTGTGTGTGTGTGTGTGTGTGTGTGTGTGTGTTCAAGTCTTGGTAGTTAGCATTTAATTATAATATATATGCAGAAAACATTTTAAAAATAATGTTTAATATCATTTTTATAAATATTTTATTTTTTAAATGAAAAGTTTGCATTAATTCATATTATATATATATATATATATATATATATGAATTTTGGTGTTTTTAATTAGGATAAATTACAAATATATTCTTTTAGGTTTGCTTACAAATTACTTTTTGTATTTTGAAAAATTACAAATACTCCTTTATCAAAAAATTATATTTAACACAATTAATTTAAAAATTAAATTTTTAGTAGCTCTCTTATATATTGATAAAATTAATTGAATTATTAATTAAAATAAAATTTTTAATATAATTAAAAAATGTTAATTAATTTAATAATTTATTGATAAAAAAATTATTTATTATGAAATTAAAAATTTTATAAAATGAGATGTAATTTTTAAAATTATGAATGACAAATTATATTTTAAACAAATTTGAGAGAACGTTTTTGTAATTTGTCCGTATAATTAATAAATGGTCCTGGCGGCGCAATCGGTTTGAGTCGGGAAACATTCTTCGGATATAAAGACTAAAACTAGATGAAGTCAAAGGTTGGATGCTTTCTATTGAAAGTAACGCCAGGATATATGTTTTCTATGGAAAGTGACGCCAATCACAGATTCTCGTTCTACAGTTGGCACTCAAAAGAGTCTGGTCTATGTCTAGGTCTGTCAGTTACACGTTTGTCCACATTCATGTTTGTATTTAATGGTAGGCACTCAATAAAATATTCAATAATTCTCAGTAATTCGAAACTTGTTTAGTCTGAGTGGCTCGATTGTTTAAAACGATATCATTTTAAATAATTTTTTTTTCTCTTATATTCTAAAACAAAGGGCAGTTTTTTTTTTTCTCTTATATTCTGAAACAGAGGGAAAAAGAGAGAGAAGAGAGAAGAAGAGAAAGAGAGAGAAGAAAGAAGAAAAGAAAGAGAAAGAAAGAGAAAGAGGGAACGAAGAGGAGACCATCACTGGCGCTATCACCGCGCCATCACCAGGGCCATCATCAACAGATCTGTGTATACACAGATACACAGATCTGTGCATGTCTCTTTCTCTGTGTGTGTATAGATCTCTTTCTCTCTATGTTCTGTGTGTATAGATCTATCTCTCTCTCTCTGTTCTGTTTGTTGTTGTTGGTGATGATTATGATATGTTGTTGATGATGATGATGATATGCTCTCTCTCTCACACAACTCCATTTTCTCTTAACCTTCTTCTTCTTCTTCTGCAGAGAGAAAAGGGGGAAAAAAAAAAAAAAAACATTACCCAAAACGACGTCGTTTTGGGTAGTCGAGTCACTTAGGCCAAAATAAATTCGAACTACAAAACGGAACTGTAAATTATTATTCCACTAGAAGACTTATAGTTCTAATTGTTGTTATTCTAACTCGAGAATTTGTAAATTTAGTAAATTTTATAAATTGTATTTGTAATTTAATCTTTTTTTAAAAAAAAAACTAGTGACGCACACTTTACAACTTTTTAATTAAGTTTCATTAAGATTTTATAACAATACTTGCTTTGAGAAAGTTTTGACAATATTTTATGTTGTAACTTTTTAAGTTTCATTAAGATTTTATAACAATACTTGCTTTGAGAAAGTTTTGACAATATTTTATGTCGTAACTATTTAAGTTTCATTAAGATTTTATAACAATACTTGCTTTGAACAATACTTGCTTTGAGAAAGTTTTGACAATATTTTATGTTGTAACCTTTTAAGTTTCATTAAGATTTTATAACAATACTTGCTTTGAGAAAGTTTTGACAATATTTTATGTTGTTTATTTATAACACTGCTGTCAATGAGTAAACTTCTATAATAAATTAAAAAGAGTACAATAGAGAAATATAATAATTTGACCATCACTATCAAGTAATAGACAATTTACAAAATTTAAAAATTAAAATTTGACTATTATACACACCATTTTAAGGATTAGCATGACCAAATTTATATAGTATGGCTATGTTTGGCATGTGAGTTGGAGGTTATTTTAATCACAAAAAGATAAAATAGATTAAAAAATCAATAAGACAAAATGTCATATCCAAATCATAATTATTTTATTTTTTTTTCACAAAAGTCAAAAAATACATATTTTAGATCATTTTTTAGTTTTTTAAGAAAAAACATGTAAAAAATAGAATTTTTTTTATTTAAAGGCAAATTCAATTTGTTTAGCCAAATTAATATATCTGATATATTATTAAAAATAAATATTAATTTATATTTGAATTTGAATAACTAGGTCAAATTTGAAAAGCAAATGTAGACCGAGAATGAGCCAACTCTATATTTTAGGTGAAAACTTTTAGGTCAAGTTTGGCTAAACAAAATAAGTGCACTTATTTCATCTTTTTATTTTTTTTGGGTCACATCAATCAACATCTCCTCTCTACTTTTTCTACACATAATACAATAAAAGTCAAAAAGTACACTTATTTAGTCTTCCCAAACTTGGCCTTAGTTCACAACTTAGTGGACTTCTGGAGTATTTTGAAAAGATGGTTAAAAGTTATTTTTTGACTTTTTTATGAGAAAAAAAAGTGAGTTAAAAGATGTAAAGTGATTTTTAATCCACTTCCCAAAATAGCCCTTTATGATGAAAACTTTTAATCCACAACTTAGTGGTCTCTAGAAGAAATGAGAGAGGGCCTCACATTCATTCATTTGATCTATTTTTTTAAGGGTAAATTATATTAAATCTTTTTAAATTATCAATCATTTATATTTTATCCCTTAATATTTTAAATGCAACAATTACCTCCTTCAAATTATTTGAATTTGAATATTAAATCCTTCTGTTAATCATCTATTAGATATTTAGATGAAAAAATATCAGGTACTGTGCACATGATGATTATAATTTTATAATAAAATTATCCTATTTTATTTTTTGTAAAAATTTAATATAAGCATCATGTGCATAGCACTTGATAATTTTTCATCCAAATATCTAAGAGATGACTAACAAAAGGATTTAATGTTCAGATTCAAATAATTTGAGAGGATAATTGTTAGGTTTAAAATATTAGAGGATAAAATGTAAATGATAAATAGGTTGAAGAGATTAATAAATATTTGGGAGCTTTTTTGATAAATCCACTTTCTAAGAGTTTTATTCCATCCAACCCATATTCTTTTTGACTATTCCATTAGATCCTATTTGAGATAAGAAGACCAAAATACTCTTTTCATTTACTTATGTTCCATTTAGTTCACATTATTTTCTTATGTTTCAAAAAGTCCTATGGGTGACATAATTACCAAAATACCCCTAATGTGAATGTTCACACCGTCAATGTGAATATTCATATCGTCAATGTGTAGGGACTCGGCCCATGTCAATTCTCGTGGGTGCCCGGAAAAATTCGAGTCGGGCCGGGGCAGGCCTAACCCATTAACAGGAGTGCAAAATTGGCCCGCGTCCCGTGGCAGCCCGAAACCCGCCCGCGGCCCGGGGCGGGCCCGGTCCGGCCCGTTGACAATGTGAATATTCACATTGACATGTTAACATTCACATTGATAAGAGTATAAAATTGGCCCGCGGCCCACGGGCGGCCAAAAACCCGTCCGCGGCGGACTCGGCCCGGCCCGTTGACAATGTGAATATTCACATTGACATGTTAATATTCACATTGATAGGAGTGTAAAATTAGTCTGTGCCTCGAGGCTGCCCGAAACCCGCCCACGGCCTGTGGGCGGTCCGGGGCGGGCCCGGCCCGGCCTATTGACAATGTGAATATTCACATTGACATGTTAACATTCATATTGATAAGAGTATAAAATTGGCCAACGGCCCAGGGCTAGCCCGGCCAGGCCCCGCCCCGCTTGGCTCGTTGACAATGCGAATATTTACATTGACATATCAACATTCACATTGATAGGAGTGTAAAATTAGCCTGTGCCTCGTGGCTACCCGAAACCCGTCCACAGCCCGTGGGCGGCCCGGGGCGAGCCTGGCCATTTTTTTTTAATTCTTTTTAATTTTTTCTATCAAAATTTTATTATTTTCCACAAAAAAAGACACTAGGCCTCAGCGCAGGCCCAGCCTCGGACCGAGCCTTGAATGGGCCTTAACCGAGCCGATGGGCCGGACCGGGCTTCAAAGTGATGGCCCAGGCCCTAGCCTAGGGTCTCGGACTAGGCTCGAGCCTGGGCCCAAATGAGCCTTTCTCAGGCTGGGTCGGGCCGGCCAACGGGCCAAAAAATTAGGCCCAGGCCCTAGCCCTGGCATAAGGGTATTCGGGCTTTGGATGGACCGATAGATCGAATCTCGGGTCGGGTCGGTGGGCCTGGCCCTGGCCATTTTTTCTTAATTCTTTTTAATTTTTTCTACCAAAATTTTATTATTTTCCACAAAAAAATACATTGCGCCTCAGGCGGGCTGGGTCTTGGATCGAGCCTTGAATGGGCCTTAAGCGGGCCGATGGACTGGGCCGGGCTTCAAAGTGATGACCTAGGCCCTAACCTAGGGTCTCGGACATGCTCGGGCCCGGACCCAAACGAGCCTGCCCCGGGCCGTGGGCGGGCTTTGGGCAGCCCACGGGCCGCAGGCCAATTCTACGTTCCTATCAATGTGTATTTTAACATGTCAATGTGAATATTCACATTGTCAACGGACCGAGCCGGGCCGGGCTTACCCCGGGCCGCAGGCAAGCTTCGGGCAGTGGACAAATTTTACACTCCTATCAATGTTAATGTTAACATGTCAATGTGAATATTCACATTGTCACGGGTCGGGCCAAGCCCGCCTCGGGCTGCGGTCGGGCTTCGGGCCGCCCACGGGTTGCGGGCCAATTTTACACTCTTATCAATGTGAATGTTAACATGTCAATGTGAATATTCACATTGTCAACAGGCCGGGTCAGCCTCGCCCTGGGCCGCTGGCCAATTTTATACTCTTATCAATGTGAATGTTAACATGTCAATGTGAATATTTACATTGTCAACAGGCCGGGCCGGGCACGCCCCAGGCCGTCCACGGGTCGTAGGCGGGTTTCGGGCAGCCACGAGGCGCGGGCTAATTTTACACTCCTATCAATGTGAATGTTAACATGTCAATGTGAATATTCACATTGTTAATAGGCCGGGCCGGGCCTGCCCCGGGCCGCCTAAGGGCCGTGGACGGGTTTCGAGCAGCCACGGGGCGCGGGCGGGCTTTTGGCCACCCATAGGCCGCTGGCCAATTTTATACTCTTATTAATGTGAATGCTAATATGTCAATGTGAATATTCACATTGTCAACGGGTCGGACTGGGCCCGCCCCGGGCTATCCATGGGCCGCAGGCGGGGTTCGCGCCGTCACGGGACGCAGGCCAATTTTACACTCCTATTAATGTGAATATTAACATGTCAATGTGAATATTCACATTGTCAACGGCCCGGGCTCGCTCCGGCTCGCGAGCGGGTTTCGGGCCACCCACGGGCCAATTTTACATTCCTACCAATGTGAAATTTAAAATATGAATGTTCACATCATAAAATTACTAACCGTTCAAAAAATATTTATAAGGGTATCAAAATTAAATGTAAGGGTATAAGTGTCCAAGAAATAGTATAAATCAAGAAAAAAGATTTTATGGAATAAAATATGAGACTAAATGGGTTAAATAATTTTTTTATAGACTTCTTAGATTAAAACATTTCTAAATAAAATTTATCAATAATTTTCTCTAAATATAATTTGCCCTTTTAAAAAAAATCTACATGCTTATCAGCCTTCTTTGGTTTTTTTTGTTTTTTTAAATTATTTTAATTAACAAAAACCAAGTTAAAACACCGCCTCCGTTTCCGCATCATATAATTTTGCAACATTGACGGGTCAATCATTTTGGGTGGACCTACTTACCGATAAATCCGGTTTCTTTTTTCAGTGGTCAATACTTAAGACACGCTTGAGCATTAGTCAAAGGATCGTTTGGGAAGTTGGTTTGTAGTTAAGGTCAAGTTTGAGAAGGCTAAATAAGTTTATATGTTTTGTTTTTTTATTTTTTTTGAGTTATATTAATCAATATCTTCTCTATATTTTTTTATACATCTTTTTATAAAAAGTCAAAAAGTATACTTATTTAGAACATTTCAAATAATTTCTAAAATAGTCAAAAAAAAATGTGACTATTTTAGTTATAATAAATAAAATATCACATTTAATCCATAATCATTATATTATCTTTTTACAAAAAAAGTTAAAAAAGCTAAAAAGTCAAAAAGCCTTTCCCAAACCAAGTTTTTTAGCCCAGGCTAAAAAAATAAAAAAAACTAAAAAGTCAAAAGGAAAATGACTTGGAGCCCTAAAAACTGTCCCCCTAATCCCCTAATTTCCATTTTGGGTAACTGTTTCCTTTTTTTTTTTTTTACTTGATATGGAAATTAGGGGGATTAGGGGGAGTGTTTTTAGGGGGATGTAGCAAGGTCCAAGTCAAAAAGTCAACCCACTTGCCAAACAGAGGCATAATACTATTGTCATGATCCACTCTAAAATTTCTGACAATTAAATTAAGAATAATGTTATATATATTAATTAATATACTAATTAATGTATTAATTGATGATATAATATAATTTAAGAGATTTTTGATATTTGTAATTTGTATAATAAGTGAGGTCAATAATAATTTCATAATAAGTATCGGTACACTAGTTAGTATATCAATTGGTGTATGTAGCACCACCGTTAAACTAATTTATTCATTATCAATATTAATGTTAACTTTAAATGCACAAATTTAATTCGCTTTATTAAATATATATAAATTATTATTTATTTTTCATAACTTTTTCAAAATATAAATGTAATTTATTTGACTCTATTTTTCTCTACAACAAGTTTTTGAACTTTTATAAACAAAAAATAAAGTAAAAATTCAACCATTAATGAAGATGAGAAATTAATTTTAAGATTTAATAAAATAAAAATAGTTTAAATGAGATAAATAAAAATAGAGAAATAGATTTTAAGTATCATATATAGAAAATTAATTGAGTATTTTATCATTCTCAAATAATTTCTACATTCAAGTAAGGATTAAATTTAATTTTAGGTATAATAAATGAAAAATTATTTGACTTGAATATTATTTTCAAATGATTTCTTGGTCATTCATTCCCTATCAACTAATTTTAGTTTATTGTGAGGTGATTAGGTTTTTTTTACTTCTATATTTATTTAATTTTTTTTAATAATGTAAAAAATATTAACTTGTGTTTTTTTAAATATGCATTGATTTCAAATTTAATGACTTAAAAATAAAAATAGAAATTTGAGAATAAGATATGATTGAGAAAATATAAAATAATATTTTTTTTTACATATGAATAAATAAGTAATGCAAATTGCCGGGAAAAAATAAATCTATTTATTTTTCAAGTTAAAAAAAATTCAAATAATAAATGTATTACTTAAAATGATAAATTTTATGTTATTTATGTAGATAAATCTTATATTAAATAGATTGTTTATTTTTAATTATTTTATCAATGAAAATTAATTTTTTTTCATTAAATGATTTGATAACATCTTAAAAATTTAAGGATTTTATTTAATATTGGATGAAATTTAAGAATTGTATTAAATAATGCTAAAATATGTATAGATTTTTTATTATATATATATATATATGCAAAACCTTAGGGGACGTGAGTGATAATTTTCATTTGAATAGACATGGTAATTAATAGGCAATATCCTCATGTTTGGTATTATAACCTATGATATCAGTAAATTTTGTTAAATATTCTAATAGAGAATAATAGTCAGAGAATCTTAATAATATTTTCAAAAGTAAAAGAGATTAGTGTAATTATTAAAATTACATAAAAAATTTCTATAATTATCAAAAATCTCAAGAGAGATGAGCAGGGGCAGAGCTAACAAGGGCCTAGGGGGGTCACGTGCCCCCTGGGTTTTGAATTTTTTTTTTAAAGCAAACATAAAGAAAATATTTTAAATAAAAAAATTTATAAAAATATTATTTTAAATGTTAATAACATTTTAAAAATATTTAGAATAATAATGATTATTTTGATTGAAAATAAAGTGATTAGGATATTATTTATGAAAATTCTAATATAATGGTGATAATACAGTTCGTTCCCGGTGGATGGACTGGACCAATCCAAGCTCCTCGAGTACACGTCCGAGTGGCGAAGCCCACCAGATAACCTGCAAATAAGTCCAATGGAGAACGGGGTAGTCCCCTAGCGAACCCTCCGACGAGCAAGTTAGCGAATGGAGATGATGTATGTAGAGAGGGATTGGAGATAGAAAAGCTTAACCTTCTTCTTGTCTTCCATGCTTGCTCATATCCTTTGGTAATCATTTCACTGTCCCTTCCGACGTGCCCCTCACGCTGAAAGTCTGTGTTGTAGCTTGTCTTGTACAGGGTTAGGTGGCGCTGTTCCGACGGGGAGGTGTTGTCGTAATAAATGCTGTGATGGGCTGCATTAATGGTGATGTATTGTGGCAATAACTTTGCAGATCTTTGTCTGCTGACGTGTCCTGTTCTGCACCTGCCATGTGTCCGAGTATCATTGGCCTTCCCTGCTTAGTTGGCCTCCAGCTGTCCTCGGTTTTACTACCCGGGTTATGCAATGGAGTCTAAATGGTGGGCTTGGGTTTGTTCACTGTGGGCTGTGGTCCTTGTGGGCCTATCCATGTCAGTAGTCCCCCATTCCCAAGTGCAGCTTCAGTCCAACGAAGGGAATAGTAATGAGGAAGATGAGTCCGACCGGCAGGGAGAGGTCGACCGCGAGGGCGCCGAGCAGAGGAGTCCGACCGTGAGGGTGGCCGAGCGGGAGAGTCCGATCGTGAGGGTGGCCGAGCGGGAGAGGCCGACTGTGAGGGTGGCCGAGCGAGAGAGGCCGACCGTGAGGGTGGCCGAGCGGGAGAGGCCGACCGTGGCGTTGGCCGAGCGGGAGAGGCCGACCGTGAGGGTGGCCGACCACGACGGCGGCCGAGCGGAGGGGCACGGGGCTCAAAAGGCGGCGTGTCACATGGTGATTTGAAGTGGAAAAGACAAGGTAAAGGGAGGAGTCAGGGCATCGTGATCATACACGTGGCAGTATCGTGGAGGGCAAGTGAGGCGTTGGAGCAAAGATGAAACGATAGGTCATTACAGGTTTGAAAAGACAGTTTTGGCGGATGATTTGAAAAGTTTTCAAACTGGCGAAAATTAATTGGGATCCTTGGAATACGGGCAAACTGTGGGCTTTTGGCGTTGTGCGATTCACTTACTTGTTTATAAAAAACCAAAACATTCCAAGTCTTACTTCCTTTGTTGCTCACGATACCCCTTTGCAACATTTCTTCAATTTTCTAGCTCCTGCATCAGAAGCAATTCGCAGATACAGCTTCGAAATGGCCCAAGAGGAAACTGCGATTGTGAGGGTAGATCCACTTGGGGAGGATGATGCTGAGGAGTTGGCGCAGCAGTATAGAGTGGAGAGGACGGGGGAAACGATTGCACGATCCCGTAGTTCCACCGTGATAGCAGACGCGGAGCCAATCAGCCAGGCAGAACCGGAGCACTAGCATACGAAGGCGGATAAATCAGCGATTACGGCGGCTGATTTGGAGTCCATGCGTGAAAAATATCAGATTCCGATGGAGGTGGTGTTATAGCTGCCAACATCAACGGAGAGACCGTCCGACGCCAGGCCAGGAGAGTTTTCCCTGTACGAGGAGGTGCTGAAAGGTGGACTGAGGTTGCCACTGCCCCAAGTGGTAGTGGACGTACTGAATCGTCTGGAGGTGGCACCGGGCCAGCTGATGCCTAATGCATGGAAGATCCTGCTGGCGTGTGCAAGCTCGTGGCCGAAGGCGAGTGGAGGAGAGGCCATGACAGTTGATGAGTTTTTCGCATGCTATAAAGCCTCGGGGCAACAAGAAACGTGGGTCACCTTG
Organism: Camellia japonica; assembly: GCA_030407325.1. Lineage (NCBI taxonomy): Eukaryota > Viridiplantae > Streptophyta > Magnoliopsida > Ericales > Theaceae > Camellia > Camellia japonica. Next base: position 144,332,020 of record JAPPVO010000032.1, read on the forward strand.
CAGGCAACGATGGGGAAGGGATTGGTGGCTGGGCTGCCGACATTGATCAAGGGCTGGCGATCGCGGTGGTTTTACGTGTCTGCCAATGGGGGGCTTGGGGTGCGCACCATCTGGAAGGTGCCCACCAGGTCGATGGAGGCAAGACTAGGGGCGGCGGCAGTGGAGAGGGTGAAGAGGGTGAATGAGTGGAGGGAGAGAGAGAAGGCCAAGTGGGATGAGCTCGTGCAGCCGTCCGTGTTGTTTGAGGCAGGGTTGGGCCCGCGACCGATCGGCGGGGAACTTGACCGGGCGGAGTTAGAAGCGAGGAGAGAAACGCAAGAGGCAGAGGATCAGGCTATCCTTGCGAGAGCTACAAAGTTGAAAAAGGCGTAGGAAGGCCGACCGGCTCAACCGATCGCGCGGAAGAGGATCCGACCGCGCCCAAGGCCACTGGGGGGGAAGGACTTAGGCAGTTTTGAGCCACGACCACCCCCAGTCTATCCTGTGAAAGAACAAGCCAGGAGAGAGGGGGAAGCTCTGAAGAAGAAGAAAAAGAAGAGGAGTGCCCCAGATGAGGGTGTAAAGGAGCCTGGGTCCAAAAAGGCCAAGGTGGCTCCAGGCATGGTGGAGACCTTTGTGGTCAAAGATGCCCCAGAAGCGGTGGGGGTTACCCCAAGGTTGGAGGTTGTGGAGGTTGGCCCATCAGTATAAGTGGGAGTTGGGGTAACTGGCGCAGAGCCAAGTGTGGGGCAACAGACCCAAAAGGGCTCTGGTCCCCAGGAAGGAGGGGTTAGTCTTGCCACAGCAATGTATCACGTCCGTGCGGTGGCTAGGCGGTTAGAAGGAGAAAAGGGGCCAGCCAGGACAGGAGCAGACCGCCTGGTGAAGATTGTGGAGGAGTCGGCTCTGCGCTCGGCGTCCAAATTCAACAAGGCCGACCTGCTGAGGGGGTTATGCTCCGCTCAAATGGAGGTAACCGCCTTGGCAGGGGCCCTTCTGAGGAAGGCGGCGGCTGCCAAACTGAAGGCGGAGAAAACCAAGACTGAGCTCACAAAGTTGAGGAAGGCGAGTGCAGGCTGGGAGAGTGCTCACGCGCGATCTGCAAACGGCCAAGGGGGAGCTGGAGAACACACGCCGCCAGGTTGTGTCGCTCGAGTTCCAACTGGCTGGCGAGCAGAAGAAGGTGGAGGAGGCCCAGAAGGCTTGCGCCGTCACAGTCGAACGTCACGAAGAAGCGATGATTAATAATGAAGAGTTGGTCAGGCAGAAGGATGAGGTGGATGTGAAGGTGGACGCTCTGCAAAAGGAGCTGGAGGGCGAACGTGCCAGAGAGGTGGAGCAGAGGGAGAGCCTTCATAAGGAGTTGCAGGCAGAGAGGGGTAAGGCGACCACGGAAAGGGAGGCTCTGCAGAAGGAGTTCGAAGCGGAGAGGGTGAAGTTGATTGCTGAGGGAGAGGCCTTGAGGAGGGAATTGGAGGCTGAGAGGGCCAAGGCTGCAGCTGAAAAGGCGACCTTGATGAAGGAGTTGGGCGAGGAGAAGGCGAAGGCGGCCTCGGAGAGGGCAGCCTACCCTGATCTGTGCGTCGCAGCGGTGGAGCAGTTCAAAGGATCTCCAGAATTTCAGATAGCTGTTGACGCTGCAGTTGCCAGCAGCTTAGTGAGGGAGGACTCTGGGGGGGCTGGCCCATCAAGGACGACTGCTGGGGGGAAAACTGAGTCTGAAGTCATTGCGAGCTTCCAGCAGTCAGACTTCTACAAACATGAAATGGCAGAGTACTGGGACAGTGGGTGGAAAATGTTCAGACGGAGGGCTGAGGAGTTGTTCCCAGAACTTGACCTTAGTAGTGTAACGATTGGGGAAGATGATGTGGCCCAGACCCCCCTGGACGAAGGCGTTGAAGAAGAAGACCTGGTGTCTAGTGAAGAAGAATGACTGGGGAAGATGGAGTTTTTTTTTTTTTTTTGATGTAATGAACTTGTGTACACATTTTTGTGAATAAATAAAGTTGCATTTGTTTCTATCAGTTGATTGTGTTTGCTTGTGTATAAGTCAGTGAACTATATTTGGGGACTTCTCCATATAGAGGTGTAACAAGAATTCAACGTTTGAGGAAAACTAAAAGCTTGCTTAGGCATAATGAAACTGAACCTGTACAAAAACTTAACGCAGAGTAGGATTGGATTAAGTAACAATTCAGTGGGAGGTAAAGTGAAGTACTACTCAATGGAAAGTAAATTTGGACTTGGAAAAATCTTCAATACAAAGTAAAGTAAGAAAGCTCCTGAACGCGCAATGTAGGCTAAAATGGGACTTGTATGAAAATTGAGTGGATGAGAGTGACCGATCGGAGTTAATCTGATTAGCATGTGAGGACATCTTTGAAATTTGACTAAGTAAAAATTTTGATATGGAATTGTGACTGTCTAAGGAAAGTAAGGAACTCCTTAACGTGCAATGTAGATCTTATTAAGGATATAGTTATGGAGGGTCACTGATGGCGAAATTGAGGTTGGAGCGCTCGGTCATGGCGTAGGGCTCTGGCAGTGCTCAGTCTGGCTGAGGCTTTTGGAGTGCTCAGTCTGGCTGAGGCTTTGGAAGTGCTCAATTTTGGCTGAGGCTTTGGAAGTGCTCGGTCTGGCTGAGGCTTTGGAAGTGCTCGGTCTGGCTGAGGCTTTGGAAGTGCTCAGTCTGGCTGAGGCTTTTGAAGTGCTCGGTTTGGCTGAGGCTTTGGAAGTGCTCAGTCTGGCTGAGGCTTTTGAAGTGCTCGGTCTGGCCGAGGCTTTGGAGTGCTCAGCCTGGCTGAGGCTTCTGGAGTGCTCAGTCTGGCTGACGCTTTGGAAGTGCTCAGTCTGGCTGAGGCTTTTGGAGTGCTCGGTCTGGCCGAGGCTTTGGAGTGCTCAGCCTGGCTGAGGCTTCTGGAGTGCTCAGTCTGGCTGAGGCTTTTGGAGTGCTCGGTCTGGCCGAGGCTTTGGAAGTGCTCAGTCTGGCTGAGGCTTTTGGAGTGCTCGGTCTGGCCGAGGCTTTGGAGTGCTCAGCCTGGCTGAGGCTTCTGGAGTGCTCAGTCTGGCTGAGGCTTTGAAGGTGCTCAGTCTGGCTGAGGCTTTTGAAATGTAAAGACTGCAAGTAAAAATGTTGTTGAGACGACAGTGTAGCTGGAAGTGTATTCCAATGATCAAAATTTATATTGCGTTAAAAAGAAAGTACAACAATTGAGTGATACAAAAGCAACAGCTTATTGAAAGTAGCATTTCAAGTGTTCAGCGTTCCATGGGTGGGGAAGGTCGCGACCTTCCATATCTTGAAGTCGGTAAGTGCCTGGACGCGGTCTGGCTTTCACAATATAGGGTCCCTCCCATTTGGCGGCCAATTTACCCTCAGTCGGATTCTTGGTGGCAAGGGTTGCTTCTCTCAACACTAAGTCCCCCACAGCAAATTCCCTTGGTCGGACCTTGCGATTGTAATGTGTTCTCATTTTTTGTTGGTATGAGGCTAATCTGACCGCAGTGGTCTCCCTGAGTTCTTCAATCAGGTCTAGGTCCGCGCGACGGAGCTCTTCAGTCAGTGCTGGGTCGGGATGTAGAACCCTAGGGGTTGGCAGACCGACTTCTACTGGGATGACCGCCTCAGCGCCGTATGTTAGGCGGAAAGGGGTTTCCCCGGTAGGAGTCCGAGCTGTGGTTCGGTAGGCGTCCGAGCTGTGGTTCGGTAGGCCCAGAGTACATTTGGTAGTTCCTCAGCCCAGAGTCCCTTAGCAGCCTCCAGCTTAGCCTTGATGATCTTCAAAAGAGACCGATTGGTGACCTCAACCTGGCCATTGGCTTGGGGATGACCGGGGGAGGAGAAACATGGTTGAATCTGGAGATCTGTACAGAACTTTCTGTACTTAGCGTTGTCGAATTGCTTGCCGTTGTCTGACACAATGGCCTGAGGGATGCCAAACCTGCAAACGATGGATTGCCAGATGAACTTGGTGGTGTTCCGCTCGGTAATGGTGGCTAAGGGTTCAGCCTCTACCCACTTGGTGAAGTAGTCAATGGCGACAACTGCGAACTTGGTCTGGCCTCGGCCAGTGGGAAGTGGACCGATCAGGTCGATCCCCCATTTGGCGAATGGATAGGGGCTGCAAAGCGTGATCAATTCTGTAGGCGGGGCATGGGGGATGTTGGCAAAGCGTTGACACTTATCGCATTTGAGGACAAAATCAGTGGCATCTTGATTGAGAGTCGGCCAGAAATAGCCAGTACGGAGTATTTTGTGGGCCAAAGACCTGCCGCCCGAATGATTGCCACAAATTCCCTCATGAATTTCTTGCATTACATATGTTGCTTGGGTTGAGTTGAGGCATCGCAGATATGGTCGTGAAAAACCACGTTTGTACAAGATGCCATCGACCATGACGTAGTTAGACGACCGAGCCCTGACTTTGGCGGCCTGTTGTTGGTCATTAGGGAGTTCTCCTGTTATCAGAAATAGGGTGATGTCGGATGCCCAGGGGATGGGTTCATTTTGGAGGAACTGCACTTCGTGCTGGTCAGGTGAGACGGCCGGATGGGTTAGGTATTCGAGGTGGACTCCGTGGTTGAGGTTGGGCTGATCTGCAGAGGCCAACTGAGCCATCTCATCGGCTTTGGAGTTTTCCGCCCGAGGTATGTGTTGGATCTGGAAAGTGTTGAAGAGTCGGACAAGGGGGAGCGCCATGTTTCTGTAAGCCCGCATGGTGTCATCCTTCGCATCGAACTCCCCCGTGATCTGACCGACGATGAGCTGGGAGTCACTGAACACGCGGATGTGGCTAACACCAATGTCTTTGGCCAGGCGGAGTCCTGCTATCAACGCTTCATATTCGGCCTCATTGTTGCTGGCCTTAAACAAGAGACGGAGAGCACACTTGATACAACCACCTTCAGAGGAGGTGAGAATAAGACCAGCCCCGCTACCTTCCCTCCGGGATGACCCATCGACGTTGAGAGTCCAAGAATGGGGGTCTTCTAGTTCAGCAGGAGTTGGTGGTGGTAGAGAGGTAGTGGCTGGGGTAGGGTTGGTAAATTCTAGGATGAAATCGGCGATGGCCTGTCCTTTGATTGCTGTGCGGGGGAGGTAGGAGATGTCAAACTGACTGAGTTCCACGGACCACTGCATAAGTCGGCCAGAAAGCTCTGGTTGCTGCATGACCTTCTTCAGGGGTTGGTCGGTGAGGACCACTATAGAATGGGCCTGGAAGTAAGGACGAAGTCGTCTGGAGGCGGTGACCAGGGCCAGAGACAACTTTTCTAGCAGAGGGTAATTCTGCTCTGCTCCCCTGAGAGCTCGACTGATGTAATAGACCGGCAGTTGGACTGAGTCATCTCCCTAATGAGAGCTGCACTGACGGCGGTGTTCGATACTGCTAAATAGAGGAAGAGGGGCTCGCCTGAGATCGCCTGCGAAAGAAGGGGGGGTTGGCCATGCATTGTTTTAACTGCTGGAAAGGCTCTTCGGATTCGGTCGTCCATTCGAAAGTCTGCCGAAGGACTTTAAAGAATGGTAGGCACTTATCTGTTGCGCGGGAAATGAAGCGGTTGAGAGCCGCCACTCTGCCAGTGAGTCTTTGAACTTCTTTGACAGTTTTGGGTGACTGCATCTCAATCAAGGCCTTGATTTTTTCAGGGTTGGCTTCGATGCCGCGCTGACTAACCATAAAACCCAAGAACTTTCCAGATCCTACGCCGAAGGCGCACTTCTCGGGGTTGAGCTTCATCTGATACTTGCGAAGGGTGGCAAAGGTCTCCCGTAGGTCGGTCAGATGGTCAGTGGAAAGTTTGCTCTTGACTAGCATGTCGTCCACATATACTTCCATGTTCTGACCGATCTGATCGTGGAAAACAGCATTGACTAACCGTTGATAGGTGGCCCCAGCATTCTTTAGTCCGAACGGCATCACACAGTAGTGGTAGGTACCTCGGTCGGTAATGAAGGATGTGTGTTCTCGATCGGACGGGTGCATCATGATTTGGTTGTACCCAGAGAAAGCATCCATGAAGCTGAGCATTTGGTGACCGGCCGTGGCGTCGACCAGCAGATCAATACGGGGGAGTGGATAGCTATCTTTGGGGCAAACTCGGTTTAGGTCGGAGTAATCGACGCAGAGTCGCCACTTGCCATTGTTCTTGCGGACCAGAACCACATTGGACAGCCACTTAGGATAGTCCACATTTCGGATGAACTGAGCCTCAAGGAGTTTGTCAACTTCTGCGGCTATGAGATTGTTGCGCTCTGGGTGGAAAATACGCTGCTTTTGTCTGTAAGGTCGGAAATGAGGTTCGATGCTGAGGCGGTGGGTTATGAAGGCGGGGTCAATGCCTGGCATGTCTGAATGGGTCCAAGCAAAGACGTCATTGTGCTCGGTCAAAAGGGCCGTGAGATCGGATTTCGCTTGGGGGGATAGCTGGCTGCCGATCTTTGCAGTTTTCGTTGGGTTGGTGGGGTCGATAGGAACCTCAATGAGCTCCTCAACAGGCTCTCCTCTGACCAGATCATCTTCGTCTCGGACATCAAGTCCTTCGATAATCATGGCCTCCTTCAGCTTGACTTCTTTAAGTGAAGCAACATAACACTCCCTGGCCACGGTCTGCTCTCCTCTGACTGTGCCGACCCCGAGGTCGGTGGGAAACTTGAGGGCAAGATGATAGGTGGACGTGATGGCTTGGAAAGCGTTTAGGGCGGTGCGGCCAAGGATGATGTTGTAGGCAGATGGGCAATCGACCACAAGGAAGGTGAGCAACTTCGTGGCCTGCCGTGGGTATTCACCAATAGTGATGGGAAGGTCAATGGAGCCAATGGAGGTCACACGGTCACCAGTGAAACCGACCAGGGGGGTTTGGAGTGGAGACAAGCTTTCTTCCCCAATCTTGAGCTGGCGAAAGCAGTTGAGGAAGATGATGTCTGAAGAGCTGCCGTTGTCGATGAGAACTCGTCTGACCTTGTAGTTGGAGAGGATGGCCGAAATGACAAGGGGGTCATCATGTGGGTAATGGATGCCTGTGCAGTCGGCGTCTGTAAAAGTGATGGGCTCTATTCACTGTTTGGGCTGTTTGGAGGGTCGGTCTACAGTAGCGACTGCCTTGTCTGAGCCCTGTCGTATTTTTCTCAGTTCCGCCCTCTGAGCCGAACGGGATGGTCCTCCGCAGGCGAGGCCACCTGAAATAACTCTGATTTCGCCAACAGGCAGGGGTGGGTTACCTGGTGGCCGAGGCTGTTGTGGAGGTCGGTCATGGCCTGGATTTGGTTGAGCCGGCCGCCGTGGTGTGGTGTGCCGGCGATTGTCTCTGTGGGGTTCGGTTTTTGGCCGTTGCTGAGGGCGCGAGTCGGTGAATCGGCTTAGGCACCCCTGGCGAATGAGGGTCTCCACCTGATCCCTGAGGTTGATGCAGTCATCAGTGTTATGGCCATGGTCCTGATGGAAACGGCAATATTTGGACTGGTCTTTCCGGTTGGAAGGGTTCCGTGGAGGGGGAGGCCATTTGAGGGGGTAGTCCCGTTGGATCTGGTTGAGGACATGTTCCATGGGAGAGTTGAGGGGTGTATATCGCTCAAACCGATCGGGCGGTCGGACTGGTGCCGTCCGGTCTGCACGAGGGGGTCGGTCTATATAGTGGGGTGTTTGGCTATGATACTGGGTGTTTTTGGGTTCAGAGTCTTTTCTCTTCTCTCTTGGGGTCAGGTTTTTAGCTGTTGGATCCTGCCGAGCGGCGAGTGAGTCCTCGGCATTCATGTATTTTTGGGCTTTGGAGAGTAGGACGGCCATTGAGGTCGGGGGGTTTTTAGAGAGGGAGAAAAGGAAATCAGACGACCGCAGACCGGCCATGAAAGCTGTGAGGATGACCTTGTCGTCATTTTCTGCAACTTGCAGGGCTTCGGTGTTGAAGCGAGTAACGAAGCTGCGGAGTGATTCCCCCTCGGTCTGACTAATGTTGAGAAGTTGGGTTGCCGGGCGTCGCTGGCGCTGGGCTCCGATAAAGTGGCTTAAGAAAGAGTCACTGAGATGTTGAAAGGTGGATACAGAGTCTGGTGGTAACTGGCTGAACCACAGCCGAGCTGACCCCTTCAGTGTCACGGGAAAAGCTCGGCACATAATCTCGTCTGGGAAAGCATGGAGAATCATGAGGGTGCGGTAGGTCTCCAGATGGTCGACTAGGTCTGTCGTACCGTCAAAGGAGTCGATGGAGGGCATTTTGAACTTGGGGGGCAAAGGTTTGTCTCGGATGGAGGCAACAAACGGTGAGGTGGCCGTAGTGGAAGGCTTATGCTGGATATTCTGCATGACCCCTTGGAGCTGAAGTTTCATGGCTCGGAGTTCAGCGTCCCAAAGGGGAATGTTGTCACCACCAGAGGGAGACAGGTGTTGGATGCTGCTGGCCTCTCCCTCGAGGGCTGGTGCTATGACCGATGGGTGTGGGGGTGGAGGTGGTGGATTTATATGTGGGTGAGGAGGCTGCAAACCCCCCGAGTTGAGAGGGTTGGGTTGTGGGACAGTATGGCCCGGAGTTTGTTCCGGATGTGGTGGAATATCTGGAGGTGGCGGTGGAGGAATAGGGAGGTTTCTTTGTAGAAGAGCATTGATTAGGGCCTGGTTTTGTTCGGCCATGCGGTTGATGCTGTTGGTAAGCTCTATGAAGTACTGTGGTGGGTTGTTTCGATTGGGAGGGTCGGTTTGGTGATCGGTAGCATTATGGTGGGAAGCCATGGATCTGGTCGTGACCATACACTTGACGGGTGAGATGAAAAGGTTACTGGAACAGGGTCTCCGGCGGCAATGAACACAACTGGCGCACGGACAAACCAGTTCCCACAGACAGCGCCAACTGATAATACAGTTCGTTCCCGGTGGATGGACTGGACCAATCCAAGCTCCTCGAGTACACGTCCGAGTGGCGAAGCCCACCAGATGATCTGCAAATAAGTCCAATGGGGAACGGGGTAGTCCCCCAGCGAACCCTCCGACGAGCAAGTTAGCGAATGGAGATGATGTATGTAGAGAGGGATTGGAGATAGAAAAGCTTAACCTTCTTTTTGTCTTCCATGCTTGCTTATATCCTTTGGTAATCATTTCACTGTCCCTTCCGACGTGCCCCTCACGCCGAAAGTCTGTGTTGTAGCTTGTCTTGTACAGGGTAAGGTGGCGTTGTTCCGACGGGGAGGTGTTGTCGTAATAAATGCTGTGATGGGTTGCATTAATGGTGATGTATTGTGGCAATAACTTTGCAGATCTTTGTCTGCTGACGTGTCCTGTTCTGCACCTGCCATGTGTCCGAGTATCATTGGCCTTCCCTGCTTAGTTGGCCTCCAGCTATCCTCGGTTTTACTACCCGGGTTATGCAATGGAGTCTAAATGGTGGGTTTGGGTTTGTTCACTGTGGGTTGTGGTTCTTGTGGGCCTATCCATGTCAAATGGTAATGTCTATCACTGTTGACATGCAAACATAATTAATCTCAATGAAAATATAGAATTTATTGAATTGTTAGTTACATTTGACATGTAGCGTTTATTCTCCATGTGTTTCTTTACTATTAGTTGGTGATATCACTTATAACTATTATATTAAATTTTTATGCATATTTTGTATAAAAAATTACTTTATCATTATATAATTTATTTTAAAACTTTATATCCATGACTTTTTTTTAATATTGTTCATGATACACTAATTACAAATAATATTTAGCTTATTTGGTTCTAGTTTTCAGAAAACAGTTTTCAAAAAATTCTACATTTTTATTTTCCGTATTTTAATGTTTTCAATAAATTCTTTTAATATTTTAAGATTTTTTTTTTTTAAATTTTAAGACACACTTAACATAAATATACCTAAAAAGTATAGTATTTGTGAAAAAAATATTTAAAAAATACACTAAATACTAAAAAATATAAAAATAATATGAAAATTCAGTACATTTTTCGTATTTTTGTGTATTTATTAATTTTTTAAAATAATTTTTCACAAATATTTTACTATTTGGATACATATCTAAGTAATGTGCATTTAAAAAAGTAAAAAAAATGTTTAAAATTTAAAAAATATTCACTAAAACCAAAAAAATACGAAAAATAAAAAACTTAGTTTTCAGAAAATTGAATTTAGAAAACTAAAACCAAACACACTACTTTTTTTTTTTTTTTTTTTTTTTTTTTTTTTTTTATCTTTCTTGAAATTAATGGTAAAAATTTATGTGAAATAGTTTTATAAAAAATTTTAATATTGTAATTAATAAGTACACCTTCTGATTTAATTTCTTAACTCTACCACTAGAAATGAGTGTAATTTACCCTATTTATTATAAACATGTCCATTTCACACTAAAAGTTAGACGTGGACTTGCGATCAAATCTCACGCGATACACATTCACTGTGATTTTCAATTGACTAATAGGATGTGTGTAGACGCGCCCTTGGGCTTCGCTCTACAGTTCGGACTCCCTTTTTTGTTTGTTGCGGTTCTAAATCTGAACCAAAGAGTCCAACTCTGGCAAATCGTTTGAGAAAACAGATTTTTGAAAAGTAGTGCCAAACATGGACTGCTTTGCCAGATTACAGAGTCGCCACCTAAATATTTTTAAAATGGGAAATTTAGGAAACCCTGACTCGGTGCCGAAGGCCACGTGTCCGTCATCACCAAAGTGGTCTTGGCTCGGGAGCTTGGGTACGATCGGGGAAGGTCAGCTATGAGCACCCCCTTTCGCCCGATCCGAAGACCGGCCTCTACTAACCGTGATATCCAATTTTGAAAACTTTATGCGTTCTTATACCGGTTATTAGCCTAGATTTACTACGTTATGCGCACAGCAAAACAAGTATAGACTAGATTGCCTAATTTGGAAATAAGCATTGCATATCCGTTTTGTCTCGAAAAACGTGTTGGTTTTTGCTACTCGAAAGTAGGCTAAAATACGAATTTCAATGAGTTGTTCCAACTCACGCAATCCAACCTCCATCCACAGGCATTCAAGCAATTTATCACGTAAGCATTTAGCCGCATAGCAAGCATACTATCATGGCAAACGTTCACACACATGCGACATGCTAAAGCATAAAAACTTACATCGTACTCCGTGCCCAAAACAAGAGACTGGTTAGCAAAACATGCATGACCTAGTTCATGTTAAGTGGCTAATGCAACACAGACATAGATGCAATCTAGAGTAGGCTCGGCTAACCCTAAACATGGCATACGAAATGTGCGAGTAGCACGTATTCAATTTGGAAATCGAAAGTACGATGCAGTTTGTATGATGTACCGAGCCCGGTGCATGTAAACAAATGCATGAATGCACGCATGCATTGCATAAGGTATGCTAAATTAAATATGCCCTAATCTACCATCATAAGCAGGTAAATAAAAGGGTAGAAAGAAATGGGGGTTGGAAGACATGCACCCACTCACACACACTTATTACAAATTTACCCTCGCTCGGAGGGACCAAAAGAATAATACAAATTAATTAACTACGCAAGCTAATTAATTATTACAAATTAACTAAATTAATTAACAAATTAACTAAGTTAATTAAAGCAGTAAACGCCTCGGGAAGAGGGCTCAAATGCAGCGCGCGCTCGGAATTGGCTCGGAATCGCACTGCCATGCACGGATTGCCTCTGTTTCCCCTGCTATCCTCCTCTGAAAATTGCCAAAGTCCCAGGAGTGCCTCTTAGGGCACTGGGGAGTACCACCGACTGGGGTAGAGCACCACCGGCTGAAGAAGGAGGCCATCGGCACTAGATGAAGTTATCGGCTGGAAATTGACTGCCGGTCGGCACTAAATAGTGCCGGCCGGCACTTAACACCTGCAGAACCTGCAACCCACAGCAGCAGAGGACAACAACATGCATGGCAATGTGATTCAAGGTATTTATGCACTATACACACCCCTTATCATGTTATTGACTCAAAGGGCATGTGCCTCGATTCCCGGACCACCAATCGCGCATTTCCATGCATGATGGCCCTAAGAACCAAGAATGCAACTTTGATTTCAAATGCATGCAATGCAAACAAGCAAACAAGGGTGCTCAAACCTCTATCATGACTTGGTCAAGAGGCTTAGCATGCATGTCGATGCAATGAAGTCCTAAACATGTCAACTAGTATGCAATATGGCAATACAATGCAATCATGCAAGTAAGCATACAAGACAAGCATGCGAATCAATGGAAGGATGGTCTTATACATGAATTAGGCAACTCAAATAGTCCTAAAATCAGTGGCCAAAATGCTAAGTCAAGAGGGCCAAACACACATGCACACATGTATAAGTTAAGGCACCAACACTTAAGCATAATTAAGCAACTCTTAAACACATCTAAGAGGCACAAACATGGACTATTAGCATACATGAAAAGCTCTGAAATCATGCAAAACATGGTGCCAAACCAAGCTAAACAAGACCAAACAAAGCATGCAAATAGCCCGAGTGCTTGAAGCAAGGTAATGAGGCTTTGAACCACACTTGACAAGACCAATCATGGCAAGACTCGAGCAACCAAAAACAGGTTTTCAGCATGTGAAAATACACCCAAAACTCACACTCACGGCATCCTAAAAGCTCTAAACACACAAGCATGCACAAGGCACCCTTGAATGCATAAAAGGACACACCCTTAAAGCATGAAAGAGATGACAAAAATGAACATGTGAGCATGGATTAGGGTTTGAAATAGCATGTAAGAGGGTTCCAAACCCTCGAAATCATGGAGGCAATGCATCCTACACATGCACCTACTTGAAGCATACAAGCTACAATGCAAAGGGGCTATACAAAGCATGCCAAGATTGACCCAAACAACCTAGGACAGACCTTATACATGGAAAAACAAGCACATTTCCAGTTTATGACCAGCCACAAAATAGAAGCAAGATAGGCTAACAAAGCATGCAAAATTACGGTAAATAGAAGAGATTATGAAACAAGTGCAAGATAGGGGTCCCAAACAGGGTTGAGCCCTTCTTCAATGTTGAAGAAGGGCTCAAAATAAGCCTACTTACAGTTTATTACATGCTCAAAAACAGATTATACGCCAGCCAAATATACTATGCAAGAATCATGGCATACAAGGGGGTAAAGAGATAGGTGCTAGATGCTATCATCAAACAGCCAAATACCCTTCATGAGACATGTAGAGGGGGGAAAAATAAGCCACTTTTCAGGCCTGTCGAAGGCCCAAAAATGGAAGCATGGTAGGCTAAAGAAACATGCAACAAAATAAGGTCCCAAGAGGGTATTGAAGCAAGTCATACATGGGGGTCCCAAACAAGGTTGAGCCCTTCTTCAATGTTGAATAAGGGCTCAAAACAAGCCTCTTTGTAGTTTACATCGAAGCTCAAAAATACATGCAACTATGGCTTAGATATGAACCAAGAAAATGCTAGTTTTGGGAAAAAGTGTGCTTACCCTTGTAGACCAACAAACCAGCACCCCTTGATCCAAGTTTCTGAGCTCCTAACCTCTGCAAATGACCTCCCAAATGCTGGAATGGAAGATGGAGGTGTTGTGCTAGGTGTTGTAGAGCAAATGATACAAGAACCAAGGTGTTTGGAAGCTTGGATAGGATAGATATAGAGAAGGAGGTGGGATATATGTTTCTATATCAGAATATATGTATATCCCCTGGTTTTTTGCTTAAGAATCTCCAACCTTAGACAAAGGAGAAGGAATGGTGCTTATATAGGCAAAGAAAACTTAATGGCTAAGCAAAAGAGGGAGGTTCAAGAGGTGCAAGAGGGTCTTGGCTTATCAAAGAAGCTTGGACAGCTGGTAGGCTTCTTGAGGAAGCCAAGACAAGGGGTCAAGGCTTCCTCAAGAAGCCTTGAGCAAAGGGTGCAAAATAAGGGCCAAAAGGTGGTCAAGGGTGCAAAATAGGCACATGGATGCACGTGGATCTGGTTCTGTGCATCCCAGCTGGCACAGCTGGTATGCACCAGGCTTGGAGGGTGCAAAGGGGTCAGGTCGGCCAGAAAATTTGATCATCGGCCAAAACAAAGTGCCGGTCGGCACTATTTTCTGCCGGTCGGCTAAATAGAGTGCCGATAGGTGATTCCTAGGTCAAAAAATGGCCGGTGGTATGAAAATTGAAGCCCCAGAAGTTAGCTTTCCAATGGCGCAAACCTTGCATCAAAATTCCTCCTGTGCAAAAAGTTATGCCCTTTTCCGTGAAGCCGCGCAGACTCGATCCAACCGGGATGATGCCCAGCTTCAACCCATCATATCTCCTCCACCCGGACTTGGCTCTAGGAGATTCTTGAACCAAAAATGAAGCCCTGGAAGTCTTCTTTCCAATGGTAGTGGCCTCATATTTTAATTCCTCTTGTGCAAAGAGTTACGCCCGTTTCGGTGAAGCCGCGTAGACTTTTCTCCTTCCCGGATTCATGGCGAACTCCTTCTCCAACCTATTTTCTCCCCTCCTCTCCTCTTTTCTTCAACTCCAAACCCCTAAACAAAGCGTTTTGAAGGGTTTGCCTCTCTCCTTGTCGAAGAAACTGAACCTGTGCTCTGCACATCTCTCAACACCGAGCAAACCATCAGTAATGCCCAAGTCTTGAGGGCGGTAAAAAACGGGGTGTCTACAGTTGCCCCTCTTTGACAGAACTCGAAAGTCATAACAATGACGGGAGTGAATGTCAAAGCCCAGAGACGACCCATTTTTGACAAGGCCGAAGACTTGGACAAACAAAATATAGATGCATAAATGGTTGTGCCCGCAGGCTGCCTACGTATCCCTTTGCAAGGAATCAAACCAGCGTAGTTCAGGGGCAGGATGCAAAGTGATGCACAATGCAAGTGCATAACTTATGATCATGCAAAGGATGCTGTAATGGAGCAATTATGCAAAATAAATGCAACATTTTAAGCGAATGCTATGCAAGCAAGTAAACGTGAACCAACCTACATCTCATGCAGAAAGGATGTAAGAGAATTATGCAATTCTCACGAACATGTGCGTTAGATACACAAAAGTGAACAAAGTGTGATGGATACACTAAGTGGACAAGCATGTGTGATGGATACACCAACAACTCTCACGAACATGTGCGTTAGATACACAAAAGTGAACAAAATGTGATGGATACACTAAGTGGACAAACATGTGTGATGGATACACCAAAGTGAAGAGAGTGTGATGGATACACTATATGAATAAAATGTGATTGATACACTAAGTGAAGCAAAGTGTGACAGATACACTAAGCGAAACAAGTGTGATGGATACACTAAGCAAATATGTGATAGATACACTAAGCGAGCGTGTGATTGATACACAAAGCGAAAGTGTGTGATTGATACATAAAGCGAGCGTGTGATAGATACACTACATGAAGCATAATGTGATAGATACAGTAGCTGAGTGCGGGGAGCACAGTGTGATGGATACACAAAGGGTGAACACAAAGTGTGATAGATGCACTAAGTGAACAAAGTGTGATGGATACACAAAAGGTGAACACAGAGTGTGATAGATGCACTAAGTGAACAAAGTATGATTGATATACTAAATGTGAACACGAAGTGTGATAGATGCACTTAGTGAACAAAGTATGATGGATATACTAAAAGTGAACACAAAGTGTGATAGATGCACTTAGTGAACAAGTATGATGGATATACTGAAGGTGAACACAAAGTGTGATAGATGCACTTAGTGAACGGGAGTATGATTGATATACTGAAGGTGAACACAAAGTGTGATAGATGCACTTAGTGAACGGGAGTATGATTGATATACTGAAGGTGAACACAAAGTGTGATAGATGCACTTAGTGAACAAGTATGATTGATATACTAAATGTGAACACGAAGTGTGATAGATGCACTTAGTGAACAAAGTATGATGGATATACTAAAAGTGAACACAAAGTGTGATAGATGCACTTAGTGAACAAGTATGATTGATATACTAAAGGTGAACACGAAGTGTGATAGATGCACTTAGTGAACAAGTATGATGGATATACTGAAGGTGAACACAAAGTGTGATAGATGCACTTAGTGAACGGGAGTATGATTGATATACTAAATGTGAACACGAAGTGTGATAGATGCACTTAGTGAACAAGTATGATTGATATACTAAATGTGAACACGAAGTGTGATAGATGCACTTAGTGAACGGGAGTATGATGGATATACTGGATATATGAAGTGTGATTGATACACTAAGGGAATAAAGTGGGTATGTGCGTGATAGATACACAAAAGGTAATGAAGTGTGATGGATACACTAAAGTAATTAAAGTGAACATGTGTGTGATAGATACAGAAAATGAGAATGTGTGTGATAGATACACTAAGTGAGAAGAGAGTGTGATTGATACACGGAATGTAATGAAGTGTGTGGTTGATACACTAAATGAAATGAAGTGCGTGATTGATACACTGAATGCAATGAAGTGTGTGATTGATACACTTGCAATAAAGTGTGTGATTGATACACTGAATGCGATAAAGTGTGTGATTGATACACTAAAGTGAGAATGGGTGTGATAGATACATAAAATGAGAATGTGTGTGTTAGATACACAAAATGAGAATGTGTGTGTTAGATACACAAAATGAGAATGTGTGTGTTAGATACACAAAATGAGAATGTATGCGATAGATACACAAAATGAGAATGTGTGTGTTAGATACACAAATTGGGAATGTATGCGATAGATACACAAAATGAAAGAAGTGTGATTGATACACTAAATAAACATGTGAGAGATACATACATAGGGCAAACAGAGTGTGATTGATACACAAAGCAAACATATGATATGAAGAGAAGAATGGTGTGATAGATACACAAAGTGAGTGAAATGTGATTGATACACTAAGTGAGAGCGTAATAGATACACAAAAGTGAATATGTGCGTGATAGATACACAAAAGTGAATATGTGCGTGATAGATACACAAAATGAATGAAGTGTGATTGATACACTAAGGCAACTAAAGTGTGTTAGATACACTGAATGAAGCAAATGAACGTGTGTGATAGATACTCAAAGTGAATGAAGTGTGATTGATACACTAAGGGAATGAGAGTGTAATTGATACACTATTCTGGCTTGAAGCAGACTTGATCTTGAGTTTGAGGTAGAGGTACACTCATACTTCGGAGCATTGGCAAGGCCTGAAGAGGTACACACGGGATGTAGTCTCGGAACTTACTGAAGTTGAAACAAACTCAGATACCCGACGTTTTCCTCTTTTGCTTTTACTTTGCAGTCCGGAACCACATAGCTTCAAATAGGTCCTGGTTTTACTGTTCACACTTATCGGGGGTGGGCCCTGCAGTTTTATGAAAGAACGAATCTGTTTTGCACAAATGTGGAGAATGGCACGGCACTCTGAGCACAAGATGATTTTTTGAAATTGAGAGATGAGTTCTTGACCGGGGTATTGAGCCTACGACTGAACACAGCAAAGACGACCCAACAACGGAAAACAAAGGTAAACTACCTAAACACATCTATTGACACTCGAAACGACTCAAAACAAGAATCGAAACAGACAAAACAAAACACAAGACTCAAATGTGCACAGGGAGCCTGTTTTACCGGGTATTATTTCCCACCCTTTCTCATTTGTGATTCTCACATCACTCGGCCCTCAAGCTCTTGTTTTCTAAAAAAGCCCTTTTCTCACTTTTTCTCTCATCGCACACCTCTCTATTCTTCAATCTCTCATTTTTCAATCCCTCCCCTGGATGGTTGATGGATAGACAAGAAGTTGCGGGCTCTTGCCCCTAGCATTCTGCTAGATTCTCTTTTTTGTTCACAACAGTGAGTTTCTTCCACAGAGGGGCCGCGCTACAATTGGGTGTGTAGCAAATCTGCAGCTAACATCGGTTGATGATGCCCTGCTGGGGAATTTGAACGTGGTTAGATCTGTCCAGATGAGGAAGTGGAAGATCTTGATCCATTCCGGTTTGTGCTTCGCACTTGGCTTGATACCTCGTTGCTTGGAGGATTAGAGAGCTTTCAGCCCTTCGTTGTTAGCTTCAGTTGTGCCCTCTTCTGGCAGGTAGATTGCCCTTCTTGGCGAGTATGTTGAAAATGGGGAAAAGACAGAACACCCGACTCAACTGTGCCCCTAGTTCATTATTTTGACCATTTTTTATTTTGCTTTCTACTAAAACAATTTTGACCAACATGAGAGTTAGATTAACATGCTTGTTCGATTTTCTGATTTAAAATCATGCAAGTCAGGCTATGAGCACTGAAAATTTTCCTTTTTTGGGTCCAAGAAAAGGTCCAGTTTTGGAAAAGATGAAACAATTTTCGAGAAAATTAGTCAACCTCGGTAAAAATTCTCAAAAACTATTTTTGCAAACGGCCACTGCTCAACGAGCATAGAACTTACTCTTGAGATGCACAACCTCGAATCCAAAGGAAAATTGCCCCTTGCTTGAAGAGCTGTATGGCAACGGAAAGTTGCCCCTTGTTTGAAGTGACACCGCGACGTTTTGAATGGCAACGGAAAGTTGCCCCTTGTTTGGATGATGTCGCAGCACATTGTAGTCAGTCCTCTGAGCGACGAACACGACCAGACTCTCGAATACAGAGAAGGCAAAGATGATCAAAACCATCACATGGACATAGTCGAATTTGAATTGTTTTACGGCTGGACTTCAGAGTGAAGTTGCCTACGTATCCCAAACATGGGAATCAAGCCTTACGTAGTTCGGGGTTAAGGTACACTCGGGTATTTAACCTCTCCTTTTTATGCTCTAAATTTTGCCAAGGTGCCTATTGCAGGTTTTCGACCTTGCGAGCTTTGTTCTTCTTTCTTTTCTTTCTTTTTCCTTTTTTTCTCTTTTTCTTTTTTTTAGGCTCTAACTTTTGCCAAGGTGCCCGATGCGGGTTTTCGACCTTGCGAGCTTCTTTTTCTTTTCTTTTCTTTTTCTTCTTCCTTTATTCTTCTTTTTTTTTCTGTATTTTTTTCTTTCCTTTTGTATGTATTTTTGCTTGCTCTAACTTTTGCCTGGGTCGCCCTTCCGGGTTTTCGACCCAGCGAGCCTCTCAAAGGGTAAAAGTGTAGCAAGTCCATGCCAAATGGTTTTAGGGTTTTGATGCCATCCGTATCCAGGAGAGTGGCTGTTGATTCGCAAGAGAACTCATCTTCGGCTCTTCGGGCACATCTGACATCTTTGCCCCTAGTTTGAGGGGGGGCTTCTGATCTAGCTTCCCAAGCCTCTCTTGACGACATCTGATCTTCTTGATTTGACTTTCTTGCCTCTTGTTCGAGGGCTGCTTTGAATCTGGTCTCACAGGCCTCACGTTGTAGTTAACCGTTGAACATTCTGAGTTTGAGTCCAAGGTTCGAAAATGAGGGGTCGAGTCTCGAGGCTGAGAGCGATCCTAGGCTGCACAATCTCAAGAGCGATTCCACACATGTCTTCGCAGGACCGCGCAAAACATTTTTTGAAAGTTTTTAAGGAAGCGACAAATCGCTCGCGCTGAAGACAGTGTAGGGCCAATCTGGATCAAAGCTAGGGTCCTTCTCAGTACTCACACTAACAAGCATGATTTCATTCATTAAGGGCTTAGCACGCCTCTCTTTCTCTCAATTGATCAAATTTTTGCAAATCCCAAGGAATTCCTTCCTCTTCGTTTTCACCACAGTGTTTGAAAAAGTTTTGAAAAACTTAGGCCAATGCAATGACTTCAAGGCACAGAAAAGACAGAGTTCTTAGTCAAATACTTCCATCTCATTTAGAATTTCTGGCACAACTGGCACACGGCAGAAGCAAACACAAGAGTGTGAAAATCACTGCTGTTCCATTCAAAATCTGTTGGCATAACTGACTCCCTAGCAGAAACAGACTCAAAAGAAAATAAAAAGACAAACACAAAACAAAATGGTGATGTCCGAGGTAACACCCCCGGAATCATCTGACTCCTACATAACAGGACTGACTCGATACAACAAGACAGACCTTAACCAAAAAGACTGACTCAAAACAAAGAGACAGACTCAAAACAAAACAATAGAACTGACTCAATACCCAAGTCAGAAAGTACAAAACTAGCATTCGCAAATGCTCAAAGCAGTGCATGCCAAACGCCACATCTGGAGTAAACTAAGTGTTGCCCGCAGGTGGTTCATCCCCTGATCATATCGTATTATCCCCCAAGTTCACTGACCCAGTGACGATAGACCTTACTGAGCTGGTGCGGTGATGACGTTGTTGTCAAACAAATCTTGTACATCATGGCGCAGACGAAAGCAGCTATCGGTCTCATGACCGGTTTGTTGATGGTACGCACAGTACTTAGTCTGGTCATGCTTTGAAGGGAGAGGATCAGGTAAAGGCCGTTGTTCCAATGGTTTCAGATGTCCTTTCCGGATTAAAACCTCTAGAGCCTTTGACAAAGGCATATGAAGTGGGGTGAAAACCCTCTTGACTCGAGGTGGATATTTGGTTTTCTGTGAGCTACTTCCGGACGCACCGGTGAATGGGGTAGCTGTTTTTGATGTGGTGGTGGTGACCATGCCCACGTCTGAAGTCCTAACAGCTGCATCACCGCTAGTGGTCGCATTCGAACTGCGGGTGAATGCCCTCCTGGGCTGATCCTTTTCCTGGTCGATAAGGCCCTGCTTTATAGCGTCCTCGATTTGTACCCCAATCTCATGGAGGTCTTCAAAGGTGGGTAGGGGGAGGACGATCATCTTCTGCATCAACCTGGGTTGGAGATTGCGCACAATCATCCGTATCTGGTCCTTGTCGGTCGGCCTGGTGGTCATCGAAGAAGCTTTGGCTCTCCAACGGGTTACAAAGTCAGAGAAGCCCTCTTTCGGCTCTTGCCTGGTTGTCTCAAGATCACGGGTTGTGATCTCGATCTGGGTATTGTATGAATATTGTGCGACGAAGGCCTCGGACATCTCCTCCCAGCTTCGTTTCACTGAGTCCTCTAATTTGGCGTACCAGATGGCCGCGATACCCGACAGGGTCCTGCTAAAGAGGGAGAGCTTCTGTAATCTTGTCAAGCCCATCGGGCGCAGAACATCTGAAAACAAACTCAGGTGGACCATGGGATCTCCTGACCCGTCAAAACGGTCGATGTGAGGCATCTTGAACCTGTCTGGCAATGTCACAGCTGCGTCCGTATACCCATCCTCGATGTCGGGAATAGTCCTGACTCCCTGGGATTTCTTAAACATTTTTTCCAACTTACTCAGCTTCAGTGCTGTGGGGTCCGCTTCAAACTCAAAGGGAGAGTCCGGTACATTGATAGGCGTGGGTGCCTTGGATAGTTGCGGTAGGATCGGGGGGAGCTGGCCCCGTTGGAAGGTTGTATCCTCTTGGACATTTTGTACATTTGGCGTCTCCCTAGGTGGTGGAGCTCCTGCTGGGGGAGGAACTTGTTGTGAAGCAGACGCGCCGCTTTGCTGTTGTAGCCTGGTGATGAGTTCAGCCTGCTGAGCCATGATTACAGCCTGCTGCTTGGAGAATTCCGCTTGGCGGACAGCGTCTTGCTGCATGAGTTTCATAGTTTCCTGCATCTGACGCATCATTGCCTCCACCCCTGACGTATTCTGTTGATCCATTTGACTGACTGGTATATCTATCCCTGTGGTGAAAACTGAGACCTCGGCCTGACAATTCACTGGTGGGGGGATAAGGACCACTAATCTGGTAACTGCTGAACCGGTGACCCGTGCCTGACTGGCCCTTTTTACTCTGCCTTTGGCAAACTGAATCTCTGACCCGACAAAGTCTATCAACACGAGTCCAATGCACCCGGGGGATATTGGAGCTTTCTGAAGCTATAGTTCCAAGACTACCTAGCAAAAGAGAAAACAGACAGCATCTCAGCTCAACTTCACTGGAATGGATACGAGCAAAGCTGAATGACTGTATTCTATTACTGATCACTGTTCCCTGAAATCACTGCCCCAAATCTGAATCTGATACCCGCGGATATAACTGATTCTCAAAATACTGATACTGGTGCCCGCAGGCCGGATACCTAGACTTGCAAACTGGTATATGCATTCCCTGTAGAGATACACTCTAAAAGCACATAGCAAGTAAATGAGAGCCAATACACCCCTATGTTGGGGTAGGGTTTCCCTGTCCTATTTTGTCAGGAGCTAGGATTTCACTACGCACGCAGCGGTTTCAAACAACCTATATCGGGTAAGCAACCTGTCCTAGTTTGGAATGGTCACTATGGGTTTCGATATGCACTAGGTCGAATGGTCAAAAAGGGTGCCCCGGTAAAACCGGGGTTTGTGTTCCCATACTGGCAGAGCTCGCAACCGGTCAGCCTTATGGTCATGCCTTGACAAGACAAGCCTTCGGCAAACCGCTCAGGAATAGCAGATGGCCAACACGGTGTCCTAGGCGCACCAATGCACATGCAATGCAAAGAAACACATAAACGTAGTCAAAACAGGATATCACGAGTTCGAGTCAAGCTCTCTAAATTTCCCCAGCAGAGTCGCCAGAAACTGTAGACGCGCCCTTGGGCTTCGCTCTACAGTTCGGACTCCCTTTTTTGTTTGTTGCGGTTCTAAATCTGAACCAAAGAGTCCAACTCTAGCAAATCGTTTGAGAAAACAGATTTTTGAAAAGTAGTGCCAAACATGGACTGCTTTGCCAGATTACAGAGTCGCCACTTAAATATTTTTAAAATGGGAAATTTAGGAAACCCTGACTCGGTGCCGAAGGCCACATGTCCGTCATCACCAAAGTGGTCTTGGCTCGGGAGCTTGGGTACGATCGGGGAAGGTCAGCTATGAGCACCCCCTTTCGCCCGGTCCGAAGACCGGCCTCTACTAACCGTGATATCCAATTTTGAAAACTTTATGCGTTCTTATACCGGTTATTAGCCTAGAATTACTATGTTATGCGCACAGCAAAACAAGTATAGACTAGATTGCCTAATTTGGAAATAAGCATTGCATATCCGTTTTGTCTCGAAAAACGTGTTGGTTTTTGCTACTCGAAAGTAGGCTAAAATACGGATTTCAATGAGTTGTTCCAACTCAAGCAATCCAACCTCCACCCACAGGCATTCAAGCAGTTTATCACATAAGCATTTAGCCGCATGGCAAGCATACTGTCATGGCAAACATTCACACGCATGCGACATGCTAAAGCATAAAAACTTACATCGTACTCCGTGCCAAAACAAGAAACTGGTTAGCAAAACATGCATGACCTAGTTCATGTTAAGTGGCTAATGCAACACAGACATAGATGCAATCTAGAGTAGGCTCGGCTAACCCTAAACATGGCATATGAAATGTGCGAGTAGCACGTATTCAATTTGGAATTGAAAGTACGATGCAGTTTGTATGATGTACCGAGCCCGGTGCATGTAAACAAATGCATGAATGCACGCATGCATTGCATAAGGTATGCTAAATTAAATATGCCCTAATCTACCATCATAAGCAGGTAAATAAAAGGGTAGAAAGAAATGGGGGTTGGAAGACATGCACCCACTCACACACACTTATTACAAATTTACCCTCGCTCGGAGGGACCAAAAGAATAATACAAATTAATTAACTACGCAAGCTAATTAATTATTACAAATTAACTAAATTAATTAACAAATTAACTAAGTTAATTAAAGCAGTAAACGCCTCGGGAAGAGGGCTCAAATGCAGCGCGCGCTCGGAATTGGCTCGGAATCGCACTGCCATGCACGGATTGCCTCTGTTTCCCCTGCTATCCTCCTCTGAAAATTGCCAAAGTCCCAGGAGTGCCTCTTAGGGCACTGGGGAGTACCACCGACTGGGGTAGAGCACCACCGGCTGAAGAAGGAGGCCATCGGCACTAGATGAAGTTATCGGCTGGAAATTGACTGCCGGTCGGCACTAAATAGTGCCGGCCGGCACTTAACACCTGCAGAACCTGCAACCCACAGCAGCAGAGGACAACAACATGCATGGCAATGTGATTCAAGGTATTTATGCACTATACACACCCCTTATTCATGTTATTGACTCAAAGGGGCATGTGCCTCGATTCCCGGACCACCAATCGCGCATTTCCATGCATGATGGCCCTAAGAACCAAGAATGCAACTTTGATTTCAAATGCATGCAATGCAAACAAGCAAACAAGGGTGCTCAAACCTCTATCATGACTTGGTCAAGAGGCTTAGCATGCATGTCGATGCAATGAAGTCCTAAACATGTCAACTAGTATGCAATATGGCAATACAATGCAATCATGCAAGTAAGCATACAAGACAAGCATGCGAATCAATGGAAGGATGGTCTTATACATGAATTAGGCAACTCAAATAGTCCTAAAATCAGTGGCCAAAATGCTAAGTCAAGAGGGCCAAACACACATGCACACATGTATAAGTTAAGGCACCAACACTTAAGCATAATTAAGCAACTCTTAAACACATCTAAGAGGCACAAACATGGACTATTAGCATACATGAAAAGCTCTGAAATCATGCAAAACATGGTGCCAAACCAAGCTAAACAAGACCAAACAAAGCATGCAAATAGCCCGAGTGCTTGAAGCAAGGTAATGAGGCTTTGAACCACACTTGACAAGACCAATCATGGCAAGACTCGAGCAACCAAAAACAGGTTTTCAGCATGTGAAAATACACCCAAAACTCACACTCACGGCATCCTAAAAGCTCTAAACACACAAGCATGCACAAGGCACCCTTGAATGCATAAAAGGACACACCCTTAAAGCATGAAAGAGATGACAAAAATGAACATGTGAGCATGGATTAGGGTTGAAATAGCATGTAAGAGGGTTCCAAACCCTCGAAATCATGGAGGCAATGCATCCTACACATGCACCTACTTGAAGCATACAAGCTACAATGCAAAGGGGCTATACAAAGCATGCCAAGATTGACCCAAACAACCTAGGACAGACCTTATACATGGAAAAACAAGCACATTTCCAGTTTATGACCAGCCACAAAATAGAAGCAAGATAGGCTAACAAAGCATGCAAAATTACGGTAAATAGAAGAGATTATGAAACAAGTGCAAGATAGGGGTCCCAAACAGGGTTGAGCCCTTCTTCAATGTTGAAGAAGGGCTCAAAATAAGCCTACTTACAGTTTATTACATGCTCAAAAACAGATTATACGCCAGCCAAATATACTATGCAAGAATCATGGCATACAAGGGGGTAAAGAGATAGGTGCTAGATGCTATCATCAAACAGCCAAATACCCTTCATGAGACATGTAGAGGGGGGAAAAATAAGCCACTTTTCAGGCCTGTCAAAGGCCCAAAAATGGAAGCATGGTAGGCTAAAGAAACATGCAACAAAATAAGGTCCCAAGAGGGTATTGAAGCAAGTCATACATGGGGGTCCCAAACAAGGTTGAGCCCTTCTTCAATGTTGAATAAGGGCTCAAAACAAGCCTCTTTGTAGTTTACATCGAAGCTCAAAAATACATGCAACTATGGCTTAGATATGAACCAAGAAAATGCTAGTTTTGGGAAAAAGTGTGCTTACCCTTGTAGACCAACAAACCAGCACCCCTTGGTCCAAGTTTCTGAGCTCCTAACCTCTGCAAATGACCTCCCAAATGCTGGAATGGAAGATGGAGGTGTTGTGCTAGGTGTTGTAGAGCAAATGATACAAGAACCAAGGTGTTTGGAAGCTTGGATAGGATAGATATAGAGAAGGAGGTGGGATATATGTTTCTATATCAGAATATATGTATATCCCCTGGTTTTTTGCTTAAGAATCTCCAACCTTAGACAAAGGAGAAGGAATGGTGCTTATATAGGCAAAGAAAACTTAATGGCTAAGCAAAAGAGGGAGGTTCAAGAGGTGCAAGAGGGTCTTGGCTTATCAAAGAAGCTTGGACAGCTGGTAGGCTTCTTGAGGAAGCCAAGACAAGGGGTCAAGGCTTCCTCAAGAAGCCTTGAGCAAAGGGTGCAAAATAAGGGCCAAAAGGTGGTCAAGGGTGCAAAATAGGCACATGGATGCACGTAGATCTGGTTCTGTGCATCCCAGCTGGCACAGCTGGTATGCACCAGGCTTGGAGGGTGCAAAGGGGTCAGGTCGGCCAGAAAATTTGATCATCGGCCAAAACAAAGTGCCGGTCGGCACTATTTTCTGCCGGTCGGCTAAATAGAGTGCCGATAGGTGATTCCTAGGTCAAAAAATGGCCGGTGGTATGAAAATTGAAGCCCCGGAAGTTAGCTTTCCAATGGCGCAAACCTTGCATCAAAATTCCTCCTGTACAAAAAGTTATGCCCTTTTCCGTGAAGCCGCGCAGACTCGATCCAACCGGGATGATGCCCAGCTTCAACCCATCATATCTCCTCCACCCGGACTTGGCTCTAGGAGATTCTTGAACCAAAAATGAAGCCCTGGAAGTCTTCTTTCCAATGGTAGTGGCCTCATATTTTAATTCCTCTTGTGCAAAGAGTTACGCCCGTTTCGGTGAAGCCGCGCAGACTTTTCTCCTTCCCGGATTCATGGCGAACTCCTTTTCCAACCTATTTTCTCCCCTCCTCTCCTCTTTTCTTCAACTCCAAACCCCTAAACAAAGCGTTTTGAAGGGTTTGCCTCTCTCCTTGTCGAAGAAACTGAACCTGTGCTCTGCACATCTCTCAACACCGAGCAAACCATCAGTAATGCCCAAGTCTTGAGGGCGGTCAAAAACGGGGTGTCTACAATGTGCCATTCATGTATAACTGTGAATGATTTTAGTATTTTTTATTATTTTTTTTACTATAAAGTAGTAAATGAGAGTATCTATAATAAAAAATCAAACCTGCCATTTGAAAAACCTTAGGAGAGATTTTCATCATTTCATGGGAGGATAGTATAATTGAAAATTAAATTTTAAGGTAGGTTTATGTCATTTTAATAATTTTATTAAATCTTAAGAGAGGTTTAAGTCATTTCAAAAATCTTAAAAAAAGTTTTCACAATTCATTAAACTTCAAAAAAAATTAATATAATTTATCTTAAAAAATTTCATATTATTCTTATATCGAGGACTATGCAGATCCCATAAAAAAAAAGCCAATATTGTAGTCTTTAAATTTTTGTTATAATGTTAATTGTGTGTAACTAGTTTTGGCACGATCACATACATGACAGGTTATTTAGTGGTTTTAAAACAGTACTTCACATTATCTATAGGAAAATGATATACAAACATAGTATTTTATAAACTTATTTTTTTAATTTAATGATATGTAAGTGAGAAAATTGGATAGACCTTGGAGTTTGGCCCAATGGTAGCCATACCTTAAGGTGTCGTGAGGGAGAGGTCAGAGATTCGAACTGATGGAGCAGTGACAAGCTTTTTCAGTTGTAATCCAACTATATTAACATAAGATTATTTTGGGAAGATGGTTATAATCAGCTTTTTGGTTAAAAGCTGCTTATAAGCAGTTTTTTTTATGAGAGAGGAAGTGGGTTATAATCTGGGAAATGGATTATAATCCACTTCTTAAAAGGGGCCATAGTAACGCAATCTTTGTAAATAAATAAAAATAAAAACTAATAATAATGATAAAAAATGAGACAATTGGTTGATAATTAGAGAAGATATAAAAGAGATAATTTGCCTTACATATTCTAATAGACTGTTACATTATTAAATTTTAAAAATGAGTCTAATTTTTTGATACTATGCCATTTCTTTTCTTGTCTCTTAAAAGTCAACATAAAAATAGTGAGTCTCACTATTTTAACTAATAGAAAATTAGTTAAGACATCAAATAAATTTATATTAGGATTGTAATATAATTTGAAAAGAGTTCTGGCTTATCGAAAAATACATCAAAACATACTCGGAAAATCATCATGAATTTTTCATCTGTATACATTTAAGTTTGTTATTGTGGGTCAAATTTTTTAGTCAATCTTCATCTTTAATTTTAAATTTTGAATGAGTTTCTATATTTTTTTACTAGGTAAGTAATAGTTCTAATATAATATACCCACGCACACACAAAGAGCTTTGTGATAAATCATTGTCATTGTGCAAAGGAAAGTGACGTTTTTTTTTTCCCTTCTTCCTTCCTTCCTTCTCTTCTTGCACATAATAATGATTTAGTCAAAACACTTATCTTGTTCTTCTTCTTTTTATTTATTTATTTAGCTTCATTATCGTTTTTACTTTTCTGTAAAAATAATTTTTCAAAATTTTAACAACTACTTTTAGAGCTTCCAAATGTCGGATGATAAGAAAAGATAGTAAAATTAGATAATTATAAAAATAATGAAAATAAATTATTATTATTATTTTTTAAACCAAAACATGCATAACAGAAAGTAGACCCACTTGAGCAGGAATAAATTTAGTTGAACCCATCCCAAGTCTTATTTCACTGATCTATAAATTATTACTAAATAGTTTTCTCAATGATTAAAAACAAAAAGTGTAAAGAGTTTGATGTTTGTGTGTGAGGGTGAAGCATTTGTTTGTCTTATGTGTGTCTTATAGAATGAGTCTTAAAGTTGCCTTTTTTGTCACAATTATTTTAATTATTTTAATTTTATTTTAAGAATTAAAATGATATTTGAGTTATTCATTTTGATGTCTATAAATACAATATGGCCCAAGCCAAAGATATTGGGAAAGGCTCAAGAGGGCTCAGGCCAGGGTGAAGCCCATGAGATAATCAACCTAGTTAAAAGTTAAACCCATTGATGTGGGCCGGCCCTGATAACCCATGTTAGAAGATCAGTCGAGAGCAACCTCATTCAATTGGTGGAGAGAGCACCGATGTAGTCATAGGGCCATTTCCCAACCTGACCAGACCATCATGGTCAACTGTTTAGGGAGGGCTAACCCAATTTGGGATAGAGCACACAGTTTATGCTTACAATAACAAGCACAGGTTGTGGATGTAGGGTGGTTCCCCCAACTTGCAACTGTTTCTAGCTAATAGAAGAACATGTCTCATAACCTAGAATGAAGGTGATACACATGACATGCTCTAATTGGATGACAGACTAACAGAATTATGTCATAGTCTTTTTAAGTAGGGTCATGCTAATGACAACGACCTAATGTCCAAATATTTATAATCTAATTTCTTTTTAACAGATTCCAAAATATTCATATATTTTTTTATATTTTAGTACATTTTTTTCATTCATTTTTTTAACATTAACAACAGTCATATATAATGTCTTTAATAATTTCTTTTTTAAGTAATTTAAATACTTTACTACTCAGGCTAGACAAACATTCAATCAATTGGCCCAACTTAATCCAACTCGATCGGACCTTAAATGGGTGGTTTCAATGCAACGAGTCAATGGATGTGAGTCTAGTAATTTCAAAAAGTCGAATTTTAATCGGGTAACGGATATATAAACTTCAATTCGTGAAACACAACCCGATCACATAAAATTATGAATTCTTCATATATTTTGATATATGTACCTATTATGTATATATTATATTTTTTATTTATTTAATAAAAAAAAGTATTGATGCTTTTTTTTTTTGTGAACAAAAGTATTGATGCTTGAAAATAACGTATTTCACTTTTAGAAAAAGCATAACTCACACTTCTCATTAGCTTTAAAAATTAGTTTTTTTTTTTTTTTTTTTTTTTTTTTTTTTTTTTTTTTTTTTTTGTAAAATAGGATTTGTTCAGTTAAAATTATCATTTTTTTTTTTTTGTAAAATTAGGATCCAATTCGATCCACATACATCCGTCAATTTGCCTAACTCACTTAGTAGATTTTGAAACAATTAGGTACCGTTTGGTAACACTTACGTTTTCAGTTTTCTATTTATATTTACAAAAATTAAAAAAAACTCAAATAAAAACTTATTTGGTAAAATTTTTGATTTATAAATCAGTGGTCTCGGTTTATAAATTTGGCCAAAAAATAAAAACATAAAAAATGTATTTCCGTTTTGAGTTTTGAGTTTTTTTTTTTTTTTACCACCCAATACTAGTCACCACCCGCCACCATTTTCCACCACCGTCTTCCGCCACCACCACCACCTGCCACCACCACTCACCATCCACCTGCCACCACCACCCACCATCCGCCGCCACCACCTACCAGCCACCCACTCGCCACCACCACCCACCCCTCGCTACAACCACCACCACCCACCAGCCATCCACCCACCACCACCACCACCCGCTACCTACTTGCCACCACCACTCACCACCCACCTGCCACCACCATCCACCATTTGTCACCACCAGCCACCCACCACCACCAGCCACCTGTCACCCACCCACCCGCCACCACCACCACCACCCACTCGCTACCACCTACCACCCGCCACCGTCACCCATCCACCCACTACCACTACCACCACCACCCGCCATCCGCCACCCACTTGCCACTACCACCCACCACCCGTCACCACCACCACCACCACCCACTCGCTACCACCCACCACTCGCCACCGTCACCCACCTACCCGCCATCACTACCCACTCACCACCACCCGCCATCCGCTACCCACCTGCCACCACCACCCACCACCCGCCACCATCACTACCACCACCACCACCCACTCGCTACCACCCACCACCCGCCACCATCACCCACTCGCTACCACCACCCACCACCACCACCACCACCCACTCGCTACCACCCACCACCCGCCACCGTCACCCACCCACCCACCACCACCATCCACCCGCCACCACCCAACACCCACCGTTACCACTTTCCACCACCGTCTTCCGCCGCCACTTGCCACTACTTGCCATTTCTCACTCTTTTTTATATTTTTTAATTTTTTTAAACATTTTGTCAATTACCATACGCGTTTGTAGTTTATGTTTTTCTAAAAATAAATAAAAAATAAACAAAAATTAATTTATAAAATTATTATAAATATAAATTGAAAACGTAAACGTTACCAAATACACCCTTAGTGATCAGCTGCTGATTAAATTTTCTCAACCCAAACTCCATTCAAACGGGTGCTATAGATGACATGCAACTTGCCAATAAACACCCCCTTAACTGCCTCATTATTATTGTGGGATAATCATTTATAAAAAAAAATGCTTAAAACAACTCTTAGGACTATTGATAATTTTAAAAATAATATAGGAAAATTTACCCATAAATCTTAATTTCTGAAAAGTTAAACCATTTAGTCTTAAAAGTTTTCTTATGCTCCATTTAGTCCCATTTGCACATCAATCTAATGTTCGAAACATTAATCTGATGTTCAAAATCTAATGTTCAAAACATTAATCTGATGTTTGAAATATTGTAATTGGACCTTTCAGTCTATAAGAAAACTTTTAGGACTAAACAGTGTATAAGTTATTAATTTGGGATTTATTGGTGCATCCCCCAAAAATATATTGAAATGTGTAAAAATATTTTGAAACATGTAAAAAGTGTATTAAAATTATATATTTTTTGAACTTTTACAGTGCTTATTGACTGTTTTTAAAACTATCATTAGGACCCATAATTAAAAATTATAAAATAAGTCAGAAATATAAATGTGCTTATATATATGTCTACCTAATTACACATTCAAATATTCATTTTGTTTTTTTAAAATAAATAAATAATAACATACCCTTCAATTATTTGATGAACATGTGGTACAGTAAATTATTTGTCATAATAGTGGAGAACATAGTAAATTATTTGACATAATAGTGGAGAACACAAAATTAATGACCGGCCTAATTTGGAAGTAACTAATTTAATCTATTAAAAGATAAAATAAGTTAAAAAGATAATAAAATAAAATATTATATTTAAATTATAATCATTTTATTTTTTTTTTCACAAAATTATAACAATAAATGAAACTTTTTTAATCATATTAAAATAATCAAAAATAAAAAAACTAAACTAAAAACGTGCTTCTCAAATGAAAACTGATACTACAAAGCAAAAATAAAATAAAATAAAAAACGAAGGTTGATACTTGATAGTCCAACACACAACATGACATATATGAAGAACTTGAAGGAAAAAAAAATGAAAAAAATGAAAAAAAAAAGGATAATTATTGATAAATCTCATTTGGAAGTATTTTAACCCAATAAGTCCATGAAGGAATTTTTTAACCCATTTAGTCTCATGTATGTATAGTTTTATTCCATAAAGTCTTTTTTCTTGATTTACACTATTTTCTTGGACACTTATGCCCTTATATTTAATTTTGATACTCTTATAAATATTTTTTGAACGGTTACCAATTTTATGATGTGAACATTCATATTTTAAAATTCACATTAGTAGGAATATAAAATTAGCCCGTGAACGGCTCGAAACCCGTCCGCGAGCCGGGGCGAGCCCGCCCTGTTGACAATGTGAATATTCACATTGACATGTTAACATTCACATTAATAGGAGTGTAAAATTCGCCTGCGTCCCGTGGCGTCGCGAAACCCGCCCGCGGCCCATGGACGGCCCGGGGTGGGCCCCGTCCGGCCCGTTGACAATGTGAATATTAAAATTGACATGTTAACATTCACATTGATAAGAGTATAAAATTGGCTCGCGGCCTATGGGCGGCCAAAAGCCCGCCTGCGGCCCGAGGTGGGCCCGGCCTGGCCCGTTGACAATGTGAATATTTATATTGACATGTTAACATTCACATTGATAGAAGTGTAAAATTAACCCGCGCCTCGTGGCTGCCCGAAACCCGCCCACGGCTCGTGGGCCGCCCGGGGCGGGCCCGGCCTAGCCTGTTGACAATGTGAATATTCACATTGACATGTTAACATTCACATTGATAAAAGTATAAAATTGGCCAGCGGCCCATGGGTGGCCAAAAGCCCGCCCGCTGCCTGGGGTGGGCCTGACTCGGCCCGTTGACAATGTGAATATTCACATTGACATGTTAACATTCATATTAATAGGAGTATAAAATTGACCCGCGTCCCGTGACGGCACAAAACCCGCCCGCGGCCCATGGACGGCTTGGGGCGGGCCCGGTCCGACCCGTTGACAATGTGAATATTCACATTGACATATTAATATTCACATTAATAAGAGTATAAAATTGGCCTGCGGCCCATCGGCGGCCAAAAGCCCGCCCGCGGCCCGGGGCGGGCCCGGCCCGTTGACAATGTGAATATTCACATTGACATGTTAACATTCACATTGACAGAAGTGTAAAATTAGCTCGCACCTCGTGGCTGCCCGAAACCCGTCCACGGCCCGTAGGCAGCCCGGGGCGGGCCTGGCCCGGCCTGTTGACAATGTGAATATTCACATTGACATGTTAACATTCACATTGATAAGAGTATAAAATTGGTCAGCGGCCCATACGCGGCCAAAAGTCCGCCCATGGCCCGAGGCGGGCCCGACCCGGCCCGTTGACAATGTGAATATTCACATTGACATGTTAACATTCACATTGATAAGAGTGTAAAATTGGGCCGCAGCCCGTGGGCGACCTGAAGCCCGACCGCAGCCCGAGGCGGGCTTGGCCCGACCCGTGACAATGTGAATATTCACATTTACATGTTAACATTAACATTGATAGGAGTGTAAAATTTGCCCGCTGCCCGAAGCTTACCTGTGGCCCGGGGTAGGCCCGGCCCGGCCAGTTGACAATGTGAATATTCATATTGACATGTTAAAATGCACATTGATAGGAATGTAGAATTGGCTCGTGGCCCGTGGGCTGCCCGAAGCCCGCCCACGGCCCAGGACAGGCTCGTTTTGGTTCGAACCCGAGCTTGTCCGAGACCCTAGGTTAGGGCCTAGGTCATCACTTTGAAGCCCGGCCCGGCCATCGGTGTAACAACCCTCGTCCTAATTACCGAATAACCACTGAATTATGTACTGATTACTGCTAAATTGAATTGATAATGACTGATGATCGAATTAACTGAAGTGGTGAATGGACTGATTGAAATCGAAACTGAAATTGAATAAGTTTATTTATTGAATTGCATATTGCATCTGTTTGATTGATTGAGTATCTGTTCGAATTCATATGTTTAAACTGCAAATTGAAGGCCTTATCGGCGGCCGAATTAGGAACCGTTTAGAGTTTTGGGATCAGTAGAATATTTGTAATTTAATGGTATATTTATCTGAGAATTGATTAGGAATGATTAAATTGGATTAAAAACGAGTTAATTGCAAACTTGGACTTAATTACCATATTGCCACCTATAGTGGACCCTTGTTTATTATTATTCTAGAGCCTTATTACACTTAGCATATATTGATCAGCCACAATTTAGAGCTTTCAGCCGACCAAACAAGAGGATAGAGAGAGAGGAAGTTCATCTTGTGGAATTAACTTGAAGAATTTGTAGAAATTGCTAGAGAATTGGCATAATTGAACTCTCACACCTTGAATACAAGATTTAGGTAAGGAAATCATTGTCTTATTGTTGTCCTTGAGCTGAATCTTGCATGGGTTTTTGCATCATTGTAAGACTAAGTCATGAATTTACTCATGCATGTTGAATTAGAACTCCATTCATGCATGCATGGCCATTTTGGTGATTTTTGAAGTTGAATTCATGATGGATTGTACATGCATGCTCATGTTTCTAACAAAGTCCATGTTTTCATTTTGTTTTCCAACTATTGAGCTCATTAGAGCAAGATTTGAACCTTGGATTTGGTTAAAAACTCATGCATTGCATGTTTTGAATTTGCTCTTGAAAATGGGTTTGAAAAAATGGCTTTAATTGACCAACCCTTGGCCCTTGCATGTACAAGTTAGCTTTTGAAACTTGTTATACATTGTTTTGGGATGTATTTTCCAGAATTTGGGCCTAAGAGGTTGAGAATCGAGTTGTGAATGCTTGGTTTGAGCTTGGAAGGCAAATCTGGAAATTCCAGATTTGGCTTCTTCGCTCGAGCAAAGGATTCCTCGCTCGAGCGAGCACCTTTATTCAGGGCTCCGCTCGAGCGAGCATCGAGCGTGGTATCGCGCGTAAAAATCGAGCAACCAGTACTTTTACTGTTCATCAGACCGCTCGAGCGAAGGATTGTTCGCTCGAGCGAAGCCTTTGATTTTGGAAGCTCGCTCGAGCGAAGGAAGGCTCGCTCGAGCGAAGAGCCTATTTCCAGCAACTTTTGAAAAATGCCTTCCAACTGTATTTTTGCATTCTCATCTCATCCTAGGCATTCTTAGGCCTAGTTTAAGACATCTTAATGAGGATTTAGACATAGAACCACACCGAGGAAATTTAGGGATTCAATTACCATCCTTCTCGACTGTGAAACTTAGTGTGTGTTCTATTTGTTAACTGTTTAGGGTTGGCTCTCGGGGACGCGCTCTAGCTGCTATTAGCCTAATCACTGTGAGTAACAATTGTGTAAAGATATGTTCAAAATGACTATCTTTTGAATACTGAACTGAACTGTTTACTGAACTGGAATTATTCACTGAATGAATGTACGTCCTTTATTTCTGAACTGTATTGTGGCATCCTTAGCACCTACTGTTACTGACTGTACTGTTACAGAGATTTCTGTCGGTTCCCTTATGGAACCATACTGTTTACTGAATGACTGGCCATCATTACTGTTCGGTCTTTTTGACCTACTGTTACTGTTATTCTAATGGATGTACCACATATGACTGATTATTGTACTGAACAACTGTAATACTGATTGAAATGAATTGTTTTCATTACTGTAAGGACATTCATTCTAAACCTCTTTACGCTTTATGTTATTCACTGGGCTTTAGCTCACTGTTTATATATATATATATATATGTAGGTTCTCAGCAGCCAGACCAGAGCTAGGAGCGTGGGTTGGTTCCAGTTTTGTCAAGCCAGCCTATGTGCCTCACTGTGAGGTTCCGTGTTGCCATGTTATGGCTTTGGGATTTTGTTTTGGGTTTTCCCATCGGTCTCCTCACTGTTTTGTACTACTGTATAGACCGTCTACTGTTTTACTGTACTGTTATCGGGGGATTAGGTCCCCGTACTGAATGTTTGTATGTGATTGTATAGACTGTTTATGGACCGTACTGTTTTGAACTGTATGAATGCATGAAAAATGTTTTTAGCATACAGATTTCCACAGCTCAATGGACACTAGTTATTTACTGTATTGGCTTCCGCCAGGCCCTGAACTCTGTTATACTGTATTACTGTTAAGCAGGCCTTCGGTAATCACGGATTACTGGCCGGTTACGGTGCTAAACCCATAGGGCCGGGTTTGGGTCTTGACAGAGTGGTATCAGAGCGATACTTAACCACGAGTTATACCGCACACACGTGTCCAAATGAGCTATAGGGTGTCCTAGAAAAGTAATTAGGGCATCTCATGAATTTGAAAGGTGTGTGCTTTTGACTGACTGATTAAGTGTTAAAATGTTAAACCGCTTATGATGATAACTGTTATAACTGCTTATGATTGAAACTGTTATAACTGTTTATAGAAAAAATGGATAATGCAAATGCTGCTAATGAACCTGAATCATCTGAGGCTAGAATGGCCAGACTTGAACTAATGATGGGACTGATAATTGAAAGATTGGATCAACAACAGAATCAACAGCCACCTCCTCCTCCTCCTCCTCCTCCTCCGGTGCAACCGGAACAGAATGTGCAAAATGTGAATGCAAATGAGGGGGATATTATTGCTCTTACCCAGAAATTCAGCAAGCTAAAACCGCCATCCTTTCAGGGAGGCCTTGAACCATTGAAGGCTGAAGCTTGGGTGCTTGAAACAGAAAAATTGTTTGAAGTGTTTCCGTGTTCCGAAGCCAACAAAGTACTGTTAGCAACCTTCACCCTTCAAGGAGAAGCAAGAAGGTGGTGGATGTTGACCCGCGATGATAATGCAGTTATGACTTGGGCTCAGTTTAAAGTAGCCTTCTTCGAAAAGTACTTCCCTCAGTGTGTTAGGGACAGGAAGGTCACTGAATTTGAACAGTTAAAGCAGGGCACGATGTCAGTTGCTGAGTATGAAACAAAGTTCACCGGACTTGCTCGATATGCACCACATATGGTGGATACTGAATACAAGAAGGCCAGGAGATTTGAAGGTGGCCTGAATGTTGCTATCCTTGACCGAGTCAACATGTTGAAATTGCCAACTTATGTGGGTGTTCTTGACAGGGCCTTGATGGCCGAATCAAATATTGAAGCACTGAAAACTGAAACACCAACAACTGAATGGCATGGTAAAAGGCATGGGTTCAAGTTCAAGAAAGGCAAGCATAACCCAGCAAACAAGAAACAGAATACTGGGTCGACAACTAGCCCCAGCCAAGGGAGTGGATTTACTCCACCCTGCTCCATATGTGGCAACAAGCACAAGGGGGTTTGCTATCAGATTTCTGGAGCTTGTTTCAGGTGTGGCAAGGTGGGCCACAGAATTAAAGATTGTCCCTCTGCCCCGCAATCCAGTAGTAAAGCTGCCCCAAGCGCAGCAACATCAAATGGAGCACCGAAGCCTAACCCCAAAGCTACCGGGAAAAAGCCTATGAGGCAGGGCCGAGTGTTTGCCCTAGTACCGGGAGACGTGCAAAACACTGAGACTGTCGTGTCAGGTATCCTCTCTATCTGTGCTCAAAATGCATATGTGTTGATTGATTCGGGGTCTACACATTCGTATGTATCGTATGCTTTTTCGCATAAATTGAATAGACCCTTAGAACCCATGAACTATCTGCTAGCTGTATCATCACCTGTTGGGGGATCCATGACATGTGCATATATGTATCCTGCTTGTGAGCTTATTGTTGGGGATATGCATCTGTTTATTGATTTACTGCCATTGAATATCGATCATTTTGATGTAATATTGGGGATGGATTGGTTACAAAAATATCATGCTACTATCGATTGTGTGACCAAGCAAGTTGTTTTCTGTCCACCGGGCTTACCGGAATTTGTGTTTAATGGGATTGGAGTAGTACCCCCACTGTATCTGATTTCTTCTGTAAAAGCTGTTAGACTGATTAGAAAGGGGTGTAAAGGATATCTGTGTTCTGTACTGACTGTGTCTACTGATGATAGTGTTAAAACTGATGTGAATTGTATTCCTATAGTCAGAGAATTCCCAGATGTATTTCCAGATGATTTGCCAGGGGATTTGATTGACAGGGAGATTGAATTTACCGTTGATGTAGTTCCGGGTACACAGCCGATATCGAAAGCTCCTTACAGAATGGCTCCAACTGAACTGAAGGAATTGAAAGTTCAATTGCAGGAATTGTTAGACAAGAAGTTTATCAGACCCAGTACTTCACCGTGGGGTGCACCTGTTTTGTTTGTGAAGAAGAAAGATGGCTCACTGAGACTGTGCATCGATTACCGCGAACTGAACAAGGTAACTGTAAAGAATAAATATCCATTACCGCGTATTGATGATCTATTTGACCAGTTACAGGGTGCACAAGTGTTTTCCAAGATTGATGTTAGATCGGGGTATCATCAACTGAAAGTTAAACTAGAGGACATCGATAAAACTGCTTTTAGAACGAGGTATGGACATTATGAATTTTTAGTTATGCCGTTCGGAGTCACGAATGCCCCTGCTGCATTTATGGACCTTATGAACAGAATTTTTAAACCATATCTTGATGATTTCGTTGTGGTCTTTATTGATGACATACTGATTTATTCTAAGACCGTTGAAGAACATGAACACTATCTAAGACTCGCCCTGCGGACCTTAAGAGAACAGAAACTGTATGCTAAACTGTCTAAATGTGAATTTTGGCTTGATCATGTGATGTTTTTGGGGCATGTTATTAGCAAAGATGGAATTTCTGTTGATCCACAGAAAATTGAAGCCGTAGTGAACTGGCCTAGACCAACGAATGTAACCGAAGTCCGAAGCTTTTTGGGATTGGCTGGATATTACAGAAGATTTGTTAAGGACTTCTCCAAAATTGCCCTACCATTGACTCAGTTAACCCAGAAGGGGACATCATTTGACTGGACTGACCAAAGGGAATCAGCATTCCAAGAATTGAAAACTCGACTTGTGACTGCACCAGTTTTGACTCTACCTTCAGGTACGGATGGTTATACTGTATATAGTGATGCTTCTCATAAGGGTTTGGGATGTGTTTTAATGCAGAATGGGAGAGTTATTGCTTATGCTTCCCGACAGTTGAGACCGCATGAAAAGAATTACCCAACCCATGATCTTGAACTTGCTGCAGTGGTTTTTGCATTGAAAATTTGGCGCCACTATTTGTATGGGGCGACATGTGAAGTGTATACCGACCACAAGAGTTTGAAATACTTCTTCACACAGAAAGAACTGAATATGAGACAGCGGAGATGGCTTGAATTGATCAAGGATTATGACCTACAAATTCTGTACCATCCGGGAAAAGCCAATACCGTTGCCGATGCGTTGAGCCGAAAATCGATTGGGAACATAGCCTGTTTGCTGACTGGGCAGAAGGAGTTGCTTTGTGACCTTGAAAAGTCTGAAATTGAAGTTGTCTTGAAAGAACAAGGTGGAACCTTAGCTGCCATTACTGCTCAACCAGCATTGATTGAAGAAATTAAAGAGAAACAGCAACTGGATGATTACTTGAAGAAAATCATCGAAGAAAAAGATTCTAAACCAAGACCGGGGTTCAAATTTGACAGCAATGTACTGAAATTTCAAGATAGACTGTGTGTACCAAATGACACCGAATTGAAAAGAAGAGTTCTCCAAGAAGGCCACAGTTCGAAGTTTTCTATCCACCCGGGGAACACGAAAATGTACCAAGATCTGAAACAGAATTTTTGGTGGCCGGGAATGAAGAAAGAAATTGCCGAATTTGTGTCCAAGTGTCTTCACTGCCAACAAGTTAAAGCTGAACATCAACGACCTGCCGGATTACTACAACCCTTACCCATACCAGAGTGGAAATGGGAGCATATCACGATGGATTTTATCGTTGGGTTACCTCGCTCCAGGAAAGGTATGGATTCTATTTGGGTTATTGTTGATAGACTGACCAAATCTGCTCACTTCTTACCTGTCAAGACAATTTATAATGCGGACAAACTGGCTGTTATCTATATTGATGAAATTGTTAGATTGCACGGAGTGCCTGTGTCTATTGTTTCTGACAGGGATTCGAAATTTACATCGAGGTTCTGGCAAAGCCTACAGACTGCATTGGGTACTGAATTGAGGATGAGCAGCGCCTATCATCCTCAGACGGATGGACAGTCAGAAAGGACCATCCAAACTTTAGAGGATCTACTGAGAATGTGTGTCCTGGATTTCCAAGGAAACTGGGAAAGTCATTTGCCGTTGGCTGAATTCGCCTACAACAACAGCTACCATTCGAGTATTGGTATGGCGCCTTTCGAGGCATTGTATGGCAGAAAGTGTAGATCTCCAATTTGCTGGGCAGAAGTTGGAGATGGGCCTTTGCTTGGGCCCGAGATTGTATATGAGACGACTGAAAAGATCAAACTGATACAGCAGAGACTGAAAACCGCACAGAGTAGACAGAAAAGTTATGCGGATGTTAGAAGACGGGATAGAGAGTATGAAGTGGGTGATCACGTTTTTGTGAAAGTGACACCAATGAAAGGCCAGACTCGTTTTGGAGTCAAAGGCAAGTTAGCGCCGCGATATGTCGGGCCGTATGAGGTGATTGAGAAAATCAATCCGGTGGCGTATCAAGTTGCGCTTCCTCCTGAAATGGAGCATATGCATAACGTCTTTCACATTTCGATGTTGAGAGATTATCTCCGGGATCCCTTCCATGTGATTGAGCCTACCCGTATTGTGTTGAGTGATGACTACACTTACGAGGAACGGCCTATACAGATTGTGAACAGACGGATCAAGAAACTGAGAAACAAAGAGATCCCGCTAGTAAAAGTTGATTGGCAAAACCACGGTGGCGTGTATGCCACTTGGGAAAGGGAAGATGACATGGCTAGGCGATATCCTGATTTGTTCCCGCTGAATCCTGTTTTCTTCCAAACTGAAGGTAACTCGAGTTTAGAGGACTAAACTCCTTATAAGGAGGGGAGACTGTAACAACCCTCGTCCTGATTACCGAATAACTACTGAATTATGTACTGATTACTGCTAAATTGAATTGATAATGACTGATGATCGAATTAACTGAAGTGGTGAATGGACTGATTGAAATCGAAACTGAAATTGAATAAGTTTATTTATTGAATTGCATATTGCATCTGTTTGATTGATTGAGTATCTGTTCGAATTCATATGTTTAAACTGCAATTGAAGGCCTTATCGGCGGCCGAATTAGGAACCGTTTAGAGTTTTGGGATCAGTAGAATATTTGTAATTTAATGGTATATTTATCTGAGAATTGATTAGGAATGATTAAATTGGATTAAAAACGAGTTAATTGCAAACTTGGACTTAATTACCATATTGCCACCTATAGTGGACCCTTGTTTATTATTATTCTAGAGCCTTATTACACTTAGCATATATTGATCAGCCACAATTTAGAGCTTTCAGCCGACCAAACAAGAGGATAGAGAGAGAGGAAGTTCATCTTGTGGAATTAACTTGAAGAATTTGTAGAAATTGCTAGAGAATTGGCATAATTGAACTCTCACACCTTGAATACAAGATTTAGGTAAGGAAATCATTGTCTTATTGTTGTCCTTGAGCTGAATCTTGCATGGGTTTTTGCATCATTGTAAGACTAAGTCATGAATTTACTCATGCATGTTGAATTAGAACTCCATTCATGCATGCATGGCCATTTTGGTGATTTTTGAAGTTGAATTCATGATGGATTGTACATGCATGCTCATGTTTCTAACAAAGTCCATGTTTTCATTTTGTTTTCCAACTATTGAGCTCATTAGAGCAAGATTTGAACCTTGGATTTGGTTAAAAACTCAT
Source organism: Camellia japonica (assembly GCA_030407325.1). Lineage (NCBI taxonomy): Eukaryota > Viridiplantae > Streptophyta > Magnoliopsida > Ericales > Theaceae > Camellia > Camellia japonica. Next base: position 144,373,746 of record JAPPVO010000032.1, read on the forward strand.
GCATTGCATGTTTTGAATTTGCTCTTGAAAATGGGTTTGAAAAAATGGCTTTAATTGACCAACCCTTGGCCCTTGCATGTACAAGTTAGCTTTTGAAACTTGTTATACATTGTTTTGGGATGTATTTTCCAGAATTTGGGCCTAAGAGGTTGAGAATCGAGTTGTGAATGCTTGGTTTGAGCTTGGAAGGCAAATCTGGAAATTCCAGATTTGGCTTCTTCGCTCGAGCGAAGGATTCCTCGCTCGAGCGAGCACCTTTATTCAGGGCTCCGCTCGAGCGAGCATCGAGCGTGGTATCGCGCGTAAAAATCGAGCAACCAGTACTTTTACTGTTCATCAGACCGCTCGAGCGAAGGATTGTTCGCTCGAGCGAAGCCTTTGATTTTGGAAGCTCGCTCGAGCGAAGGAAGGCTCGCTCGAGCGAAGAGCCTATTTCCAGCAACTTTTGAAAAATGCCTTCCAACTGTATTTTTGCATTCTCATCTCATCCTAGGCATTCTTAGGCCTAGTTTAAGACATCTTAATGAGGATTTAGACATAGAACCACACCGAGGAAATTTAGGGATTCAATTACCATCCTTCTCGACTGTGAAACTTAGTGTGTGTTCTATTTGTTAACTGTTTAGGGTTGGCTCTCGGGGACGCGCTCTAGCTGCTATTAGCCTAATCACTGTGAGTAACAATTGTGTAAAGATATGTTCAAAATGACTATCTTTTGAATACTGAACTGAACTGTTTACTGAACTGGAATTATTCACTGAATGAATGTACGTCCTTTATTTCTGAACTGTATTGTGGCATCCTTAGCACCTACTGTTACTGACTGTACTGTTACAGAGATTTCTGTCGGTTCCCTTATGGAACCATACTGTTTACTGAATGACTGGCCATCATTACTGTTCGGTCTTTTTGACCTACTGTTACTGTTATTCTAATGGATGTACCACATATGACTGATTATTGTACTGAACAACTGTAATACTGATTGAAATGAATTGTTTTCATTACTGTAAGGACATTCATTCTAAACCTCTTTACGCTTTATGTTATTCACTGGGCTTTAGCTCACTGTTTATATATATATATGTAGGTTCTCAGCAGCCAGACCAGAGCTAGGAGCGTGGGTTGGTCCCAGTTTTGTCAAGCCAGCCTATGTGCCTCACTGTGAGGTTCCGTGTTGCCATGTTATGGCTTTGGGATTTTGTTTTGGGTTTTCCCATCGGTCTCCTCACTGTTTTGTACTACTGTATAGACCGTCTACTATTTTACTGTACTGTTATCGGGGGATTAGGTCCCCGTACTGAATGTTTGTATGTGATTGTATAGACTGTTTATGGACCGTACTGTTTTGAACTGTATGAATGCATGAAAAATGTTTTTAGCATACAGATTTCCACAGCTCAATGGACACTAGTTATTTACTGTATTGGCTTCCGCCAGGTCCTGAACTCTGTTATACTGTATTACTGTTAAGCAGGCCTTCGGTAATCACGGATTACTGGCCGGTTACGGTGCTAAACCCATAGGGCCGGGTTTGGGTCGTGACAATCGGCCCGCTTAAGGCCCATTGAAGGCTCGATCTGAGGCCCAGCCCGCCCAAAGCGCAATGTGTTTTTTTGTGGAAAATAATAAAATTTTGGTCGAAAAAATTTAAAAGAATTAAAAAAAAATGGCCAGACCCGCCCAAGCTCGACCTAAGCTCGAGGCTAGGCCTAGGCCCACCGGCCCGACCCGAGGTTTGATCCATCGGCCCGTCCAAAGCCCGAATACCCTTGTGCAAGGGCTAGGGCCTGGGCTTAATTTTTTGGCCCGTGGGCCAGCCCGGGAAAGGCTCGTTTGGGCCCAAGCTCGAGCCTAGTCCGAGACCTTAGGCTAGGGCCTGGGCCATCACTTTGAAGCCCGGTTCGGCCCATCGACTTAGTTAAAGCCCATTCAAGGCTCGGCCCGCGCCGAGGCCTAGTATCTTTTTTTGTGGAAAATAATAAAATTTTGGTAGAAAAAATTAAAAAGAATTAAAAAAAAATGGCCAGGCCCGCCCCGGGCCGCACACGGGCCGTGGGCGGGTTTCGGGCAGCCACGAGGCACAGGCTAATTTTACACTCTTATCAATGTGAATGTTAACATGTCAATGTGAATATTCACATTGTCAATGGGCCGGGCCGGGCCCGCCCTGGGCCGCTGGCCAATTTTATACTCTTATTAATGTGAATGCTAACATGTCAATGTGAATATTCACATTGTCAACCGGCCAGGCCGGGCCCGCCCCGGACTGCCCACGGGTCGTGGACGGGTTTCGGGCAGCCACGAGGCGCGGGCTAATTTTACACTCCTATCAATGTGAATGTTAACATGTCAATGTGAATATTTACATTGTCAACGGGCCGGGCCAGGCCCACCCCGGGCCGAGGGCGGGCTTTTGGCTGCCCATGGGCCGCAGGCCAATTTTATACTCTTATCAATGTGAATGTTAACATGTCAATGTGAATATTCACGTTGTCAACAGGCCGGGTCGGGCTCGCCCCGGGCCGCCCACGGGCCGTGGGCGGGTTTCGGACAGCCACGAGGTGCGGGCAAATTTTACACTCCTATCAATGTGAATGTTAACATGTCAATATGAATATTCACATTGTTAACGGGCCGGGCCGGGCCCGCCCCGAACTGCGGGCGGGCTTTTGGCCGCCCATGAGCCGTGGGCCAATTTTATACTCTTATCAATGTGAATGTTAACATGTCAATGTGAATATTCATATTGTCAACGGGCTGGACCCGCCCCGACCCGACTCGAATTTTTCCGGGCACCCACGAGGATCGACATGGGCCGAGCCCCTACACATTGACAATATGAACATTCACATTGACGGATTGAACATTCACATTAGGGGTATTTTGGTAATTATGTCACCCATAGGACTTATTGAAACATAAGAAAATAATGTGAACTAAATGGAACATAAGTAGATGAAAAGGGTATTTTGATCTTCTTATCTCAAATAGGACCTAATGGAATAGTCAAAAAGAATATGGGTTGGATGGAATAAAGTTCTTAAAAAGTGGATTTATCAAAAAAGCTCCAAAAAAAAAAGTGTGTATTTTGCTAAGCAACAGACAATAGGGCCCGCCAAAAGTAGTGTTAATTTTTTGGGAAAATTATTGATAAATCTCATTTAGAAGTGTTTTAACTCAAGAAGTCCATGAAGGAATTTTTTAACCCATTTGGTCCAATGTATGTATAGTTTTATTCCATAAAGTCCTTTTTCTTGATTTACACTATTTTCTTGGACACTTATGCCCTTATATTTAATTTTGATACCCTTATAAATATTTTTTGAACGTTTAGCAATTTCATGATGTGAACATTCATATTTTAAAATTCACATTGGTAGGAAAATAAAATTGGCCCATGGGCGACCCGAAACCTATCTGCGAGCCGGGGCGGACCTAGCCTGTTGACAATGTGAATATTTACATTGACATGTTAACATTCACATTAATAGGAGTGTAAAATTGGTCCGCGTCCCGTGGCGGCGCGAAACCTGCCCGTAGCCCATGGGCGGCCCAGGGCGGGCCTAGTCCGGGCCGTTGACAATGTGAATATTCACGTTGACATGTTAACATTCACATTGATAAGAGTATAAAATTGGTCCGCGGCCCATGGGCGGCTAAAAGCCCGCTCGCGGCCCGGGGCGGGCCCGACCCGGCCCGTTGACAATGCGAATATTCACATTGACATGTTAACATTCACATTGATAAGAGTATAAAATTGGCCAGCGTCTCGTGGGCGGCCAAAAGCCCGTTCGCGGCCCGGGGTGGGCCCGGCCCGGCCCGTTGACAATGTGAATATTCACATTGACATGTTAACATTCATATTGATAGGAGTGTAAAACTAGCTCGCGCCCCGTGGCTGCCCGAAACCCGCCCACGGCCCGTGGGCGGCCCGGGACGGGCCTGACCCGTTGACAATGTGAATATTCACATTGACATGTTAATATTCATATTGATAAGAGTATAAAATTGGCCCGCGCCCCGTGGCTGCCCAAAACCTACCCACGGCCCGTAGGAAGCTCGGGGCGGGCCCAGCCCGGCCTGTTGACAATGTGAATATTCACATTGACATGTTAACATTCACATTGATAAGAGTATAAAATTGGCCCGTACCCTGTGGCTGCCCGAAACCCACCCATAGCCCGTGGGCGGCCCGGGGCTGGCCCGGCCCGGCCTGTTGACAATGTGAATATTGACATTGACATGTTAACATTCACATTGATAAGAGTATAAAATTGGCCCGCGGCCCATGGACGGCCAAAAGCCCGCCCACAGCCCGGAGCGGGCCCGGCCCAGCTCATTGACAATGTGAATATTCACATTGATAAGAGTGTAAAATTGGCCCGCAGCCCGTGGGCGGCCCGAAGCCCGACCGTAGCCCGAGGCGGGCTTGGCCCGACCCGTGACAATGTGAATATTCATATTTACATGTTAACATTAATATTGATAGGAGTGTAAAATTTGCACGCGGCCCGGGTTAGGCCTGACCCGGCCCGTTGACAATGTGAATATTCACATTGACATGTTAACATGCACATTGATAGGAATGTAGAATTGGCCCGCCGCCCGTGGGCTGCTCGAAGCCCGCCCACGGCCCGGGGCAAGCTCGTTTGGGTCCGGGCCCGAGCATGTCTGAGACCTTAGGCTAGGGCTTCGGCCATCACTTTGAAGCCCGGCCCGGTCCATCGGCCCGCTTAAGGCTCATTCAAGTCTCGGTCCGAGGCCCAGCCCACCTGAGGCACAATGTCTTTTTTTGTGGAAAATAATAAAATTTCTGTAGAAAAAAATTAAAAAGAATTAAAAAAAAAAGGCCAGGCCTGCCCAAGCCCGGCCTAAGCTCGAGCCTAGGCCTAGGCACACCGGCTTGAGCCGAGGCTGTCGTCTTCAGGCCGCGGGCCAATTTTACACTCCTATCAATGTGAATGTTAATATATCAATGTGAATATTCACATTGTCACGGGCTGGGCCGGGCCCGCCTCGGGCAGTGGGTGAGCTTCGGGCCGCGGGCCAATTTTACACTCCTATCAATGTGAATGTTAATATGTCAATGTGAATATTCACATTGTCACGGGCCGGGTCAGGCTCGCCCCGGGCCGCCCACGGGCTTCGCGCCGCCCATGGGACGCGAGTCAATTTTACACTCTTATCCATGTGAATGTTAACATGTCAATGTGAATATTCACATTATCAACGGGCCCGGCCCGCCCCGGCAACGGGCGGGCTTTGGGCCGTCCACAGGTCGCGGGCCAATTTTACAGTCCTATCAATGTGAATGTTAATATGTCAATGTGAATATTCACATTGTCACGGGCCGGACCGGGCTCGCCCCGGGCCGCCCACAGGCCGCGGGCTAATTTTACACTCCTATCAATGTGAATGTTAACATGTCAATGTGAATATTCACATTGTACATTGGCCGGGCCCCTACACATTAACGATATGAACATTCACATTGACGGTGTGAATATTCACATTAGGGGTATTTTTGTAATTATGTCACCCATAGGACTTATTGAAACATAAGAAAATAATATGACCTAAATAGAACATAAGTAGATGAAAAGGGTATTTTGGTCTTCTTATCTCAAATAGGACCTAATGGAATAGTCAAAAAGAATATGGATTGGATGGAATATAAGTAATTAAAGATGGATTTATAGAAAAAACTCCCTATAAATGTGAATAGGGAGCTAATTTTATACTCTTATTAATGTGAATGTTAACATGTTAATGTGAATATTCACATTGTCAATAGACCGGGCCGGGCCCGCGCCGAACTGCCCACGGGCCGTGGGAGGGTTTCGGGCAGCCACGGGGCACGGGCTAATTTTATATTCTTATCAATGTGAATGTTAACATGTCAATGTGAATATTCACATTGTCAACAGGCCGGGCTGGGCCCGCCCCGGGTTGCCCACGGGCCGTGGGCGGGTTTTGGGTAGCCACGGGGCGCGGGCCAATTTTATACTCTTATCAATGTGAATATTAACATGTCAATATGAATATTCACATTGTCAACGGGCCGGGCCCGCCCACGGGCCATGGGCGGGTTTCAGGCAGCCACGGGGCGCGGGCTAATTTTACACTCCTATCAATGTGAATGTTAACATGTCAATGTGAATATTCACATTGTCAACGGGCCAGGCCGGGCCCGCCCCGGGCCGCGGGCAGACTTTTGGCCGCCTACGGGACGCTGGGCAATTTTATACTCTTATCAATGTGAATGTTAATATGTCAATGTGAATATTCACATTGTCACGGGTCGGGCCAAGCCCGCCTCGGGCTACGGTCGGGTTTCGGGCCGCCCACGGGCTGCGGGCCAATTTTACACTCTTATCAATGTGAATGTTAACATGTTAATGTGAATATTCACATTGTCAACGGGCCGGGCCGGGCCAGCCCCGGGCCGCGGGCGGGCTTTTGGCCGCCCATGGGCCGCGAGCTAATTTTATACTCTTATCAATGTGAATGTTAACATGTTAATGTGAATATTCACATTGTCAACAGACCGGGCCGGGCCCGCCCCGGGCTGCCCACGGGCTGTAGGAGGGTTTCGGGCAGCCACGGGGCGCGGGCTAATTTTATACTCTTATCAATGTGAATGTTAACATGTCAATGTGAATATTCACATTGTCAACAGGCCGGGCCGGGCCCGCCCCGGGTTGCCCACGAGCCGTAGGCGGGTTTTGGGTAGCCACGGGGCGCGGACCAATTTTATACTCTTATCAATGTGAATATTAACATGTCAATATGAATATTCACATTGTCAACGGGCCGGGCCCGCCCACGGGCTGTGGGCGGGTTTCGGGCATCCACGGAGCGCGGGCTAATTTTACACCCCTATCAATGTGAATGTTAACATGTCAACGTGAATATTCACATTGTCAACGGGCCGGGCCGGGCCCGCCCCGGGCCGCGGGCATGCTTTTGGCCGCCTACGGGACGCTGGCCAATTTTATACTCTTATCAATGTGAATGTTAACATGTCAATGTGAATATTCACATTGTCAACGGGCCAGGCCAGGCCGGGCCCGCCCTGGGCCGCGGACCAATTTTATACACTTATCAATGTGAATGTTAACATGTCAACGTGAGTATTCACATTGTCAACGGACCGCCCCGGGCCCGCCCCAGGCCGCCCATGGACTGCGAGCAGATTTCGCGCCGCCACGGGATGCGGGCCAATTTTACACTCCTATTAATGTGAATGTTAACATGTCAATGTGAATATTCACATTGTCAACGGGCCGGGCCTGCCCCGGCTCGCTGACGGGTTTCGGGCCGTCCACGGGCCAATTTTACATTCCTACCAATGTCATTTTTAAAATATGAATGTTCATATCATAAATTGCTAACCGTTCAAAAAATATTTATAAGGGTATCAAAATTAAATATAAGGGCATAAGTGTCCAAGAAAATAGTGTAAATCAAGAAAAAAGACTTTATGGAATAAAACTATGCATACATGGGACTAAATGGGTTAAAAAATGGGGTACTTACCAATTAGTCCTATTCACTAGACTTATTTACTTACAGGTCCTAACTAATAAATTTAACACTATAAAAATAAGAGAGTGATAAATTTATCACTAAAAAATTATTCATAAAAAAAGAGACTGATAAATTTATCACTATAAAATTATTCATAAAAAAAAAAGACTGATAAAATTTGTCTTTATCACTTAATAAATTATATCAAATAGGATTTAATGGGTAATAAGTCTCAAAGTAAAACCTATTGGGTAATAAGTCTCCAAAGTAGGACCTATTGGTAGTTTACCCTTAAAAAATTCCTTCATGGACTTTTTGGGCTAAAACACTTCTAAATAAGATTTATCAATAATTTTCCCATATTTATATTCAAAGGACATGTAAAAGAAAACATCAAACCGACACCAAAAAAAAAAAAAATCTGAATTAAATTTTTAAAAAATTAAATTTTTTATTTTTCATATTTTTTTATTTTTGGTAATTTTTTTTAATAGTTTAGGAAAATATTTTACTTTTTAAATATACTTAATATAAATACAATTAAAAAGTATAATATATGTAAATTTTTTTTTAAAAAAAATTCACTTAATACCAAAAATACAAAAAAAAAAAAAAATGAAAATTCAATATGCTTTCTTATTCTTGTGTATTTATTGATTTTTATAAATATTTTATTTTTAGGTACATTTAGGTTATGTGCATTTAAAAAATTTTAAAAAAATACTTAAAATGTTTATAAACAAAAATTAAAAATAAAAAATATGAAATATAAAAAAATTAATTTAAAAAAAATTAAATTCAAAAAATTAAAACGAAATAAGATGATTAGCAGGTAACTAAACCCCCAAAAACGAACATTAGAAAGTAAGGTTATTGTTTTTTACATTTTATTTTCGTCACAACTTTTTTTTTGACTCTATTTCTTCGTTTTCTGAGCTTGTGCTTCTTTGCTTTTTGAAGCATGTGCACTCTCTTCATTTTGAAGTGGGTTGCATGTCTGGAATCTTCCATGCATGATCAATTTTTTCAAACCACTTTTATTCATGATATAATTGGGCTAAAGGAGATTCACTTTATTTATTTATTAATTTTTTTAATTATTAGCAAAGCACGGGATGATTGTTAAATTTTAGGATCATTGATCCATAAATTCCAAAAGATTGGCTTGTGGATCAATTAGTCCTAACATTATTTTAATGAATATGGAAGTCGTATTGAATAGGAATTTACACATTTGTCCATGTGATTTACTGCATTAGTTACGTTTGAAAAAAATATTAATCATGTTTGAAAAAAATATACTAAAATTTTTTTCATTTATTATGTATTAGCCACCTTTGAAAAATACACTAAAGGTCACGTTTAGAAAATATACTAGCCACATTTCACATTTAGAAAAGTACTAACCACATTTAGAAAAAGTACACTAAAGACTTTTTAATTTATTATGTATTAGCCACATTTGGAAAAAAACTTACATTTGAAAAATATACTAGCCACGTTTCATGTTTGGAAAAATTACACTAAGAACTTCTTTATGGGCACTCAGGTCAAAAGTTTAAAATTAAATTTTCTTTGTTCAAAGATCCAACATTGATTTCCTTTATCCATAAGGACAAACTTATATAAAATGACCAAAATATCCTTCCTTATATACACCACATGAGGTCAAAACCCATACATACATTCACACGTCCTCTCCTTCTCTTCTCTCCCTCTCTCTCTATCTCTTATGCCTCACACGCCGACGTTGTCGCCTTGTGATTGCTGCAGCCACCACCTCCTTCGCCGTCCTCTCTCTCTCTTTTCCTTTTTTCTTCACCAGTCCTTTGACTCTCACCACCTCGCCTCTCTCTTCTCCGCCCTTCACCGCCGCTAAACCCCCTATGTCCCCATCATCTCTCTACGTGATGAAGATGACTCAGATCTACAGATCTGAGCTTCTCCGTTATCTCCTCATCCTCATCCTCCTTCTCCGAGCCCTCAACCTCCACGTCGCTCCACCACCACTGAAAAAAGGGACTCCGACTATTGTTTTGCCTCTGAAATCATCAAAGATCTCATGCGATTGGTTCGATAGCTGTGCATTTTATCGAAGGGGGCCTCAGAGTGAAGCTCATGTTGGAACAATCCTCTGTGTAGAGAAATAAATACTGAAATAAAATAATAAATTACTTACAGAATGATCTGGTTTTGGAAATTGAGAACAGTAAAATCATCAAAAAATTTGATCAAGTCAAGTGTGCGACATTATGTCCTTAAGATAGATTCGCCACTACACATGTGCTTACGGGTTATCGACGACTATCTCCCAAAATACAAATGATCAGAAAACGTAGATTATAGTAGCACTACAAATAATCTGCCGGGTGAAGCAAACCTATGTTCTGCAACTCTCTGAAATTTCTATGAACTAGTATGAAGAATATAAAAAGAATGCTTGAATTTGAGGAATTTTGAAATTAATAAAATTGGAATGGGGCTATCCTTATATAGATTTTGTTGGCATCTATTCAGTTTGAATAGAAAAGGTATGAAGAAGGGACATGACCCTTCCTTTAAAATAAAGACACACCATAAAATGGTAGCACCCTTTCATTCAAATGGAGTCTATTTCAATTCACCACTGCCTTTATAAATTTTTCAATAATCCCTCCACATGAATGAAATTGACAGAGAGAAAATGCAACAACATGATATTTTTATAGAGAGTACAGAAATCGGAGATATTCTGGAAAAGATAGGTAGCTTTTGGCTTTGAACCTTCCCTTGTGAGACACTATCAGATTTACTAGCTAATCAGTGGACATGATGTCTTGAACTGTTTAGCCATTTATATAAACCAAGACAATAGAACTTACATAGCATATTTCTAGACACAGTTTGGTTCTCATTATTGTATTTATGAGTGCTCTAGAGAATTGTAGTCCTTCACAAATCTCATAGAACCAGCCTAGTCCGCACTCATTTAGGTGATTCTTATGAAGAGTATCCTGCCATATTCCACTAGGTATTCCTTGATATAAGAATCATCAAAAGTATTACTTAATCTCAAACGTTGCAGACATCACTATTTCATCATAGAAATGGGTAAGAGTTTGACTCTCCAGTGATCCTTATGAGTCATACACAACTCGATTGTCCCTTTGAACCTAGATCTTGGGATCTCCAGTCAACTAGGTTGGGTTGCCATTGTGCTAACTTTTATTTAATAGGCTTAAGTCTCATTCCCCTCGATAAATCTTCAACTAACTCTCTTATAAACCCTTTGGTTAGTGGATCTGTTATGTTGTCTTTAGACTTCACATATTCAATAGAAATAATTCCATTAGAGAGTAGTTGTCTCACGATATTATGTCGACGATGAATGTATTGTGACTTACCATTATACATATGACTTTGTGTTCTACCTATTGTTGATTGACTGTCACAATGTATGCATATAACAGGCACTAATTTTGGCCATATTGCAATATCTTCAAGGAATTGATGAAGCTATACTACTTCTTCCCCAGCTTTATCTAATCTTATAAACTCTGATTCCATAGTAGACCTAACAATGTAAGTCTGTTTGGAAGATTTCCAAGATACAGCCGCACTACCAAGAGTAAAGACATATCCACTGATGGATTTTGAGTCTCTAGTATCCGATATCCAATTTGCATCACTGTATCCTTCAAGTACTACTGGATAGTATAATTTAGCCTAATGTTACAAGTAAATCGGAGATATCTTAGAATCCTTATAATAGCTTTCCAGTGTTCTACTCCTGGATTACTCATATATCTACTTAATTTACTTACTGCATAGGCTATATTTGAGCGAATGCAGTTCATCAAGTACATTAAGCTTCCAATAATCTAGGCATACTCTAATTGAGAAATACTTTCTTATACATTCTTGGAAAAAAATAAATTAACTTTCACAGGTGTTCTAGCAAGATGATTATCATCTTTGCTAAATTTGTTAAGTATTTTCTTAATGTAATGTGATTGTGACAAAGTATATCCTTCTGATGTTTTGATAATTTTCATATCAAGAATTACATCAGCAATCCCCATATCCTTCATATCAAAATGTTTATTTAATATTTTTTTGGTGGTTTTAATTATGTGATTATTACTACCTATGATGAGTATATCATCTACATAAAGACATACTATAACATAATCTTTGTTTGTGTTTTTAATATAAACACATTTGTCACATTCATTAATTTAAATCTATTTGACATCATTGTCTTGTTAAATTTCTCATATCATTACTTTGGCGCTTGTTTTAAACCATATCATGATTTAACCAATTTACACACTTTCTTTTCTTTTCTTGGAACATAAAATCCTTCTGCTTGTTCCATGTAAATTTCTTTATTTAACTCACCATTTAAAAAATTTGTTTTCACATCCATTTGATAAATTTCTAGATTGTATAAAGATGTAATGTCAATTAACATTCTAATGGATGTTATTCTAGTAACTGGTGAGTATGTGTCAAAGTAATCAAGACCTTCTTTTTGTCTATATCCTTTAACCACAAGTCTTGCTTTGTATTTGTCAATTGATCACTTTCACTTTTCTCTTGAAAATCCACTTGTACCCAAAAGGTTTACAACCTGGTGGCAAATCTACCAATTTCTAATTGTGATTTTGCAAGATGGATTCAACTTCGCTATTTACAGCCCATTTCCATAAAGGAGTCTGAGGACTGGACATAGCTTCTTTGAAAGTTATAGGCTCATTTTCTAACAAAAAAGCTAAAAGATCTGGACTAAAAGATTTTGAGGTTCTAGCACATTTACTAGGCCTAGGTTCCTCTTTCTCATTTTGATCTAACTTTTGCTCTTATTCTTGATCATGACTAGTAATGGCATCATAAGATCTTTTGTTAGTATTAGTCTTTTGTCCAGTCTTATTAGGAAATATATGTTCAAAGAATGATGCATTCCTAGATTCAATAATAGTATTTACTTGCATTTCTGAATGTTCTGACTTATGAATCAAAAACCGATATGCACTACTATTTTTAGCATAACTGAGGAATATGCAATCAATAATTTTTGGACATATCTTAGTCTTTTTAGGACTAGGAATAGCCACTTTAACCAAACACCCCCACACTTTTAAGTATTTGTAGGATGATACTTTCTTATGCCACATTTCATAAGGTGTTTGATTCACTTTCTTTCGGTATATCTTATTAAGAATATAATTAGCAGAAAGTATTGCTTCCCCCACGAGTTCTGAGGTAATCCAGAACTTATTAACATGGCATTCATCATTTCTTCTAAAGTCCTATTTTTCCTTTCATCAATTCTATTTTGCTGAGATGAGTAAGGAGCGGTGATTTGATGAATTATTCCATATTCTTTACAAAACTCACTAAAAGGTGATTCATATTCACCACCTCTATCACTTCTTAGAATTTTAATTTTCTTACCAAGTTGATTTTCAATTTCATTCTTATATTGAATGAAAGTTTTCAAAACTTCATTCTTAGTTCGAATTAAATAAACATAACTATATCTAGTATAATCATCTATGAAAGTGATAAAATATTTTTTTCCCACCTTTAGTTTGAATTGATTTAAAATCACAAATGTCATTATGAATTAATTCAAGTAGTTCCGTACTTCTTTCAATTGAATGAAAAAGAGTTTTGGCTAATTTTGCCTCAACACAAATTTCATATTTATGATTTGGATTTATTTCAAATTTAAGCAAACATTCCATATTAATTAATCTACGCAAAGATCCATAATTAACATGTCCTAATCTACCATGCCATAAATTAGAAGACTCAAGCAAGTAAGAAGAAGATATATTTTTATTAATTATAGGAGAAACAATTGTTGTTACATTTATTTTGAAAAAGACCATCATTCATGTAACCTTTTCCTACATACATCCTGTTTTTGGTAAGTACAAATTTGTCACTTTCAAAAACTAGCCTAAACCCTTTTTGCTTAACAGAAATCCAAAAACAAGATTATTGCGAATGTCCGGTATATACAATACATTGTTGAGAGTGAGTTCTTTTCCAGATGTCATCTTTATAATTATTTTTCTTTGTCCTTCAACTTTAGAGGTCAAGGAGTTGCCCATGAATAGTTATTCTCCATTGTCTACCACTAAACAAGAGGAGAACCTTTTTTTGTTAGCATAGATGTGACAAGTGGCTCCAGTGTCCACCCACCATTCTTTGAGATTTCCAACAAGGTTGATCTCAGAAATAACGGTTGAAAGGTTTATGTCATTGACACCATTGGAGATTTTGTTCACTTCAATGACATTGGCTTGAGCAGGTTTCTTACTTGACTTTTCTTTACTTTTGCACTTGCTACAACAATCTTTGGCCTGGTGTCCCTCTTTGTCACAAATGTAGCATTTGCTATTAAACTTAAATTTCTTGGTATCCCTCCCCCTCCTCCCCCCTAGAACCTTGTGATAAACTTTCTCTATAAAATTTTTGTTTCTTTGCTTTTGGAGCATGTTCCACCACATTAGTCTTTGACTCCATAGGATGCTTGCCAACCCTCTTCTCAGAAGTTTGGTTGTCTTCCTCAATTCTCAGTTGCATAATTAATTCTTCCAAAGTCATTTCTTTGCGTTTGTGCTTGAGATAGTTCTTAAATTCCTTCTATCATTGTGGTAATTTTTCAATTAGAGTAGCGACTTGGAATGGCTTGCTTAGTGACATGCCTTCTGCATGGATGTCATACAGAATGAATTGGAGATCTTGAACTTGGCTGATCACAGTCTTTGAATCAACTATCACAAAGTCCAGAAATTTTTCCACCACGAATTTCTTCGAGCCAGCATATTCTGTTTTGTACTTTTTCTCCAATGAATCCCATAATTCCTTTGTCGTTTTAATGGGGCTATACATGTTGTATAGTGTATTATCAAGCCCATTCAAGATATAATTGCGGCAAAGAAAATCTGCATGTTTCCAAGTGTAGACACCCTATTTTTGACTGCCTTTAAGACTTGGACGCGACTGATGGTTTTGGAAGTTGTGCAGTGCAAAGGTTCAATTTCTTCGGCAATGAGAGAGAGTCAAATCTCAACTTCATACCCCTTTTTTTTGGACCAAAACGATCTTGATCAAAAGATTTTAGTCTTAAAACCCTCTCTTTCAAAACGTTTTTGAAATAAAGTTTTTATGATGTTCCGAGGCTCGCATTTTGTCAAATGTTGCGCTTTTTGGTAAACCGAGCAAGGACAAAGTGGAAATGAATGAAAGAGAGATGAAATCTTTGAAAAATATTTCAAAACACCTTACTTAGGGGTTTGGAGTTGAAGAAAAGAGGAGAAGAGGGAAGAAATCCAGTTGGGGGAGAAAATGGGCATGAACCGTTAAGAAAGAGTCCAACAGCCCTCGCCGAATCGGGCCTATTCATTTGCATACTTGGAATCAAGCTATGAGGCCACCACCGTTGGAAATAAGACTTCCGGGGCTTCATTTTTTACTCAAGAATCTCCTAAATCCAATTCCGAACGGGGGAGATATAGTTGATTGAAGGAGCGCATCACTCCGGTTGGACCGAAATCTGCGCGGCTTCACCAAAAAGGGCATACCTTTTTCCACCAGAGGAATTTTAATGCAAGGTTTGCGCCATTGGAAAGCTAACTTCCGGGGCTTCAATTTGGACACTTGAACGGCCACCATTAGACTTCCCTATCACTGGCCGGCCACCCTTCTTTCCGGCAGACCCATTTTTTTTCCTGAAAAGTAGCAGGCCGGCCAGAAAATGTAGCAGGCCGGCCACTTACCTAGTTGGATGACCTTTTTTGCCCTTTTGAGCTGGCCGGTCATAAACCCCTCCCCAAGTGTGTTCTAGATGTGCAATTTGTTTTCCTCTAAGCCCTATGCTCGAGGGTCAACCTTTTGGGGGGGAAACTTGAATTCGAATTTCCTCCCTTTTTCTCCACTCTTTTGCTTATAAAACCAGCACCTCCAGCTGCATTTTGGGGGGTGAACAAAATTGTTTTAGAGCTCTTGTATACATTCTCCCTCTCTCTCTACTTCAACCCTCAAAACCCTTAAGCCCCTTGCACCATTTACACTACACCTCATAGCACAAGGTCTCCATCCTTCATTCCAGCACTTTAGGACTGTTTTGAAGAGGTTAAAGGCTCAGGAATTTGGTCCAAGAGCTGCTGTTTCATTGGTCTTCAAGGGTAAGTCCTCTTCTCCTCTTTTCTTGCCTTGTTTTGCTCTATATTTAAGTCATACTTGCTTGTATTTTTGGGCTCCGACCCAAACTGTAAATAGCTATATTTTGACCTCCTTTTCATGTTTGATCAAGGACCTCTTGCTGTTTGAGATCTCCTACTATCACTTGCCTCTTTAACTTTCTTTTAGGCTTTTTTTTGCATAGTATTTTAGGCTTATTTGTGAGCTGTTTTAGACTTGGTCATAAACTGTAAAATATCATGTTTTGAGCCCCTCTTCAACATTGTTGAAGGGCCCTCTTCTGTTTGAGGCCGGCAGATATCACTTGCTTATTTATCCCTCTTTTGGCCTTTTTTCTTGCATGATAGTTTAGCCTCATTTATGTTCACTTTCGTGGCTTGATGTAAACTGTGAAGTGCCATGTTTTGATCCCCTCTTCAACTTTTTTGAAGGGCTCTTGGCCATTTGAGGCCAGCTTCTGTCCCTTATCTCTTTTCCCCCTTTTAGGGCCATTTTTGCATGATAGATAACCCATATTTGTGATCACTTTTAAGACTTGTTCTAAATTGAGAAAAGACTTGTTTTGATATCATCTTCATGTTGTATTAAGGTTCCATTTTTGTTTGAAGTCATATGCTATCTTGTATGCTTGGTTGCCTTCCATTTTGACCCTTATATCCTAGCCCTTGTTGCATGCTTTGTTTGGCCTTCTAGCCACTCCAAATTAGAGGGGGGTGACCCTCTCTCACCTTGGCTTGTTTGATGGCCATCTTGGCCTTTCAAAGCAACCCCATCTTGCATGCTTCCTAGTCACATTCTAGGGTCAATTTGTTAGTTTTGGGACTACCATATTTGATTTTCAAAGTTGGTTTGAGGCTGTCACATGTCTATTTTGTATGTGCTTAAGAATCCCTTTGTATGCCCTCTAAAGGAGCCCCTCGTTTGTGCATGTGTTGGCTGTATTTCCATGGTTATTTGGGTGTATTTTGGCATGTTTAGTTCACTGATTTTTTCTGGTTTAGTGAGATTCCATGTGCTTCATAGACTTGCCATGTAAACCATGTTTACTAGTCAAAATTGCATGCTAATTTAAGCCATCTTGCTAGCACTTTTTGGCCACACTATAAACTGGAAAAATGCATGTTTTGGGACTGTCTTGACTCTGTCTTTACACTTCATGTTCAAATAATGCATGCTTTGTATAGTTATAAGTCATTTCATGTGCCTAATTTTGAGTTTCGAGGTTCGTCTCATGCATCGGGTGCCATATTGCCATGCTTCGGGGCTGTTTGGCATCATGTTTTAGTGCTGAAATTTGCTTGTTTGCATATCATGTCCCACGCCTTACCATGCTTTGGTAGAGTGGCATTCGTGCCTTAGGTTCGGTCATCGGTTTGCGCGCACGTGTGCACGCATCTCGAGTGTCTCATTTCCATCTGATGGCCTCTTATGTGAGTGTGGCTGAGGTCCACTTGGGTTGGTGTAAGTCCATTATGCATTGTGTATGCTATTTCATTTCATAGCATTGTGTATGCTAGGCTGTATATTAGCGCATTGTGTATGCCATGTTACCTCGTGCATCGTGTATGCCATTTCATAGCATTGTGCATATTAGGTTGTATATTAGTTGCATCCATGCATGTCATGCATATTGCATTGTGTTTGGGATAGGAGTTAGCCCGAGCACGGGAAACGAGGGACGTTTCGTACTTCGAGTGACGGAACGTGTCTTAATTTCCAATCACCGACACTCCGGATTAACCATGATGGAGTCTCGGTCTTGTTGTGTTTATATGTGCATTCATTTCATATTGAGTTGTGCAATTCGACTCCTCGGCCATCATGCATCGAAATGCGTGATTGGTGGCACGAGGATCGAGGCATGCATACATACGTGAAAATACATTGCTATGCCCCTTTCCTGCTCTCTGTTGCAGCAAATCAAGAATCAGCAGCCTTCCGGAGCTTGGCGCGCTTTCCAAGAACAATTGCAAACAGAGGCTAATTGGGGCATCACAGTGGATTTCCGCGCAAGGCAGCCCGAACATATATCATTCATCAGAGTTGAGGCAGTCCTTGGCTTGCATGCCAATTTATTGCTTTCCTAGTTAAATTTGCTAATTAATTAGGGTTCTGTACTTATTCGGACTGTATTTATTTGGGACTGTATATTATTCTTTCGGACCCTCTGCGCGAGGGCAATATTGTAATAAGTGTGCGTGCGTGTGATGTATGTCTTCCAACCCCACGTCTTTCTCCCTTTTATTTACCTGCTTATGATGGTTAGATTAGGGCACGTTTCAATTAGCATACAGTATGATAGCATGTTTGCATTCATTCATCTGTTTTGCATGCACCGGGCTCGGCGCGTCATAACTAACTGCATTTGTATTTCAATTCCAAGTTGAATACATGTTAGCTGTAGCATCATCATATGCCATCTTAGAATAGCCGAGCCTGCTATAGTTGCATTTTTGCATGTGTTGCATTAGGCATTTCTGTATAGTTAGGATCGTGCATGGATTTCTAATTAGCTTCTATTTTGGCTTGGAGTACTTGGTTAGTTTTTATGCTTTAGCATCCTTGCATGTGTGTGAGTGACTGCCATGATAGCATGCTTACCATGAGGCTATGTGCTTATGTGATATATCTGCCTGAATGCCTGTGGGTGAAGGTTGGGTTATTTGGATTGGGACAAATCATTGACTGTGAGTTTTAAGCCCACTAGATAGTGGCAAAACCATGTTTTCTAAGCCCACCTGAGGGTGGCAAAATCTGCATTTTAAGCCTACTTGCGGGTAGCAAACCATCTTTTAAAAACAAGCATGAAATGTTTTGTTCCAATTCAGGCGATCCAGTCTATACTTGTATGCTGTGCGCATCACATAGTAAATCTAGGCTAATAACCGGAATAAGAACGCATAATGTTTCAAAACTAGATATCATGGTTAGTAGAGGCCGATCTTTGATCGGGCGAGCGGGGGTGCTCACGAAGTGACCTTCCCCAATCGTACCCAAATTCCCGAGCCGAGGCAACTTTGGTGATGACGGACACGTGGCCTTAGGCAAACGAGTCAGGGTTTCCTAAATTTCCCAAAATAAAATATTTAGGTGGCGACTCTATATCTGGCAAAGCAGTCCATGTTTGGCACTTCTTTCAAAAAAATCTGTTTTCTCAAAACGATTTGCCGGATTTGGACTCTTTGGTTCAGATTAAGAACCGTAACACAATTTGAGTCCGAACTGTAGCGAGGTCCCTCGCGGACTTGTTTACAGTTTCTGGCGACTCTGCTGGGGATTTAGAGAACTTGACTCGAACTCATGATATCTGGTTTTGACTACACTTGTGTGTTTCTTTGCATTGCATTTGCATTGGTGCGCCTAGGATACCGTGTTTGCCATCTGCTATTCCTGAACGGTTTTCCAGAGGCTTGTCTTGTCAAGGCATGACCATAAGGCTGACCGGTTGTGGGCTCTGCCAGTATGGGAACACAAACCCCGGTTTTACCAGGGCACCCCCTTTGACCATTCGACCTAGTGCATATTCGGAATCCATAGTGACCATTCCAAGCTAGGACAGGTTACTTACCCGATAGGTTGTTTGAAACCACTGCGTGCGTAGTGAAACCCTAGCTCCTGACAAAATAGGACAGGGAAACCCTACCCCAACATAGGGGTGTTTTGGCTCTCACTTGCTTGTTATGTGCTTTAGAGTACGTCTCTACACGAATGCATGTATCAGTTTACAAGTTTGGGCATCAGGTCTGCGGGCACCGGTTCAATATTTTGGGACTCAGTTTACCTGAGGGTATCAGTTTGCAGGACAGAGATTTGGGCAGAATTCAGTAAAGGGCACACTCATTCAAACTATGCTCGTATCTGTTCAGGTGAAATTAGGTTGAGATGCTGTCCATTTTCTCTTTTGCTAGGTAGTCTTGGAACCATAGCTTCAGAAGGCTCCAATATCCCCCGGGTACACCGAACTTGTGTTGATAGACTTTGTCAGGTCAGAGATTCAGTTCAAGGGCAATCAGTGTTCCTTTACCAGAGGCAGGGTGAAAAGGTCGGTCAGGCACAGACCACCAGTACAGTAGTTACCAGCTCAGTGGTCTTTAAACAGCCAGGTTGAGATTTCCGAGTCTGCTACAGAGATAGATATACTGGTGGTTCAATCAGATCAGGGCAGTATGGCAGGGATGGAAGAAATGATGCGTCAGCTTCAAGAAAGTATGAAGCTCATGTAGGAGGACGCTGTCCGTCAAGCGGAATTTGCCAAGCAACAGGCCGTGGTCATAGCCCAACAAGCAGAGACAATTGCCAGGTTAGAGCAGCAAATTGGAGTATCTACTTCACACCAGGCTCCTCCCCCACCAAGAGTTCCCATACTCGGGGAGGCAACCCACGTCCAGGATGATACGGACATTCCAGGTAGGCCAGCTCCGCCCCCGGTTCTACCCCAGCTATCTAAAACACCCACCAACCTACCAGACTCCCCCTTTGAGTTCGAGACAGATCCCATAGCATTGAAAGTGAGCAAGCTTGAGAAATTGTTCAAAAAGTCTCAGGGGGCCCACTCTATTCCTGATATAGAGGATGGTTATACCGACTCAATGGTGACATTGCCAGAACGGTTTAAAATGCCGCATGTCGATCGATTCGATGGCTCTGAAGACCCAATGGTGCACCTCCAGCTGTTTTCTGATATCTTGAGGCCAATGGGTTTGACCACAGCCCAGAAATTGTCATTATTCGGCCGAACCCTGTCTGGGATAGCCGCAATCTGGTATGCAAAATTGGAGAACTCTGTGAAATGGAACTGGGAAGAGCTAGCTGAGGCCTTTATTGCTCAATACTCCTACAACACACAGATCGAGGTCACAACTCGTGATCTCGAAGTCACCCGCCAAGAACCAAATGAGGGTTTCTCAGAGTTCGTGACGAGATGGAGAGCAAAAGCCTCAATGATGACCACTAGGCCCACTAACAAAGATCAGATTCGGATGATTGTGCGCAATCTCCAACCTAAGCTTATGCAGAAAATGATTGTTCTCCCCTTCCCTACCTTTTCAGATCTGCATGAGATGGGGGTTCAAATCGAGGATGCCATCAGACAAGGGATCTTTGCAGAAGATAATGAGCCTTTGAAGAGGAATGTTGCTCGCAGTTCCAATGCTACTACTGATGGTAGCACAACTGCGAAATGCTCAGAAGTAGACACTATCACCACTTCCCTCAATGGCCAAAAACCAACCACTTCAACTCGGCCCCAAGCCCGAAAATTCCATCCTCTTTACATGAGTCTCTCTCAAGCTTTGAAAAAGCTGCGAGAAGAAGGGCATCTAGAACTTCTAGAACCCCAACCCCTTCCAAACCCTCTTCCACCAAGATATGACCCAGCTAAATACTGTGCCTACCATCAACAGCACGGTCATGATACGAACCGTTGCATCCGCCTCCGTCATAAGATTCAGGATCTTATTGATGAAGAGACCCTAGCTCCACCAAAAGGACCTCAGGTTAGTACTGACTCGTCACCTCTACATCTCAACCTCATCCATATACTGCCATCCACCTACGATCCCAGCATATACATCACCCCAGCCCATCTACCCAAGCCTGAGGTGTTCATTCCAGAAAGCATGGACTTATGCATGATGGATGTACCTGGACCCCAATCATCTCAAACCCGTGAGCCCACTACTTCTGAGCTAAAGAGAATGATCGAAGATCTTCAAAGAACTGTGACAGATCTAGCCTCTGGGACATTGGCTCCATCATCGACCACAACACATGCTAGGAGTTTCACGACAAAAGGCTCCCCAATCTTGGAAAGGGCTGCATTTGAGGAATGCCAATCCCTTGGCAAAGTGGGGACGAGTGGAAAGAACAAGATAGGGGCAGACATGGATCCCCATGAACATCTTCTGTTGGCTGTTGAGGCTTTGAAAGCCGAGGGACTAAACAAAGAGCAAGTGCTCGCAGTTGTTGCAAAAACTGTGGACGACATTTTCGCCACTCAAGTTGGGGGCAGTTTGAATCAAGGGGCAAGCCGGGAGAAGGGTCGTTGTATCAGAAACGTTCCTTTCAGCTATAATCCTGCACTCGGAAGAGATCAACAAACCCGGCCAGCACCTGCCAATCCCTTTACTGGTGCGTCCAGCAAAAATCCACAAACCTTGAAGTACCAACCTTGAGGTCAGAGGGTCTTTCATGCCCTCTATATGCCTTTGTCCAAAGTTCTCCAAGTCCTTGTTGGACAAGGCCATCTCAAACCCCTTGAGCCTCGGCCTCTCCCAAATCCTCTTCCGGCTATGCATGATGCCGCCCAGTACTGTGCCTTCCATTAGCAAACTGGCCATACTACCGACAACTGCTTCCGTCTTCGCCATGAAGTACAGGATCTATTTGACAACGGGGTCATTGCCGCACCAAGCTCTGCAAAGTCTATCGGCACTGGATCGGTGAACTTGGGGGATAATGTGACCATGTGATCGGGGGATGAACCAGCTGCGGGTGGCACTCGATTAACTCAGACGTGGGAATGGCACGCACCGTCCTGAGCATTTGGCCAATGCTACATTCTGACTTGGGTATTGAGTCAGTCTTGTTGTTTTGTTTTGAGTTTGTCCTTTTGTTTTGAGTCAGTCTTTTCATACTGAGTCAGTAGGGTCTGTCTTGTTGTATCGAGTCAGTCCTGTTGTACAAAGGTCGGGTGATTCCGGGGGTGTTACCTCGGGCGTCACCATTTTGTTTCGCGTTTGTCTTTTCGTTTTGTTTTGAGTCTGTTCCTGCCAGGGAGCCAGTTACGCCCAGAAGATCTGAATGAAACAGCAGTGATTTTCACGCTCTCGCGTTTGCTTCTGCCTTGTGCCAGTTATGCCGGAAGTTCTGAATGAGATAGCAGTATTTGACTAAGAACTCTGTCTTTTCTGTGCCTTGAAGTCATTATAATGACCTGAGTTTTTCAAAACCTTTTGAACACTGCGGTGAAAACGAAGAGGAAGGAATTCCTCGGGTTTTGCAAAAATTTGATCAATTGAGAGAAAGAGAGGCGTGCTAAGCCCTTAATGAACGAAATCATGCTTGTTAGTGTGAGTACTGGGAAGGATCCTGGCTTGATCCAGATTGGTTCTACACTGTCTTTAGCGCGAGTGACTGGTCGCTTTCTTAAAAGATTTCAAAAAATGTTTTTGCGCGATCCTGCGAAGACCTGTGTGGAATCACTCTTGAGATTGTGCAGCCTAGGATCGCTCTTAGCCTCGAGACTCGACCCCTTGCTTTCAAACCTTGGACCTTAATTCAGAGTGTTCAACGGTCAACCGTAATGTGAGGCCTGTGTGGCCAGATTCGAAGCAGCCCGCGACCTAGGGGCAGAAAAATGTCAGATGTGCTCGAAGAGCCGAAGATGGATCATCCTGCAAATCAATGAAGACTGGCAAGAATGCCAAATCCCAGAAGAGAAGAAAGAAGAAAGTATTGCTGAAGAACGACTGAGTTCCTGTCCACGACACTAGGGGCAAATTCAGTCCCCATTGGATGGACTTCTGCATCATCAGCAAACAGCGGCCATTCTCCTGGATTCAGATAACTTCAAAATCTCAAAACCATTTGACATGGACAAAGCTACACTTTTACCCTTGAGAGGCTCGCTGGGTCGAAAACCCGGAAGGGCGACCCAGGCAAAAGTTAGAGCAAGAAAAAGAAGAAAAAGAAAAAAAAAAAAGAAAAATGCAAAGAATGAAATAAAAAAAGAAAAGAAAAAAAGAAAAAATGAAGAAAATGCAAAGAAAAGAAAAAAAAAGAAGAGAATCAGAAAAACAAAGCTCGCAAGGTTGAAAACCCGCAACAGGCGCCTTGGCAAAAGTTAGAGCATAAAAAGGAGAGGTTAAATACCCGAGTGTACCTTAACCCCGAACTACGTAAGGCTTGATTCCCATCTTTAGGATACGTAGGCAACTTCATTCTGAAGTCCAGCCACCAAACACTTCCAAACTGATTGTGTCCATGTAATGGTTTTGATCATCTTTGCCTTCTCTGTATCCGAGAGTCTGGTTGTGTTCGTTGCTCTGAGGACTGACTACAATGCGCCGCGGTGCCGTTCAGACAAGGGGCAACTTTCCGTTGCCATTCAATGCGCTGCGGTGCCGTTCAAACAAGGGGCAACTTTCCGTTGCCATTCAATGCGCTGTAGTACCGTTCAAACAAGGGGCGACTGTCCGTTGCCATGCAGCTCCCTTCAAGCAAGGGGCAATTTTCCTTCGAATCTGAGGTTGTGCATCTCGAGAGTGGGTTCTATGCTTGTTGAGCAGTGGCCGTTTGAAAAAACAGCTTTTGAGAATTTTTACTAAGGTTGACTGATCTTCTCTCGAAAACTATTCCATTTTTCTAAAACTGGACCATTTTCTTGGACCCAAAAAGGAGAATTTTCAGTGCTCATAACCTGACTTGCATGATTTCGAATCAGAAAATCGAACAAGCATGTTAATCTAACTCTCATTGTGGTCAAAATTGTCTTAGTAGAAAGCCAAAAACAAAAAAATGGTCGAAATGATGAACTAGGGGCACAGTTGAGTCAGGTGTTCTGTCTTTTCCCCATTGCCACAATACTTGCCAAGAAGGGCACTCTACCTGCCAGAAAAGGGCACAACTGAAGTTAACAACAAAAGGGCTGAAAGCTCTCTCACCCTCCGAGCAGCGAGGTATCAAGCCAAGTGCGAAGCACGAACTGGAATGGATCAAGATATTCCACTCCCTTATCTGGACAGATCTGATCACGTCCAAACCCCCCAGCAGAGCATCGTCAACCGATGTCAGCTGCAGATTTGCTACACACCCAGTTGTAGCACAGCCTCTCTGTGGGAGAAACTCACTAGCTGCGTGCAGAAGAAGAAGAATCTAGCGGAATGCTAGAGGCAAGAGCCCGCAACTCCCTGTTTATCCATCAACCACCCAGGGGAGGGATTGAAAAATGAGAGATTGAAGAATAGAGAGATGTGCGATGAGAGAAAAAGTGAGAAAATGGCTTTTTCAGAAAACAAGAGATTGAGTGCCAGAGTGATGTGAGAATCACAAATGAGAAAGGGTGGGAAACACTACCCGGTGAAACAGGCTCCCTATGCACGTCTGAGTGTCGTGTCTTTTTTTGTTTTATCTCGATTCTTGTTTTGAGTCGTTTCGAGTGTTACTCGATGTGTCTAGGTTGTGTGCCTTTTATTTCCTTGTTGAGTCGTTTTGCTGTGTTCAGTCGTAGGCTCAATACCTGGTCGAGAACTCATCTCTCAATTTCAAAAATAAAATCATTTTGCGCTCAGAGTGCCGTGCCATTCTCCACATTTGTTCAAAACAGTATTTGTTCTTTCATAAAACTGCAGGGTCCACCCCCGATAAGTGTGAACAGTAAAACAAGGACCTATCTGAAGCTACATGGGTTCCGGACTATAAAGCAAAAGAAAAGAGGGAAAATGGAAGCATCTGAGTGTGCTTCAACTTTAGAAAATTCCGTGATTGTATTCCGGATGTACCCTTTCAAGCCTTGTCAGTGCTCCGAAGTATGAGTGTGCCTCTACTTCAAGCGCAAGATCAAGCCTGCTTCAAAGTTATGCACCCATCCACCCGCATTGTTATGCACCTTTCCACTCGTATTGTTATGCACACCTTACTTGCATCTATTTGCATCTTGTGTTATCTTCTACCATTTATCCTTTTACGCTGAGCAGCGTTTGGGATTGTTGTCCTCCGGGACTTTCTCAGGTTGCGTTGTGCGCGCACTTGAGCGGTTGTTTTCGGACCTCTTCTCACGATTTCAGCGTGGTTTGAGTGTCCCGTTCCTCACACGATTTCAGCGTGTTTGGAATTTATCCCAGGTTGCGTTGTAGACGCGCTGGGCGGGTTGTTTTTTAGGACCTCCTCTCACGATTTCAGCGTGGTTTGAGTGTCCCGTTCCTCACACGATTTCAGCGTGTTTGGATTTTATCTCAGGTTGCGTTGTGCGCGCACTTGAGCGGTTGTTTTCAGACCTCTTCTCACGATTTCAGCGTGGTTAGAGTGTTCTTTTCCTCACGCGATTTCAGCGTGTTTGGAATTTATCCCAGGTTGCGTTGTAAACGCGCTGGGCGGGTTGTTTTTTTGGACCTCCTCTCACGATTTCAGCGTGGTTTGAGTGTCCCTTTCCTCACACGATTTCAGCGTGTTTGGAATTTATCCCAGGTTGCGTTGTAGACGCGCTGGGCGGTTGTTTTTGGACCTCCTCTCACGATTTCAGCGTGGTTTGAGTGTCCCGTTCCTCACACGATTTCAGCGTGTTTGGATTTTATCTCAGGTTGCGTTGTGCGCGCACTTGAGCGGTTGTTTTCAGACCTCTTCTCACGATTTCAGCGTGGTTAGAGTGTTCTTTTCCTCACACGATTTCAGTGTGTTTGGAATTTATCTCAGGTTGCGTTGTGCGCGCACTTGAGCGGTTGTTTTCAGACCTCTTCTCACGATTTCAGCGTGGTTAGAGTGTTCTTTTCCTCACACGATTTCAGCGTGTTTGGAATTTATCCTAGGTTGCGTTGTAGACGCGCTGGGCGGGTTATTTTTTTTTGGACCTCCTCTCATGATTTCAGCGTGGTTTGAGTGTCCCTTTCCTCACACGATTTCAGCGTGTTTGGAATTTTATCACAGGTTGCGTTGTAGACGCGCTGGGCGGGTTGTTTTTAGACCTCCTCTCACGATTTCAGCATGGTTTGAGTGTCCCCTTCCTCACACGATTTCAGCGTGTTTGGAATTTATCTTAGGTTGCGTGGAACGCGCTCCTAATTGATTTTCTTTATTCTTCCTCCACTCACGAGTCCAGTGTGGTTGGCGTACGTCACCATTTTGCATCTATTGAACTCTCTGTTGCATCGCATCTATTATCTATTGCATCACATCTATTACATCCATTGCATCATATCTGTTTTATTGCCCGGTCTAGGAGACCTTAAATCCTCTAAAGGTGCAATTCCTTTGGTGTTTGTCGTGCCCGAATGACTTCCGGTGGTCTGGTATAGCCACCTGCCTGTGTTAGCGGTGAGTTCCTAGGAGACCAACTGAGACGGTGGAAACTAGAGTTCGAATGGTTTATGCCTAGAACGCAAAGGTTCGGGATTTCCGAGACTAAAGTCTGGTTTAAATACCCAGGGGTATATCCTCGGCTTGAAATCTGTATGGCAGCCCCATAGATTGAGATAGCATCTGTATGCGCCTCAATTCTGGATACTGATCCAACCTAGTCTGTCACCCTGTTGGAGAATAGGGAAAGCTGCAACCATAGTCAGGGAGAAAAGTAGTACCTGTGGTTCAACTGAGAAGAAGAGGAAGATTCCCACATCAGCATGAGGTAGGACATTGCCGAGGTAAGTCATTGTCAATTGCCCCTATAAGGTACCTTTACCTCTTAGCTATTACATTGCATCTTAGCCACTACATTGCAGTGCATTGCATGAGTCCTCAATTTTCAAACCGGCTTCGCGTAGCGTATAAGTCCAATTTTCATACCGGCTTTGCGTAGCGTATAAGTCCAATCTTCAAACCGGCTTCGCGTAGCGTATAAGTCCAACTTTCAAACCGGCTTCGCGTAGCGTATAAGTCCAATTATCAAAATCTTTCTGCATATCATTTTGCATCCTACCCCTGAGTTACGCTGGTTTGATTTCTTACAAAAGGACACGTAGGCAGCCTGCGGGCACAACCATTTATTTATCTATATTTTGATTTCTTACAAAAGGACACGTAGGCAGCCTTCGGCCTTGTCAAAAATGGGTCGTCTCTAGGCTTTGACATTCACTCCCGTCACTTCTTGACTTCCGAGTTCTGTCAAAGAGGGGCAACTGTAGACACCCCATTTTTGACTGCCTTTAAGACTTGGACGCGACTGATGGTTTTGGAAGTTGTGCAGTGCAAAGGTTCAATTTCTTCGGCAATGAGAGAGAGTAAAATCTCAACTTCATACCCCTTTTTTTTGGACCAAAATGATCTTGATCAAAAGATTTTAGTCTTAAAACCCTCTCTTTCAAAACGTTTTTGAAATAAAGTTTTTACGATGTTCCGAGGCTCGCATTTTGTCAAATGTTGCGCTTTTCGGTAAACCGAGCAAGGACAAAGTGGAAATGAATGAAAGAGAGATGAAATCTTTGAAAAATCTTTCAAAACACCTTACTTAGGGGTTTGGAATTGAAGAAAAGAGGAGAAGAGGGAAGAAATCCAGTTGGGGGAGAAAATGGGCATGAACCGTTAAGAAAGAGTCGAACAGCTTCGCCGAATCGGGCCTATTCATTTGCATACTTGGAATCAAGCTATGAGGCCACCACCGTTGGAAACAAGACTTCCGGGGCTTCATTTTTCACTCAAGAATCTCCTAAATGCAATTCCGGACGGGGGAGATATAGTTGATTGAAGTAGGGCATCACTCCGGTTGGACCAAAATCTGCGTGGCTTCACCAAAAAGGGCATAACTTTTTCCACAGGAGGAATTTTAATGCAAGGTGTGCACCATTGGAAAGCTAACTTCCGGGGCTTCAATTTGGACACTTGAACGGCCGCCATTGGACTTCCCTATCACTGGCCGACCACCCTTCTTTCCGGCAGACCCATTTTTTTTCCTGAAAAGTAGTAGGCCGGCCACTTACCTAGTTGGATGACCTTTTTTGCCCTTTTGAGCTGACTGGCCATGACCCCCTCCCCAAGTGTGTTCTAGATGTGCAATTTGTTTTCCTCTAGGCCCTATGCCCGAGGGTCAACCTTTTTGGGGGGAAAACTTGAATTCGAATTTCCCCCCTTTTTCTCCACTCTTTCGCTTATAAAACCAGCAGCTCCAGCTGCATTTTGGGGGGTGAACAAAATTGTTTTAGAGCTCTTGCATACATTCTCCCTCTCTCTCTACTTCAACCCTCAAAACCCTTAAGCCCCTTGCACCATTTACACTACGCCTCATAGCACAAGGTCTCCATCCTTTATTCTAGCACTTTAGGACTGTTTTGAAGAGGTTAAAGGCTCAAGAATTTGGTCCAAGAGCTACTGTTTCATTGGTCTTCAAGGATAAGTCCTCTTCTCCTCTTTTCTTGCCTTGTTTTGCTCTATATTTAAGTCATACTTGCTTGTATTTTTGGGCTCCGACCCAAACTGTAAATAGCCATATTTTTCCCTCCTTTTCATATTTGATCAAGGACCTCTTGCTGTTTGAGGTCTCCTACTATCACTTGCCTCTTTAACTCTCTTTTAGGCCTTTTTTTGCATAGTATTTTAGGCTTATTTTTGAGCTGTTTTAGACTTGGTCATAAACTTTAAAATATCATGTTTTGAGCCCCTCTTCAACATTGTTGAAGGGCCCTCTTTTGTTTGAGGCCGGCAGATATCACTTGCTTCTTTATCCCTCTTTTGGCCTTTTTCTTGCATGATAGTTTAGCCTCATTTATGTTCACTTTCGTGGCTTGATGTAAACTGTGAAGTGCCATGTTTTGATCCCCTCTTCAACTTTGTTGAAAGGCTCTTGGCCATTTGAGGCCAGCTGCTGTCCCTTATCTCTTTTCCCCCTTTTAGGGCCATTTTTGCATGATAGATAACCCATATTTGTGATCACTTTTAAGACTTGTTATAAATTGAGAAAATTCTTTTTTTGACATCATCTTCATGTTGTATTAAGGTTCCATTTTTGTTTGAAGTCATATGCTATCTTGTATGCTTGGTTGCCTTCCATTTTGACCCTTATATCCTAGCCCTTGTTGCATGCTTTGTTTGGCCTTCTAGCCACTGAAATCCAGCGGATTTTCAGTGGCTTGGCCACTGTTTTGAGCCTCCAAATTAGAGGGGGGTGACCCTCTCTCACCTTGCCTTGTTTGATGGCCATCTTGGCCTTTCAAAGCAACCCCATCTTGCATACTTCCTAGTCACATTCTAGGATCAATTTGTTGAGTTTTGGGACTACCATATTTGATTTTCAAAGTTGGTTTGAGGCTGCCACATGTCTATTTTGTATGTGCTTAAGAATCCCTTTGTATGCCCTCTAAAGGAGCCCCTCGTTTGTGCATGTGTTGGCTGTATTTCCATGGTTATTTGGGCGTATTTTGGCATGTTTAGTTCACTGATTTTTTCTGGTTTAGTGAGATTCCATGTGCTTCATAGACTTGCCATGTAAACCATGTTTACTAGTCAAAATTGCATGCTAATTTAAGCCATTTTGCTAGCACTTTTTGGCCACACTCTAAACTGGAAAAATGCATGTTTTGGGACTGTCTTGACTCTGTCTTTACACTTCATGTTCAAATAATGCATGCTTTGTATAGCTATAAGTCATTTCATGTGCCTAATTTTGAGTTTTGGGGTTCGTCTCATGCATCGGGTGCCATATTGCCATGCTTCGGGGCTGCTTAGCATCATGTTTTAGTGCTGAAATTTGCTTGTTTGTATATCATGTCCCACGCCTTACCATGCTTTGGTAGAGTGGCATTCGTGCCTTAGGTTCGGTCCTCGGTTTGCGCGCACGTGTGCACGCATCTCGAGTGTCTCATTTCCATCTGATGGCCTCTTATGTGAGTGTGGCTGAGGTCCACTTGGGTTGGTGTAAGTCCATTATGCATTGTGTATGCTATTTCATTTCATAGCATTGTGTATGCTAGGCTGTATATTAGCGCATTGTGTATGCCATGTTACCTCGTGCATCGTGTATGCCATTTCATAGCATTGTGCATATTAGGTTGTATATTAGTTGCATCCATGCATGTCATGCATATTGCATTGTGTTTGGGATAGGAGTTAGCCCGAGCACGGGAAACGAGGGACGTTTCGTACTTCGAGTGACGGAACGTGTCTTAATTCCCAGTCACCGACACTCCGGATTAACCATGATGGAGTCTCGGTCTTGTTGTGTTTATATGTGCATTCATTTCATATTGAGTTGTGCAATTCGACTCCTCGACCATCATGCATCGAAATGCGTGATTGGTGGCACGAGGATCGAGGCATGCATACATACGTGAAAATACATTGCTATGCCCCTTTCCTGCTCTCTGTTGCAGCAAATCAAGAATCAGCAGCCTTCCAGAGCTTGGCGCGCTTTCCAAGAACAATTGCAAACAGAGGCTAATTGGGACATCACAGTGGATTTCCGCGCAAGACAGCCCGAACATATATCATTCATCAGAGTTGAGGCAGTCCTTGGCTTGTATGCCAATTTATTACTTTCCTAGTTAAATTTGCTAATTAATTAGGGTTCTGTACTTATTCGGACTGTATTTATTTGGGACTGTATATTATTCTTTCGGACCCTCTGCGCGAGGGCAATATTGTAATAAGTGTGCGTGCGTGTGATGTATGTCTTCCAACCCCACGTCTTTCTCCCTTTTATTTACCTGCTTATGATGGTTAGATTAGGGCACGTTTCAATTAGCATACAGTATGATAGCATATTTGCATTCATTCATCTGTTTTGCATGCACCGGGCTCGGCGCGTCATAACTAACTGCATTTGTATTTCAATTCCAAGTTGAATACATGTTAGCTGTAGCATCATCATATGCCATCTTAGAATAACCGAGCCTGCTATAGTTGTATTTTTGCATGTGTTGCATTAGGCATTTCTGTATAGTTAGGATCATGCATGGATTTCTAATTAGCTTCTGTTTTGGCTTGGAGTACTCGGTGAGTTTTTATGCTTTAGCATCCTTGCATGTGTGTGAGTGACTGCCATGATAGCATGCTTACCATGAGGCTATGTGCTTATGTGATATATCTGCCTGAATGCCTGTGGGTGAAGGTTGGGTTATTTGAATTGGGACAAATCATTGACTGTGAGTTTTAAGCCCACTAGTTAGTGGCAAAACCATGTTTTCTAAGCCCACCTGAGGGTGGCAAAATCTGCATTTTAAGCCTACTTGCGGGTAGCAAACCATCTTTCAAAAACAAGCATGAAATGTTTTGTTCCAATTCAGGCGATCCAGTCTATACTTGTATGCTGTGCGCATCACATAGTAAATCTAGGCTAATAACCGGAATAAGAACGCATAATGTTTTCAAAACTAGATATCATGGTTAGTAGAGGCCGATCTTTGATCGGGCGAGCGGGGGTGCTCACGAAGTGACCTTCCCCAATCGTACCCAAGTTCCCGAGCCGAGGCAACTTTGGTGATGACGGACACGTGGCCTTAGGCAAACGAGTTAGGGTTTCCTAAATTTCCCAAAATAAAATATATTAGGTGGCGACTCTGTATCTGGCAAAGCAGTCCATGTTTGGCACTTCTTTCAAAAAAATCTGTTTTCTCAAAACGATTTGCCGGATTTGAACTCTTTGGTTCAAATTAAGCACCGTAACACAATTTTAGTCCGAACTGTAGCGAGGTCCCTCGCGGACTTGTTACACCAAGCATCGATCACAGCTAACACTTGCCGGTCGGTTTCATCATCTTTTAGCACAGGAGCATCCCCACGAAGGAAACGTGCTAGATTCAATATCGTAAGCTAAAATAGCATCTTCTGCTGCCATCTTTTAAAGTCAGTTCCTTGATACTTTCTAGCTTTTTCTCGTGATTTACCGGGACTGTCACAACAACAGGAGAGATCGAGGCTGTCACAACACCGGTCGGATTAGAAGTTTGAGTAGTTTTAGTAGCCATGAATTCTAAATTATAAATCAAAATTATAATAAGAATTTTATACTACACAGAAAATTAAATCATAAAACATATAATTTAATTCTGTAGAAAATAAAAGAAACAAAATTGTAACTTTTATTTCAAATTAATTCGAAAATAAATTTTTATTAAGCAAATTAATTCTACACAGAAATTTTTTTCCGTAAACTTCAAAAATTAAAATACTTAAAATAGAATTTTAATTAATGAAAACTCATAATATTATTTCTGAAAAACAGAATTAATTTCTAATTTATTTCACACAGAACAAAATGATCACAAATTAATATTCCGGAAAAAAACCAATGATAAACAATATATTACTACTATTTATCAAAGAAAATAAATATTATATTACTACTATTTTTCAAATAGTATATTACTACTATTTGTATTTTCTAACCAGAATATTACTTTGTAGAACATAAATTTTGTAAAACCAAATCCAATGTTAATAAAATAGAAAATTGAAAATCAGAATTTTAATTATTGAACAAACCTAGAATTTTATTTTCGAAAAAATTAGAATTTGAATTCTAGAAAAACCCTCCATAGAAAATAAATTCTGTAAAAAATGGAGAAAATGAAACAAACGAAAAATTCTGTATAAACAGAATAATTTGAGTCTGTCTTAAGATTGTTGGAACAATCTTCTGTGTAGAGAAATAAATACTAAAATAAAATAAATAAATTACTTACAAGACATTCTGGTTTCGGAAATAGAAAACAGTAAAATCATCGAAAAATTTGATCAAGTCAAGTGTGCAACACTCTTTCCTTAAGATAGATTCGCCGCCGCACAGGTGCTTACGGGTTATCGCCATCTATCTCCTAGGATACAATGATCAGAAAACGCAGATTATAGCAACACCACAAATAATCTGCCAGGCAAATCAAACCTATATTCTGCAACTCTCTGAAATCTCTATGAACTAGTATGAAGAATATAAAAAGAATGCTTGAATTTGAGAAAATTTGGAATTAATAAAATTGGAATGGGGCTACCCTTATATAGATTTTGTTGGCACCTATTCTGTTTGAATAGAAAAGGCATGAAGAATGGACATGACCCTTCTTTTAAAATAAAGAGATACCGTGAAAGGGTAGCACCCTTTCATTCAAATGGAGTCTATTTCAATTCACCACTGCTTTTATAAATTTTCCAACAGCTCAATCGAAGAATATCTGAAACCAGTACTCTTGCTTTGGTTATCTATTCATATATATATATATATATATATTCTAGTTTTGATATAAGTTTGTATGTGTTGCGATTTGGCCGATTGTTAAAGTATTTTTCTCCAATTTAGTATGTGAATGTAAGTGGCTCATGTTTTTGCCTTCTCTGCAGGACTCGTTTGTGGAACTATGAATCTCAAGATCTTCATATCTGCTTTTTATTTTTATTTATTTTTATTTTTTTATGATGATGAATATTGTTATTGTTTTGTAATTGTTGTAAGATATCTCTCTTTTCTTTCTTTCTTTCTTTTTTTTTTTTTTTGTTGGTAGTTATTGCCCAAAATTGTGACTTTTTTTGTTGTTGTTGTTGATGATGATGAATGTTAGCTTAGATCTGTAATAGCATTGGAGAGATATGTGCAAAATTTGAATAGATAGGGTTTATATTTGGTTCAACAAATGGCAATCTGTCAAAATTTTGAAAAGTGAACAAATAAATTTTTTCAAAAGTGAATAGATAAAAAAAATTATTGTTGTTGGACAGATTTACATATTTGTTTAACATTTGAATATATAGAAAAAAAAAAAAAATTGAACAGATTCAGAGAACTTAGTGATAAAAATTGAACATATGATAGAATTTAGGGGAAAAATTGAACAAATAAATAGAATTTGGGGAAAAATTGAACAAATAAATAGAATTTAGGAGAAAAATTGAACAGATAGGGAAAAAAATTGAACATGTGGATAGAATTTAGTGAAAAAATTGAACAAATAGATAGAATTTAGGGGAAAAAATTAAACAAATAGTCAAAAATTTTGAACAGATAAATATAAATTTGAATAGATAGTCAATGAAATAGTCAATAGATAAAAAAAAGTCAATAGATAAATTAAGAGGCAAAATTGAAAACAAAATGTCCTCTAAATTGAAAACAAAAAGATGAACTTCTCACTAATAAAAAATGTCCACTGGACCTAGTACTTTAGACACTCTTTAAATTGGATTTATTACCAATTTTTTCCTTTTTTATTTGTTATGTATTTGTCACGTTTGGAAAATATACTAGGCACCACTACAATAAAAAGCACTTTTGGCGATGTTTTTTAGTAACCAGACAAAAATTTAGTCACCAAAGATACGTAATTGGTGACAGAATATTTATGGTCTCTAAAAACTAAACTCTTGGCAATGAGTTTAAATTTTTGGTCACTATTGAGTTTGGCACCAAGTGAAAATTGTGCGCGGGAACACTAAAAAAATTTTGGCGATGGAAGTTTTAGTCGCTAATTATATTTGTTTGGTAACAAACATTACTTAGTTGCCAAAAATCTGAATAATATTTATGGCAACTGAATTAATTTGGTCGCCAATAAATTATTTGTCTTTATTCTAATTTTTTATTACCAAAAATAATTGACTGAATATTTTGGATAAATAAAGAAATAATTGACCATCACTTCTCTATCTTATTTTCTCACTCCATTAGAAACGGCACAGCATGGTATGCTCTTTTTCTTCTTCTTCTTCTTCTTCTTCTTCTTCTCCTCTCTCTCCCTCTTGCTTTCTCACGCCGTCGAATACGAAAGGCACAGCAGCGCTGGGTGGCAGCAGATCGCGACCCTCTCTTTGGGTCGCTGCCCTCTTCTCTGTCTTTGTCTCTGATATTCTGAATGTATTCCCTCTCCCTTTCCCTTTTGCTCTCTCACGCCGCCGAATGCCAACGGCACGACAACGTTGGGCTACGTCGAATCCGATCTTACAGATTACAGCTTCAAAAGTGCCTCCAACAGGTCTCTCTCTCTCTCTCTCTCTCTCTCTCTCTCGGGGTATCTTGAATTGGGTTTTCAATTACAACGGGCTTGTTTGGTAACAATTTTGTTTTCAGTTTATATTTACAAAAATATAAAAAACTGTCGTAAAAACTTGTTTGATATTTTTTTTTAGTTTATAAATGGTTGTCTCAATTTATAAATTTGAGGAAAAAACATACACTCAAAAAATGAGTTTACGTTGGTTTTTAAATAAAAATTTAAAAATTTGACTCACAATTTTTTTTTTCAATTAATTTTTTTTTTCAATTAATTTTTTCTTTCAATTAATTTTCTTTCCAATTATAATGTGTATGATCCCATTGTCATAAATAATAAAAAATAAATATAAATATTTTAGGCCTGAACAAACATATTTTTTAGTTTATATTTTTAAAATTTTTCAAATATTTTGTTCAAAAAAAATGCGTTTGTGGTCTATGTTTTTATAAAAATAAACAAAAATCAGTTTATAAAATTTTTGTAAACATAAACAAAAAATGTAAACGTCACCAAACGCTACCCAATTGAAACAAAGGGTTATGGTCTTTCTAGTTTTTTTTACACTTTTTATGTTTTGGGTTTAAAGATTTCAATTGAAATTTGAAGCTATTGAAACAATAATTTTAGGGGTATTGTAAATCAGTGGAAGAATTAAGTACAGACTCCCATGTTTTTGCAATTACTTTCATTTCTCACCACAGATTTGCAATTCCCCCATAATTTAATTCTCGACTGTTTGTGAACGTTTCAGAACCTTGGTTGGAGTAGAGTTAGGGTTGAATAAGTGTTTTTTTCTTCTTCCTTTTTTGGGAATGGTGATGCTCTACACAACAGGGGATAGTCTTCCCCATTTTTAACCCCCTACAATTGGTTTATGGCAGGATTTGATCCCAGGAATTCGTAGGGCTACCAATAGACTTTGCATGTTATGCTAATTGGCTCCTTCATTATCAAATGCATTGGAACATATTAAGCAGCAAAAAATATCAAATTCTGATGAATTAAGGTGATTGAATTTTGTAAGAGTTGTAGAGTTTCAAATCCCGTTGGACTTTAAAATCACATTGTCTTTCAACACCATTGGCATTTCGGTATCGTGGATGCAAACTGTTTTGTTGTGACACCATCTAAAAAGAGCACCAGTTAAGTATTTTTATAAGATTCATATCCGACTTCCTCTGGTACAAAAATGTTTTCCATGACTTATTCCTATTTTTTTTCTGCATTCAGTTGGAATTCCTAAATGCTTTCTTTATGAGTGAGTTTTCATATGATAATAATTTGTTTATTGCATGGAGCAGGTGTCTGGTCCGAAATCTATTACATCTAAACACTTGGGGTTGGCAAGTCAGGTTGTCAGTTTTAATGTGCTATTATTCCTGGTAGGTGATGACACATTAAAATGTTGCTGTTCCCTTAAAGTTGTTTCATGTAGTCTTGTGTGCCGTCATAACTTGTGGATGCTTATTTGTGTATATACGTGCATTTTGCCACAATGCTATATGTTGTTGAACATCAACTTGCACTGGGAATCAAGATATATGAGTTGGCGTATAGAACAAAAACTACCATTTTGAATGTTCTCTTTATCATACAGCTCTTGGATGTCATCAAGATTCAATTAGTTGGCAAGTGAAATCTGAACTCTATAGACCTTACATTTAATTTGTGGAGAATTTTCTATAAAAGAAGATTGAAGTTATCCCCACTTTCCTCAATTTGAACTTTTCCAAGTTGTATTGCTGTATGTATTAGCTATATTCAAGTAATTTGTGGAAACATGTAACACAGCCTGTGTGATGGATTGAGTTTAGGGTTGGTTTAGCTTGTCTCGATTCATATTTCCATCTTTCTAGTACTTCCATGTACTTGGGCCCCAATCATTAATTTATTTTAAGTAATCTATCTTTATTTACATGTGCATGTAGTTTCATGTTAAAAGTTCAAAATTTAAGAATGCAACATACTACACTCACTGAACTTTTATATTCATGTACTCGAAATTTCATGTTAAAAGTTTAGGATTTTTTGGCTTCTTTTTTTTTTTTTTTTTTTCTTTTTAAGGGGGGTTGGGTGGGTGGGTTAGGCTATAGCCAAAAAGCTCCTCTCTCCCCAAACAAGGCATAGTAATACTAATAGTATTGAACCTCTCTTGTCTCTTCAAGAATGAAGAGCACAACTTATTACACACAAACTAAATATATAAATGAATAAATAAAATTGACAAAGACATCAAGAGCAACAGATGCAGTATAATTCCAATCTCACACTAGCCCCAATTACAAACTGCTTCAAAATACGACTCATCTAGGTGCCAATTTCAGCTCAAAACATGAGTCTATTCACTAAATCAAGTGCAAAGACCCAAATTTCAAGCAACAAACTCATGAGTAGAGCAGAAAAGTACATTCTTTTTTCAATCTACAACCCAAAATTGTGTATCCTTATATGTTATTTGACATTTATTTTGTTAGAGGATAATAGTTACTAGTGTGTATGCTTTCCCCTTTCGGTGACCACTTTCTCTTTAGGCCATGATGTTGTTTTGTATAGTGTGTATACCACTTAGGCTATTTTCTCCCATCAAATACATCAATAACGTCAATATATACACAATTTATTCTCTCTTTCTCTATACATTAATTCTAATATGGTATCAGAGCTATAAGATTTAGGCTTGTATTTCTTTCTCACCAGCGGGCAGCCGGCCAGCAACTTTGCCTTCGCTGCTCGCTGGAGTTTTCTGCACATACCTTTACTCCTCTTTCTGGATCACTACCATGTTTGGTAGGCATGCCATAAAAGTGACATCAACAGCACCGCAATGTGTTGGACCATCTGCTCCAACCAGCCCACCTCTGTCCATTGCAAATCTCACAGGCAACTTTTTGTAAATCGACATCATGCACTACCTGGTTAGGTCAGCAAACCGGTTCAGACCCACCTTGTAGGTCCGGTTCTCGGCGTTGTGCTCGTCGATGAACCTGAGCACCACCATGGTTTCACCATCTCACTTTGCTCTAGTAAAGCAACAACCACTGGTTCTAAAATACCACAACGGAGCTCTACTGAAAGGCAATATCGCAGTCAATCTAATCTAGTACGGCCACTTCACACCAACCTAACACTCCATCATCGTCGATTTCATCAACTCCCTCAACTCTCCGGCGACCTCCACTTCTGCCACCGACACGGCGTCACCCACCGCGACATCAAGCCCCAGAACCTCCTCATTAATGCCGCCGGAGTTTTGAAAATCTCCGATTTTTTTTGGCCTCTCCGCCTTGCCGGAAAACCAGCTCCACCGCGAGTGCTCCAAACCACCTGCGGAACTCCGGCATACACCTCCCCGGAAATCCTCCGCCGCTGCAGCTTCGACGGCGCAAAGGCCGATGCCTGGTCTTGCGGTGTCATCCTCTTCCTCTTGCTGCAAACTGCTTGCCCATGGCAGGGCACTTTTCTCTCTCCTTAGTTTCTTTCTTTAGGCGTACAACTCGCTCCTTCTTTGCATTTTCTCCACTACCCACTTTTATTTTATTTTATAATTCCAGTGGATTCCAAAACTCCACTCCTTGATGTCTCAGCTTCACTTTCTTCTTTTTTCATGTTCCCCACTAGCCACTTTTCTTTTATTTTATAATCAACATACCCATCATTCTTTCCACCACTAATATTTTATAATAGCCTTCATTCATTTTATACCAAAACATAATATCAGCCTACAAAGACTATTATAATATATTATACCAAAACATAATATCAGCCAACAGAAACCACCACTGATTTTCTAAAAGTTCGCCATTTTTATTTATTTATTTATTTATTTATTAAAACCCAAGTGTATAGGCAACAGTCTGATCTCTTTGCCCCAACTTTATTTATTTTATTTTTTGTATGGAATTTTTTCATTCCAAAAAAAAAAAAAAAACAAATTCACCATTCCCACCAATTGATTTTTTGCTCAGTCTTGTGCCATACATGCCATACGAATTTGCACAACAAACTCGTTTTTATTTGTATCGGGGATTAACCTCAAGCACAGTTCTATAACAAAAAAAAAAAAAAAAAACACACACACACACACACAAAAAACCACACCCACAGGCAAGATTTTTCTTTTCTCTACTCTGCCGCTGATCTCTTCTTCTTGCCTCCGTCTTGGGCGACTCTTGACGGCCTTGCCTCCGTGCTTCCCAAGCCGCCGAGCAAGTTCACTCCCCGCTGCTCCTCCAACGCAGCATATGGCGGCCCTCCGAATCGGACCATGACGGTGGCCTTCCGTTTTAGCTCCTTGTTCTCCGCCTTCAACGCGTAAATCTTTGCTCGCGCATCCTTGTACATGCGCTGCAGCAGAGAGAGTTAGACATTTAACTGTTGTACCTCAATTGTCCTCTTCTGCAGCCGATGAGACAAGTTAATGACTACAGTCATGGTCTCCACACATGACTTCAGCGTATAATGGTTGGCCTCAATGTCAAATTGAGCTGCCATTATTTGCTCAACTGACAGCATCGGAAAGTTCAACGGAGCAAAAGCAGGGGCGTTTGGTCCAAGGGCAACAGAGCCAGTTATCTCTATTGTGGACTCGTTTAGGTTTGGAAAAAGGGTGAGCGAACTACAGGAAGAGGAGGCCATATCAGAGACAGCACAAGCAAGGGGTTGCAGAGTGGACGAAAGGAGTTACACAGTTTGTTGCTTTGGTTTGCTTTCAATCTCTAACCAGCCTCAACCTCGGTTTAAATAGACAATGCAGAGCCGAAAAGGACAAAACAGGATCACATGCATCGCACGTTGCTTGATGCCACAGTGTTAGGCGCGACTTTTAAAGACGGGGCGCGACTTTTGAAGACCGGCGCGACTTTTGATAGCACAATATATATATATATATATGTATATCTTTTGGGCAGCCTATATACATGACCATACAGTGTCTTCAACACCGGTCTGACACGATCATACAGTGTCTTCTACACACAGTGTCTGCTACAACAGTCCGACACGACCATACAGTGTCTTTTACAACAGTACAACACGACCACACAGTGTCTTCTACAGCGGTTCGACACGACCTCATAGTGTCTTCTACACCGGTGCAACAAGAGCCAGTGTCTTGTACACCGGTCTGCCATAACCATACAGTTTCTTCTACAACGGTCTGACACGACCATACAACGTCTTCTACAGCAGTTCGACACGACCACACAGTGTCTTCTACAAACGGTCTGACACGACCATACAATGTCTCTTTTCCTATTTTATTTTATTTGTTAGTTTATTTTCACATTTTGTTACTCTTTCCAAACTCAGGTTGGTTTGTACCTATCCTCCTTGAGTTTGAGGGGGGATGTTAGAGTATATTAGTTATTAGTATGTATGCTTTCCCCTTTCGGTGGCCCTTTCCCTTTTTGGTGACCACTTTCTCTTTAGGCCATGATGTTGTTTTGTATAGTGTGTATACCACTTAGGCAATTTTCTCCTATATAAAGGAGACCATGTATAACATTCAATACATCAATAACATCAATCTATACACAATTTATTCTCTTTCTCTCTTTCTCTATACATTAATTCTAACACATTTCATGCCCATAACTCTCCATTAATTTCATGTATAGTGTGATTTTAATTTAAACTTTGATTTACAATTGCCAAGGTTATAGGTTATCGGTTAATGTAGAGAGAAAAAAAAGCTGCACTTATTCATTGGGGGCAATTACTACATCAGGTAATCTTTGACTATTTGTTAAGGCATTTTAAATTTATTTAGAGAATTTTGGCACTTTTTATTATTATTATTTAATTTGTGGTTGTTAGAGGATTCACTTATTGTATTCTTAGTTTCTTTTTACTACTGTGAACGTATCACAACACATATGTACATAAAAAGATGGACTCCTAATGTTTTGAGTATTCATGATATAACAAACAATTATATGACCCAAGGAACTATTTGATACGTAAATAAGATAAGACCAAATATGCTAATTAGGGGGTGGCTGCTGTGTTTTGCTTCAAAAATCTCAATTCCATGTCTAACTCAACATGTAAGTAAGTCAAATTGCTAAAATAAATGAATATGCTTTTACAAAAATAACTAAACTAATGTGTAACAATTTGAAGACCATAATTTATATAGCAGTTCTAATTTATAGATCAATGTCATCACTTACTATATGATTATTTTTCACCATTTACTCTAGATTGCTTACTCTACTTGAATAGTAATTCTTATTTATCAGTTATTATTGTTAATACAACTTGTCAATAAATTACACATGCGTAATTGAGTTAAAGGTATATTTTACTAGGGATTGGGATGGGTGTTGTCATAGCATCCTGCTGTGACAGTAACAGGCCCACTGTTTAGGTAGTTGATTTGGTGAAAAAAAAAAAGAAAAGGGAAACAAGTGCTTCTTGATTGTTATTGGTTAATCCCTCTTCTTGATTATTGTTGGTTGATTATATTTTTAGAAATTGAAATTTGTAAGTTTGATGAATCCAAGTATTTTC
Organism: Camellia japonica; assembly: GCA_030407325.1. NCBI lineage: Eukaryota > Viridiplantae > Streptophyta > Magnoliopsida > Ericales > Theaceae > Camellia > Camellia japonica. Next base: position 144,415,604 of record JAPPVO010000032.1, read on the forward strand.
ACCTATTGTGACACACTACACTAATATTGGCACTTAATTGGCCATGATTTTCATTTGTTTATAAAAATAATAAAAAAAACAGCCCGTTTCTAATACAGATTTGCATCGAAGTTGTATGGCTCAAGTCCGGGATAAGGAATTAGTTATTGCTTTTGTGGTAAATGGAATGCCATTTGAACTTGAAGTCAATTTAAATGCTTACTTTGATATTATGAGTTGTTTATAGATCTTGAATTTCGTCTTCTATTCCATGGTGCTCTTTTTGTCTACAACAAGCTTTGCTCTAGTCTTTAGGATATCAATACACCATACTAGATTGTGTATAAAATAGTATTTTCATGTATGTGGGTCGACACTAACCCTAATTGGCACATATCATCATTTGTGGGCACAATGCTATCAAACTATTCATATTCATTCTAATTTTTATTTGAGCAACTTTTTGACCTTAATGTAAGTGAAAGCAACCTCAAGTTTAAGATATAAGTCCTTCTGATTTCAATTTAGTCATGAAAGTAAGGGTAGCACTTTGGATGAAATCTCATTCCATTGGTAGCTCCTACTCGGTTGATATTTGCTCTTGTTTTGGTACCTTGAAATTGGATTTGATCAGTATTCCATTATGACATAATTTGAGCTAGATTTTGGTTGGACAATATGAGACTGATTTACAAACTTGTAGAGATATTGCTTATAATTAGTTCATATATGCCATGTTTTAATTGGTGAATCTCATGTTACTTTTTGGTTTTGGTATATTGAAATCTTGTAATTCACCGTAAGAAAATTTGCTTATAATTTGTTCATCTATAATGTGAAACCAATGTTTTGAGAGCAAAAACTTTATTATTAACATTTTAATATTGTAATTTTTTTTCATATGTTTGACAGATTGGCAATGGATGGAACATAGTTCAGTGAGCATCAAAGGATTAGATTTTGAATTTTTGAATATATTTTGTCATAGGTTTTTGTTATGAATTTGGAAGCTTGAATGTTTTTTTTGAATTACATGCTTGAAGTTTGGGATTGTAAGGGATTTGTACTTATATTGGATTTTTTGGATTTGATATTTTTCTTATGTTTAATATGCTATTACTTTTGAATTAAGTTTATATTTTGGATGCTTTGCACAAGTGTGTTAATTTGAATTATATTTTTCTTATATTTATAGGTTTATGATTTATGTACTGAGCAGGGAAATTGTAAATTTTTTTTTTTATTTATAAATAATGAATTTTTTATGGCAGGTTTTTCAATTGTAAATTTACGTTTGATGACACTTTGTTTCTATTGCTGAAAGTCTGTGTAAATAATTTTTAAGCCACCCAAAACTTGATTGGTCGCCAAAAGTTTTAACATTTAACAACCAATTCATTTAGTCACTGAAAGATATTTTTAGCGACACATTTATGTGTCGCTAAAACCTAACATGCCATTCGCTTTAGTGACTAAATGTTAATTTATGGCAACGAAATTTTAGTCTTTTGGCGACTGAAATATTTGGTCGCTAATTTATTTACAAGGTGACCAAAATTTGTTTGGTCGTTGAACTATTTAGTGACAGGGGCTTTAGCGACCGATTTTGTTGATGTTGCAGATACTTTTAGCAACAAAAATTACACTTTTGGTGACTAAAAGAAAAGGTCACTAAAAGTGCTTTTTTTTTTTTGTAGTGCACGTTTGAAAACATCACGTTTGGAAAGTACAGTAGCTATGTTTAGAAAAAGTACACTAAGGGCTTTTATTTGTTCTGTATTAGCCACGTTTGGAAAACTAAGAGTTTTGTCAACCATGTTTGGAAAATGTAAATACATTCCAATTAAAAAAATAAAAATAAAATAATGAGCCCAACAATTAATAAGGGTAAAAACATCTTAACATGACATAATAATATATAATATATGATCTCATAGAAAATGTTTCAAGTATTTTTCCCTTAATTTGAAGATAATTTATAAATACACCTTTTAAAATTTATTAAAAATATTGATTTATCCCTTACATTTGAAAATTAAACCCCACACATTGAGATTTCTAATCATAATAACAAATGGCTATCTTCGTTAATCAACTATTAAGTCAAATTAACAGAATATATAACGTAAGTAACAATTTTTAAAAGAAAAATACTTATATCGACATTCATGAAGTTAAACACTTTATTTTATATTTTCTATTTCCTATCTCATGTTTCTTAGTTTTCATTTTCTCGATCAATACTATTGTCATTATTATCCATAGAGGTCACGTTCACCTCGAATTGAACCAACATAAGATTCTCTATCTAAGTGGGTCTTTTAACTCTTTCTTTTTTAATTTGTGTTAATTTTGTTAATAAAAATATACCTGACATATTATGTTAGGTTATCAACTGGGTTTCAATTGTAACTTCAAGTCTCCACATAGTAGTAATTGAAATAAATGCAAATCATACACACTTTTTAAGGTTGTGTTTAGTTCAAGAATTTGAGAAGAGATTTAATAAGAAAAATAGAAATGAATGATAAAATATGAATAAAATACACCCGTATTTAATTTCACATATATTTTTTTTTAATTTTCTAAATTTTTCTACAAATCTCTCAACTAAACATAGCCTAAAGAGATGCTGCCCACTACACAATGATCCATAGAAAACATGAAACTTAAGCCCTGTAAATATGAAACATGACAATAGCACTTATTGAGAGTACGTGAGAGTGGTGCAAAAAAATAAATTTGAGAATGAATTTTTTGCTTTTTTGTATGAGTTAAGAAAATTTTAATTTTGACTTTCTTTATTAAGTTGTTGACTTTTTAACTAAATTAATCATTTGTCAAATAATTCCTAAATTTTGTTTTTAGTGTATAAAATTACACGACGTGATTTTTAATGCACATAAAAAAGAATTAATTTAAAAGTGCATTGTGAAGAAGTCAAGTGAGATTAACATTTCGCATTAATTAAAGATATCTATTTTTGCGTGAAGAGTTCAATTATAATTTTTTTTTTTTTTTGTCAGCAAAAAAAAATTTCATTTAACAACATGAAATTAAAGGTACAGGAAGACATGCATGCATCGAGAGAGATTCAAAAAGTATAAAAATACCCCTACTACTGCTACTCGCATCCATACAACCAACCCCTTAGCCTCTTGATTTTTAAAACAAAAAAGTTAAGAAGGACTTAACTAGAAAAAAAAAAATACAAGAAACCCCACATAATCAACCCACCAAAACACCCAAAACAAACTAAATTAACTAAACCAACACCCAAGCTACCCGAACCACCCAAACTAAAGTCTAATCACCAACCCACTCTGTCAAGACCCACGCCTCTGCAGCTACAACTCCCAAAGCCCTCACCATCCACGCCTACGCTGCTGCCCACGCCATCCCTAAGCTGCTGCAACTCCCAACTCCCAAAGCCCACACCGCCAGAGCTGCTGCACTACCTCACCAACCACACCTATGCTGCTAAACCGGCCGAGAAGACTCCATAGCCAACACCGGAAAAAAAACTCGATGCTGCTGCAACTCCATAACTCACCCACAGATCAACTCCCACCAGGTCTTCTTCTTACTCACACCTCTTCTTCTTACTCACACCCACTGCAGAACCACGCACCGACCAACTGCCGGGACATCTCCAAACATTAGGAAAAACTTCACCCCTCAAACTCCCACTCGAAGAGGAGCGCTCGAATGAAAACCAGACAGATCTGGATCGACTACGACACCCATGTTTCCGCCCAAACAAAGCATAGATACTTCTCCACCAAATCTGAACCAGATTTCATCCCTCAAGCTCCTACTCGCAAAAGAGCGCACGGATGAAGATCATGGACGACCCCTGATAAAACAGTTAAACCAGGCCCCGAAACACCAAAAACAAAGACTACCGTAGCAACACAAACACACCTAGGTGGGAAAAATGGGGGAATCAAGTTTATTGAAGGAAAAAACTAACAAGCAAACGCCGAAAGAAGAACAAGCTAGGCCAGCCGACCACCATAGCCAAAGGCGGCGGCCAGCTGGCCCAAAAAAGAGGCCTGGGGCGGAGGTTTTTAGAGAGAGAGAGAGAGAGAGAGACCGCTGAAAACTAGAGAGATAGACTTCCAGTTCAATTATAAATTTAAAGATAGCAATGGCTAGTACTCTTTTGTTTTTGGTATTTTTCAAGTGCATTGCATGTGTGGCATCTACCAGTCTACCAAACATGATGAATTTCTTCAAGCTTCTTTTATTCATGATAATTGGACTAAATAGTTCTGCTGTCTCAATTTTTGTATACAGATAGAGTATATATCATGTGATACCTTCTATTATTGTAATTGATTTTGATAATAAGATCCACTACATATATGTTGGGTGTTTGGAAAATAATAGGAGACATATATATTTGTGATTGGTGAAAAGTAATGCCATGTCATACCCTATTGGTATATAAAAATTTCTCCTTAATTGAGGTCCTTCAATTTCAACTCTAATGATGTGATTAAGACTCATGTGAAGCAGTCACATACTCCGCTTTCTCTCATCTTTCAATCCTGCTATATCCCTCTCAATTCTAGTCCCAACGGCGTTAAAATCCATATAAAGTGATCTTATACTCCTCTCTCTCTCTCTCTCTCTCTCTCATTGATAGTTCTCTTAGTTCCACATCATTGGAGATAGAATTGGGGGACAAAATTAGAGAAATGAATTAGTTTTTCTTATCTTTAGCCCCCTCTAATTCCACATCATTGAAATAGATTTGAAGAGACAAAATTATAGGAATGAATCATTTTTCTAGATAGTAATAAATAATCATAAAAATCAAACCAAATAGAGTATTTATAGTGACGGTTGAGACTCATGTGATGTTAAATATAGTTTGTTATCTATTTATATGAGCAATTATTCAATGCTCTAAAGCATTGACGTGACATTGTCACAAATTAATTAAAGCCATTTATTTGTGTGGGTCCAAATAACCCATGGAATAATTTTTTCATTTACATAGACAAATATGCTTTCAATGAAAAGTACATTTTTTATTCATGAATCATCCTAGCTTCTACGACTCTTTGTTTAAGTGTACTATACCAGATTTCAGAGGAAATAATTCTGTGGTGATTTTGGAATAAATTGTGTCCTAATTTAATATTATTAGTTGAAAGAGGACTGTTAATGTTCCTATCTTTTTCTTTGAACATCCATTTCTTTGGTCTCTTACCATTCAAAATTGCATTTTACCTATTTTTTTTTACACCCCCTCCATTTCTTTGGTCTCTTACCATTCAAAATTGCATTTTACCTTTTTTTTTTTTACACCCCCACCATATTTGTAACTTTACCTCTCCCCGCTTAACACCCATACTCCTTTCCTTCTCTCTTTCTTCGGCAGCCCCTTTCCTCGCTCCAACCACCCCCTTCTCCATATGTAAGGACACTACCTCTTAAATATAGTAATTATATATTCTGTCCATCATACATATCATATTATATTTATTACCATATTTAGGATACCATACTTAGGTTTCTCTCTTCCTATATAGAGGAGTCTTGTATACATTGTTACATAATTATTCAACACAATATTCAATATAATACAAATCTCTCTCTCTCTTAGATATACTAACATGGTATTAGAGTTAGGTTAAGTACTTAGTAATTTTGTTTCACCGGTGGGCGATATCCTTGCCTTGGCCACCCGCTGAACCTCAACCCATTTCACTGCTATATTTTCTTTCAGTATCACTTCGTAGTGATCTCTTCCTCTATCCACTAGTTTATATTTCCATCCTGAATATCTCTATCATATATATATATATATATATATATTTACTCACAATCCATTTTTGTGTGTGTTTCTGCTCCACTTTGTCTTTTCCTCTATTTCAATATCAAATAGGTTTCTGTCTTCAAACCTATTTGAGTTTGGGAGGGGGTCTTATACCTATATCATGGTGAGCATGGCGATATACCATGTGAACTACCTAAGTTGCCCCCTCTGGCGCACAACCCAAGCCATCCTCTCTAGCGCACCATCCAAGCCACCCCTTAGCGTACCACCTAAGTAGTCCTCTCTGGTGCACAACCCAAGCCGCTCCTTCTGACGTACAACCCAAGTCGTATCTCTTGGCGCACTCTCTAAGTCGTCCTTTGGCATACTTTCTAATAAGCCGCCTCTTGGGCGCACTTAATCATCTGTTGCCATCATTGTTCAACACCACATCATAAGTTATGTGTGTGCTACGCTTATTGGCTCAACATCCAGTCTCTACAACGATCCGACATGATCTCTTAAACTGTCTTGACATTGATTCGAGTCAGTTCCTACAACAGTCCAGCATGACCTCGTAAACTATCCCGACATTGATTCCGGTCAATTCCTAAAATGGTCCAACATGACCCCTTAAACTGTCCCGACATTGATTTTGGTCAGTTCCTACAACAGTCCGGTATGACCCCGTAAACGTTCCCGACATTTATTTCGATCAGTTCTTACGACAGTCTGGCATGACCTTAAATTGTCCCAGCATTAGCTTCGGTCTTTGATCTATCTCAAGTGTCCTTGCGCTGCCGTTCAAACTTTGCAATCTATTTGCCTTTTATTTTATTTTTTAGTTTTATTTCATGTTCTAGTTTCTCTCTCTAAACTCAAGTTGGTATCCCTACTTGAGTTTGAGAGGGGTGTTAAATATAGTAATTATATATTTTGTCTATCATATATACCATATTATATTCACTACCATATTTAGGATTACCATACTTAGATTTCTCTTCTCATATATAAAGGAGTCTTGTATACATTGTTACATAATTATTCAACACAATATTGAATATACACATAATATAATATTCTCTTTCTCTCTCTCTCTTAAATATTGCAACACTACCTAAAATCTCTTTTGGTTTTTGGATTTACTTATGCAATTGTAGAGAGGGTTTTGTTGAGTTTGGTGGAGGAATTGTTGAAGCAGTCATCGATGTCAAAGATGGAGATTTGGCCTGGGTGGACCTAAGGATCGAATCGGAGAGTGACGAAGTCACCGATTCCGTCGACGGCATAACCCAAGAAATCGAAGCCAGGGCTGAGGTTAGCAACTGTTGCGAGAGCGAAAGACTTGACAAAGGTGAAGAGAGGTTAGGGTTCTGTAACGAGGGTTTTGGAAAGGAAATGAGAGGTTGCATTTGAAGGTTTGGAATATAGAGAGAGATAAGTGTTGGGTTTGGAGAGGTTAGTCGGAGGGCATGTGGAGATGATCTTCGAAGCAGATTGATTGCAGCAAATTGCCATTATTATTACAATACACGCACACAGCCGAACACACACACACAGTGGTGACAAGAAGGAAACTGATTGCTGATAAATATGGAACTCGGTGATGGTGGTGAAGATCAAAATTGACCGTAGCGCGGGCTTTCCAAGGCAAAGGTCCAATACCTCACAAGCCAGAAACCTAATTGCCATGTAATAACAAATCAAATCTGGGATGGAAAGAGATTGCTGCGATGATAGCGGTGGTTAGGGCTGACAAGAAGGTGGACAGCTAGCATTGGGGGGTGAGGAGGGTGAACGATGGCTGCCAGAGGTGATGAAATTAGGGTTAGGGTTTAGGAAATTAAGGTTAGGGGATTAGAGATGAAGGTAAAAATGAAATTTTATCTTTGGACAAAATTGAAATTAAAAAAAATATATATGAAAAAAATGAGTGTCCAAAAAAATAAGATAGGTGTAAATAGTAACTCTCTAGTTAAAATTATAAAATTCAATATTTTTTCTTAAAATTTTAAAAAACAGCATAATAACTATCAAGTAATAATGGAGTATCATTCTTAAACCACCAAATAACCTCTAATATCATAGATGAGATGATGATATCATAGTATATTATTATAGTTGCTATCAATGATGCAAGTGGTTGACATTAACTTGGTTGGGTACGCTTTTTTGACAATTTGTTTTATAAGTTATTATTACATTTTTTTAAGGGGTAAAATTGTTACTAAGAAATTAAAAATCTTAGCAAATTCACAAAGAAAATTTGTTTTTTTATTGTTAAAAATATTTGTGTGATGTTTGAATTTCTTTTGTATTTAGTGAAACTTCTTTTTCGACCGAAGTTATACTCCAAGTATTTGTGTGAGATAAAAAATGAGCTCAGATTTTAGATTCTGAATTGATATAGTTACATCGATTTCTTCTTGTTATCTAATTCTACTGAATTAGTAAACATCTTATCTTGCAGCGTAAAAATAAAAATAATTTTTTTTTATTCTTTTATATTAATCTATACTGAAAATACCTAAAAGTAAAATAATAATAATAATAATAATAGAAAATTTTAAATTATGAAATGGATATTTGATCAAAAGTCTCTCATTGGTCCCCCTTAAAGTGAAAGGGACAGCCTAAACTTTTTTAATTTGTTAGCCCCTTGAAGAATAAGCGCTTCTTTCATTACGGACAAACAAATGGAAAATTCTATTTTCACTCACTCTTTCATTTATGTGCACATTATATCTCAGTTCACACACTTAATAAATTTGAAAAAAAAAAATGTTTTACTCAGTACACAACCTATTATACCAGAAATACCTCTTCTTCATCCTTTAAACACTAACGCTAATCTCTAACCCTAACTAGCCATTGTCACCACCTCTACCGTCAACGGTAGCACCGGTGCCAACACCACCTTCTCCCCTCACATTCGCCATTTCCCCAACCCCCTTTACTTTCAGTCACCTCGCTCAGTAACAGTAACGATTTAGACCCATTTTCATGCTCTTAGATCCGGAATTTCCATACCATCAATTGTTGTTTATATTATCATCATGTTGTTAGTTGTGTTTAAAACATGTTGGGAGTTAGTTTTTCAAAAGAGCTGTTGTCCATTTCTTTTATTGTTCGCTCGAGTGGTTCTTTGGTCGCTCGAGTGATCTTTGAGAACTCCCAGTATTTTGCAGGTCTATAAAACTTCTAGGAGTAGGGCGATCTTCGCTCGAGCGGTCTTTTGCAGGTCTGAACTTTTGAGAGGGGTTCGTTGTGCGCTTGAGCGGTGTTTTGGTTGCTCAAGCGATAATTTAGTCGCTCAAGCGGTCTGTGTGTATATCAAATCAGGGGAAAGCCATTTTCAGTTACTTTTTCATCTCTCTCTCTCTCTCTCTCTCTCTAAAACACTTCTAAACCTAATTTCTTCACTCTTTCTCTAGTTCTTGCCTAAATACCTAAAATATACCCAAATCCATTGATTTCTCCACCATAGTTCCATGGAGAAAAAGGTAGAGCTCGTTGAAAGTTTCGTTTTAATCAGAGAAGAATTTGTTTTCGGCTTCGTCAAACTTTTACTCTTGCTCTCTTCCTCTTCTATACTTGAGGTAGGAATTTCTTCAACCTTTGTATGATTCTTAGCTTGATTATTTTTTATTTTTTATTTTTAAAAAAAAGGTTTAGTGATTTGGAGATTTTATTTGTTTAAATATAGGGTTTGATTTTGGAATATAAAAGAAGAGTTTTTCAAATGGATTCTTGAGAAAGGTTGACGGAGTGTGAATATTGTTGGGTTGTGTTAAAATAGTGGAAATTCCTCTCTAAAATGTGATTTTTGAAAGTAAATGATGTTTTATTGGAAAGTCATTGATGTTTGATTTATGAAAGAGAGAAAAGATGTTGGTTTTGAAAAGATAAGATGAATGTATCTGTTGATGATGAAAGTAGAGTTGGATATATATATATATATATAATCGCTTCCATTTTGAAATTTATGAGATTATGTCTGTTGTTGAAAAATTATATGTTGAGTAGAGATATTTGTTTTGGGCTATCAGTGGAGGATAGTTTTGATTGTTGTAAAAATTACACGAGAATTAGGTTAATTGAAATTAATTACTCATACATCTTGCATTGAGTATTGTTTCATACTTAAACATTAAAAATGTATTATTTTGAGAAAATAAGTGTATACCTTGGTAAATTTGATTAGGGGTGTGGTTGTGGTTTATTATGTTAGCCTATGTGTCCTTGGTGAAAGTCCAAAAATCCGCGCGGATAGGTGTCGATCTTTCTGGTTAGTACCGGTAAAATGGCTTTGGTAGTACTTGTATAGTCTACTAGTAAACATGTACCTAGAGATTCTCATTGTTTTGTATCCACTGCCTTGTTTTCTGATTTAAAAAGTATTGTTTTAAGAAGTGATATGCACATAACTAAGACATTACATTATTTTGAAAGAGAAATAATGTTTGGCAAATAGCATGCACATACATTCACCTTATGATTTTGTTAAGCATTATACAATTTGTTCAAGTATCTCTACTAGGCTTTAGCTCACCTTACGTGGAAAACAACTTTCAGGTACTGATGTTATGCCTCTACCAAGGACATAGCTTAGGAGGATTTGGAACTGAGAGCTTCTTTTTATTTCTTTTGTGTAATTATTTTGTGCAAGCCTTGAGCTTTCTATATATTGAGTTTCACTCACTTTTGTTATGCTTAGAAAATGTAGCCATTAGGACATAAACTTAATTATACTTCCTTTTATTACCATTCATTTACACAAGTCATATGCTATAGATTCAGGATCTAGGATTTATGAATGTATATATGTACATGTCATCTTTTGTACGCTGAAATAAAATCCATAAAAGGTTAACATCATGTAAATTCCTGCTTTTCTATTAAATATTATGATATGGATTGTTGTTATTACTTTGGGCCATTACAACTTAGTATCAGAGCTATTGGGTTTGAATATTTTGGGATTGTGGGACGTGGTTTTTGCCACAATGGGTTTATCTCACTAGATGATATTAGAAGTAGACCTGGTATGCTATGTAATAACATATTTATGAGACTAAATGGATATGAGATTTGATTTTTCAGATATTGATTAGGTCTGCAAGTTTTTAAAAGTCTTGTTAGAAGAGCACTTGATCACTTCTAATTCTAACTGGAACTTTGGCAATGTCGCGGAACAATTATTATCTAGAAAGGAATTTTGTTTGTGACTATGTGATTCGATGCTTATGTGGAATGAATTACTTGTTGTCCACTGCATTAGGACGTGAGTGAATTAGCTTCGGCACATTTATAAATGTGCTAATCTATTGTGTTACTTTTATTAGAATGTCAAGACGCGGATGTGGTAGTGGTAGGCGTGGTAGGCCTATGTAGCAGGAGGTGCCAATATCGGATGAAATTTCGGCGCAGGAAGAGAGGGTTGGTTAGGCCAATGTGGCCAAGCTAGCAGGTCAATAGCCATGGGCGCCTTAGTCTGCGAAATAGCAGGAGCATTACGTGAATCCATCAATATTCTCAAGGCTGATAATCAAGTCCAGGCCCATGTTACAGAGATGGGGCCATCCTTTCTGAAGAGGGAGTTTCTCCAGTCAAATCCGGACGAGTTTGTTGGGGATCCGAAAGAGCTAGTGAAGGCTAACGAGTGACTTGAACAGATGGTGAAGACATTCAAGAAGCTTGACATTGAGGATGACGGGTTGAGGATGACCTTGACATCTTTCCAACTTAAAGAAGATGGGGGTTAATGGTGGAAGTCTGCGCGAGGGCATATTGGGGTGATTTGGAAAGCTTTTGTCAATGCCTTTCAGGATAAGTTTTTGCCACCCATGGCTAGGGAGAAGTTGAGGGAGCAGTTTTTGAAGCTCAAACAGTTGAACACGCTTGTAGTTGAGTATGAGGCAGCTTTCACAAGCTTATCTAGGTTCGCATCGAAACTTGTGGTGACAGAAGAATGTCGTTGCATTAAGTTCAAGAAGAGGTTAAGGACCGAGGCTCCTTTTCAAGGTGACTGGGTCCATGACTAGGGATTACGGTCGCCTAGTAGAAGCGGTGGATCATTTATGAACCATGATTCAGACAAATGAGGAGTAGATGAGGGGCTCTAGGTAGAGCAACTAAGTTGTTCAAGGGGATGCAATGGACAACAAGCGACAAAGGGATTCCACTCCACAGCAGTCATAGGCTACGTAGTTTAGATCTACTTTTCTCGTGCCAAGTTCGGGTTCGGAAAGAGGTAACTATGGTGGTTTTACTTGCTTCAGGTGTGGTCAATTGGGCCACAAGTCTTCAGTTTGCCCACAAAAAGGAGGGCAACAGTCTATACCATCCTTGACTAGTTCTCTAGGTCAGGGCCAAGGGAGAGGGTAGTTGCTTACCTATTATCAGTGCGGGCAGTCGGGGCACTTGAGGATGTTTTGCCCTTAGTCAAGTGGCACATCTGGTGCATCTGATTCGAGGCAGACACAGAGTTATCTGCCAACACAGTCAGCACAAACGTCGAGGACTAATCAAGAAGCCTCTTCGGTTTAATCCGCGTACTAAACTTATGCTCAAGGGATGAACAGGTAGATCAGAGGCCTTCAAGGTGTGTGTATGTTGTTACCACACCAGATCAGTTGTCAGCACCTTCTGTTGTGAGAGATAACTTTTGTTGTTCAACTCTATAACTAACGTGTTGATTGATACTGGTGCATCTCATTCTTTCATTTCGTCTGTATTCACATCAATTTTGGGGTTAAAATGACTTAGTTAGCGTCTCCACTCAGAGTAAAGTCATCAGTTGGGGGTAAGGTTGTCTTGGATCAGGGATGTCGAGATTGTGAGATAGAGGTTGTCGGTCTCTGGCTTCCTTTTGATTTCATTTCATTAGACATGTTAGGTTTCGATGTCAACATGGATTGGTTGTTTTCATACCGTGCCATCATAGATTGTCACCGTGGGAGAGTTATCGTGTGCACATCAAGTGGTAATTACTTTTATTTTTGGAGGGATTGAGTTGATAGATTTTTGTCACCATTATATGATTCATGTAGTCGGGGTGAGCTTAATTTTCTCCTTGTGACCTTTTTGGGTAATAAGAGTGACATGGTTCGAGATAACTTGCCAATGGTAGTTTGTGAATACTCGGATGTTTTTTTTGAAGATCTTATCAGTTTGCCACCCTACTGAGAGATTGCATTCTCCATTGATTTAGTGCCTGACATAGCACCAATTTCCATGGCACTATATAGATTTGCACCTGCTGAATTACACGAGTTGAAGATTCAACTCCAGGAGCTTTTGGATGAGGGCTTCATCCATCCTAGTACTTGGCCTTGGAGAGCACTGGTTCTCTTTGCAAAGAAGAAAGATGGCACATTGCGATTATGCATCGATTACCAAAAATTGAACTAGGTAACTGTTAAGAACAAGTACCCATTACCGCGAATAGATAATCTATTTGACCAGTTAAAAGGGTCGTGTTGTTTTTCGAAGATTGATTTGAGATCGGGGTATCACCAGTTGAGAGTGAAGGAGAAAGATATTCAGAAAATGACATTCTGCACACAGTATGGCCATTACGAGTTCTTAGTAATGTCTTTTGGGTTGACTAATACCGGCTTCGTTTATGAACTTGATGAATCGAGTCTTTTGTAAGTTCTTAGATCGATTCGTGGTTGTCTTCGTTGATGACATCTTAATCTACTCACCCTCTGAGAAGAAACACGAGGAACACTTGCAGATTGTACTTAAGTTTCTTAGAGCACACCGTTTATATGCTAAGTTCAAGAAGTGTGAGTTTTGATTAAAAGAAGTTAAGTTCTTAGGCCAAATGGTGTCCGGGGAAGGGGTGACAGTAGATTCATCTAAGATAGACGCAGTGTAAGATTGGGAACAACCTAAGAATGCCTTTGAGATCCGAAGTTTCTTGGGCATAGCTGGATATTACTGACGTTTTGTAATAGATTTCTCTAGATTGGCTTCACCATTAACCAAATTGACAAGGAAGGGAATAAAATTCGTATGGAGTGAGGCTTATGAAAAGTCTTTTCAGGAGCTTAAGGATAGACTCACCACTACTCTAGTTTTGATTATTCCGAAGAGAAGTTTTGATTATTCCGGAGAGAGGTTTGGGTTATTCGGTTTATTGTGATACGTCTTGGGAAGGCTTGGGTTGTGTATTGATACAAGAGGGAAAAGTGGTAGCGTATGGTTCACGGTAGTTGAAAATGCATGAGAAAAACTATCTTGCTCACGACTTAGAGTTAGCGGCAGTATTTTTGCCTTAAAAATCTAGAGACATTACCTGTACGGGAGAAAATTTGAAGTGTTTTCATGTAACAACCCCGACATATGATTAACTGCTAAACCATGATTAAGGATGCCTAATAAGTAATTAAGAAGAAATTCTACATTAATTGCATGTGTGTTGCGTTATTTGTGTTCCTATCTGTTTATCGTAGAAATATCTGTTTGTGTTTCCATTTTGTTCTGCGAATTGACAGCCTTATCGGCATCCAAACACGAAATTGACTTGATTTATGTGTTATTTGGGATTTTTGGAATTTTATGGTAGGTTTAATCCAAATTCGATTCGGAACGATTAAATTAGAATAATTAATAGCCATTGCCTAGACTAATGAAGGGTTAATTAGCCAACTCTTAATGAGCCTATATAAGGCCACTCCCAACACCTTTTATACACTTTACACTCTCAATCCCTCATCTTTAAAGACTACACGTGAGAGAGAGAGAGAGAGAGGAAGACTTGAGTTCAACTAAAGAGACTTGCTAGAGAATTGAAAGGAACTAAGGAGAATTAGCTTGATCACTCAAAAATTGGACTACTTGAAGCTCAATCGTTAAGTTTAGGTGAGAATTCAATCTTTTGATGATGTAATTAAGTTAGCCAACTCTTGAATTCAAAAGAAATTCTATATGAATACAAGAATTGAGCTTGGACAGATGACTTTGGGAGTGTATCATGCATGCATGCATAATGCTCATAATTTTGTAAGTTGATTCTCAAGAATTTCCACATGCATGCCTATACTTTGGTTTTGTTCAAGGAATTCAACATGTTTATGACCTAAACATCTCATTTGTTCATGATTTGGAAACTTGGAGCTCAACTCATTTCATGCATGTCATGTTCATGTTGTGTTTTCATATTTCAAGCTTGAGTTTGTACAATTGACATGCTTTTGGGCCTTGATTTTGTGAAATGATCTTCAATTCATGATATTTTACAGGTTTCTATGTGTTTTTTGAGTTTTGGCCCAAAATGATGAGTTTTGAAGTGTTTAATTCGAGTTGTGAGCTTGGGAGAGCAATCTGGAAAGTCCGGATTTTGCCTTTCCGCTCGAGCGACCACCTTTGTTTTTGCACTTCCGCTCAAGCGACCAAAAGTTGGCTCGTGTCACGACCTAAACCCGCCCCAATAGGTTTAGCGTCGTAACCGGCCAATAATCTGTGATTACCGAAGGCCTATTTTACAATAATGACAATAATGACAATAATATAATATAAAGGGGCTGGCGGAAGCCAATCAATAATACCAAATACCGTTCACTGAGCTGTGGGGACTTATATGAACAAAACAAATTTCACACACTTGGAATTATACAAACACTTAAGTCCATAACACACATGTGTTCATAACAAAACATAAGTTAGGGAATTAAATACTATTGCCAAAAACAGTTAACAAAACTCAATAAACATTCTTATCTCATAAACACAATGTCAAAATGGTGAATTTGAATCACCCAATAAATCTTGACATGCAATGGTACGGAACCTCACAGTGAGGCACAGTAGTTGGCTTGACAAAAACAGGGTTCAGGTCGACGCCTCTAGCTTTGATCCGGTGCTCGATCACTTACATATATATAATAAACAGTGAGCTAGAGCCCAGTGAATAACAACTGTGTAAAGACATTAAGAATGATGTCCTTATAGTCTGTGGAACAATCGATTTCAATCAATATCTTTGTCAATCAAACGTTCAATCATTCGATTGAATCAATCATTTTCAGTTATATTCATGCTCATGTAGGTCATACATGGTACATCCAATAGCAACACTACAATACAATAGGTCTTAAAGACCGAACAATCAATTGATAGCCATCATACAATAACAATAGTTCCAAGATTTGGAACTGACAGAGACCTCTGTAACAATAGCGATAACAATATCAATAACAATAACAATATGCTTTGGATGCCACGAATACAGCTCAAAATAGGATCATCATTCAATCGATAAAAAGTATCATTTCAGAAAACAATATGATTTATCAATCAGAAAGTAAATACGATTGAACATCTCTTTATAATAGTGTTACTCACAGTGGACTCCTGAAAAACACGTGCTATTGGTTCGGCGTCCGACCTAAACAAATAGAGTCAAGCATAAAAACTCAAGAACTTTCATATCGCTAGTCAATTCTATTCAATTCAGTTGTTACTACTTCAATAACTATTCATCTTTACTACTTCGGTTCTAATTTTTATTTATGCACTTTAATGCACTTATGAGATGCCAATAGTCATGAAAACATTTTAAAACCATGCAATTGGAGGCCTTGAAAGTGAAAAAGTAGAGCGAAAAATAAGCCGGGTCTTACCAAACATGGGAGGTTCTCGCACACGTGCAGTGCCTCTAGCCGCATGTGCGGCCTGGGTTTGCAATGAGTCTGAATTCTGCTCTGTTTGAGCAGCGTGTTCCTTTGCAAAAACAACCCTATTTTCATGCAATTCATTCCCAAAAACTCATATATAAACATGCTTAACTTTGAGTCTTGATTATGAAACACAAACCCAAACTTGTAAATAAGGTTCAAATGGCCAAGTTAAAAGCTCAAGACTTCAACTAAAACTATAAACACATAACTAAGTATCTCAAAGCTTCAAGTTGTAAAATTGATGAGAAAATCCTTTCCAAACTGTTAGACTTATGGAAATTATGTAAGAAATTAAATGAATGAAATCAAATGTCCATGGAATAAGTCATGCATATTGAATTAAAGGTTAATTCATCCATTCTTTACATATGAAGTCATGCATGAAGTAAGCCTCTAAGTATATGAACCAAACTTCAATCACACTTATATGTTCTTGGCTAATCTTGAATTTCCATGTAGTTTTTTCCTCAATTGGAGGTTGACACTAGGACATGAATGTATGATCATGAATGTTAAAAAAATACATAAATAAATAAAAATCTAGTCATGCATGTATGAAATTTCCATTTATATCAATATCTCTTACAATCAAGTTTGATTTACCTCATTAAGTTTATAATCTTCTTAAATGATTTAGAATTCCATAAATATAAACGTGATTATTCAAATTGGTGAGATACAAGCAAGGAATTCTTACCTAGAGTTAAAGAATTAAGTTGAATTCCTATTATTCCATCAATTTTCTTCTCTCTTGGTGTTCTCTCCTTGCTCCTTTTAGCAGTCTAACAGAGCTCACAATCACTCTCTTGAATCTCCCTCTCTCTCTCTCTCTCTCTCTCTCTCTATGTATGTGTGTTGGGTATGACTCAATAAAACCCACTGTTTTCCTTATACCAAGTGAATGGGTTAATAAATGAGTAGAATAACTAATATAATAATAATTAAAATTTCTAGCTTAAATTGTAGTTAACTAACTCAAATAAATTAAATTAAATTAACCTCTAACATTTATGACTTAAATCAAGTTAGCTTCAATTTGCCTAATGTGAATTAGGCTCTAATTTCATATCCTATGATTTAATTCTAACTTGTTAAAATTAGCGAATCAGACAAGTTTAATTTTCATTCTAACCTATCTGTTCAAAGTCAATAAATCTCATAACAATCAATAACACTTAATCACATAATTAACATGTAGGAACATAATTAATAGTTCCAATTAAGGTTCAATTCAATCACAGACAATTTCAGTAAACTGAATTAATTTTCAATTAAATTTTCTAAATGACTCTAAAAATTCCCATAAGCTCATACATGTACTCAATTTCAATTTGTGCACCTAATAAGATTGTCGATTTCAGTTTTAAAGTTGTAACCTTAATAGGTAATTTTTCAATTCGGATAGATATGCACAAGTTAAATTACTAGGCACTTAGTTCAATTAGAATTAATACATAATTAATTAATTAAAATCACGATTAGCAAGTCTGGGTTGTCACAGCTCGAGCGTAGATTGCATGCTCCCAGAAGTTTCCATGTTTTGTAGACCGCTCAAGCGAATACCTTAGTCTCACGCTCGAGCGATGGTCGAGCGAGCGTCGAGCGGAGAATTCACACTCCTAGTACTTTTGCAGAGTTTACAGACCGCTCGAGCGATAAAAGTTGCGCTCGAGTGACCACTCACATTTTGCATGTTCGCTCGAGTGAAGGAGGTTGCGCTCGAGCGAGACCCTTGTTTTTACCTAACTTTGTTAAAAGTTTTGAAGTGTAATTTAGCATCCTCATTGCATCTTGGGCATTCCTAGGGCAAGATTAAGACATAATAATAAAGATAAGACTTAGAAACACACTAAGAACAAAATGTAATGAGTTAAGTTAAATCCGGGTGTGTGTTTCGAGGATGCATTTGTTATGTTTGTATAGGTCACACCTCGTAAGCTCTTTGAATTTTCTGCTCTGTCTATCTGCTTCTGGAGCCATCTGTGAGTAATAACTTAGTAAAGCTATGTTCAACTTTATTTAATTGTTGTATGATGAAATAAGATCTGTTTTCTGAAATGCTATGTTCAGTACAATGAATGAATGTCCATTATTTTGAAATATATTTGTGGCATCCTTAGTTCACGTGGCCCTCGCCTGGGGGTAACAATACTGTGGCCAATACACACGTGGCCTTCGCCTGGGGGTAACAATACCATGGCTTATGTTCACGTGGTCTTTACCCGAGGATAACAATACCGAGACATATATTCACGTGGCCCTTGCCTGGGGGTAACAATACCATGGCTACTTGTGCACAAGATGTGGACCTATGTGGTTGTCAGTACCGACTATACAATTTGATATGATATGACGGCTAAATGGATATACCACATATAACTGCTATGATCTCTAGTTAAGTATGCGAACTGAATTTGTTTCTGATTCGAAATCTACTATGGGACATCGTTCATTAAATTCTTTACTCTGTTATTATTCACTGGGCTTCCGCTCACTATTTATATTATGTATGTAGGTGACCAGGCCCGGAGTTGATGACCTGGAGCATGGGTTTTGTCAGCCAGCCCTTGTGCCTCCCGGAGAGGTTCTCGGGTGTAGAAGTCAAGTGTTTGTGAATTATGTACAAGGGTGATTTTGCTTTGCTTTGCTTGGGCTATGTTTACATTGAGCCCCTCATGATACTATTGGTAGATGTTGCAAGACTTATGAAACTTTGATGTCTTATGTATATATTTAAGTTTAAAATTTTATGTCTCTTGTATGTCTACACAGCTCATTGGACGTTGTATTTTGAATATTTGCTTCTGCTAGCCCCTTAATTAATTGTTATTATGTACAGAGGCCTTGGGTAATCTATAGATTACTGGCCGGTTACGATGCCAAACCCATAGGGGTGGGTTTGGGTCATGACATTTCCGATCACAAGAGTTTGAAATATTTATTTTCACAAAAGACTTGAATTTGAGGCAGAAAAGGTGGATGGAGTTTATGGAGGATTATGATTTCGAGTTACACTATTATCCGGGGAAGGCCAACGTAGTAGCTGACACAATGAGTAGGAAATCTGTAAACAATGTAGCTACTGTCGCCATCTGGGAATGAGAGATATTGGGTGTAGTAGGCGAATTTGACTTGCATCTTGCTAAGTCTGTCGGGCCGGCAGCTTTGTTCACTATAGTTGTACAACCTACTCTAGTTAGTCGAGTTATAGAAACACAACAAAAAGATCGTGAAGTGGAATCTATCCGAAAGAAGATATCAAATGAGAAGATAGAGAAAGGCTTGAATGTTTATCATGACTTGAGTGTGAGGTATCTGAACTGTCTTTTTGTGCCAGAATCTTGTTGAGATGAGGTACTCCGAGAGTTTCATCATTCTCGCCTTACGGTACACCTGGGAGGTATAAAGATGTATCACGACCTTATTCACCAGTTTTGGTGAAGGGGATGAAGAGAGATGTAGCCTTGTTTGTTTTGAGGTGCCTTACTTGTCAACAAGTGAAGGCCGAGCATCAATGACCAGTAGGTTTGTTGCAACCCTTACCTATAGCCGTGTGGAAGTGGGAGTATGTCATAATGGATTTTGTTGTGGGTCTTTCAAGGACTCAACGTGGTATTAATGTCGTATGGGTAATAGTCTATCGGTTAACCAAATCAGCACACTTTGTATCTATGCACATGAGTGACTCGGTAAACAATCTTGCCAACTTATGTATTAGGGACATAGTTCGACTTCATGGGGTCCCGATGACTATCGTCTTGGATAGAGATTCGCGTTTTACAGTGTGGTTGTGACAGAGCCTACAGAATACCTTGGGCACTAGGTTGACGTTTAGCATTGCTTATCATCCTTAAAATGACTGCTAGTTCGAACGCAACATTCAAATCTTAGAGAACATGCTTTGGGCTTGTGTTCTCGATTTTAAGGGGTCGTGGGAGAGACATTTATCCTTGGTGAAGTTTGCCTATACTAACATTTTTTAGTCGAGTATTGGTATGGCACATTTTGAGGCCTCGTATGGCCGACCGTATAGATCTCCAATGTGTTGGGCCGAGGTGGGTGACGCACTTATTATAGGTCCTGAATTAGTCCAGGAAACAACGGAGAAGGTTGCGCTTATTCGTAAGAGGTTGGTTTCGACTCAAAGTCATCAGAAGAGTTATTTTGACCGTAGGAGGAGGCCCTTGTCTTTTGAGGTAGGGGATCATGTGTTTCTAAAAATATTACCAAGACGGGGTTTGATGAGATTCAGAAAGAGCGGGAAGTTGTCTCCTAGATTTATTGGGCCTTTTGAGATTCTAGAGCGAATTGGGGAGGCAACTTATCGTTTGGCCTTGCCGTCCCAACTTTTCAGGGTTCATGACGTGTTTCATATCTATATGGTTCGAAAGTACGAGCCTGATCCTTCACATGTGTTGGATTAGACCGAGTTAGAGATAGATGAGGATGTCTCGTATGAAGAGAGACCAGTACGGGTGTTAGATACTCGAGATCAAGTCTTAAGGGGCAACACCATTCCATTGGTTAAGGTGTTGTAGCAACACCATATAGTTAAGGAGGTGACTTGGAAGCGCGAAGCGAAAGTCCGTGAGAAATATCCGGATCTATTTGTTGGTGTTTGAGTTTTGTATTTAAATTTCATTACATTGCAATATATGAATGTTATGATGTTTGGAAATTTAAAATTGTAGTGTTTATGGGTTGAATGGCTATGTCATACCACTGTTTCTAACATGAGTTAATATTGCAATTGGAATAATGTGTGTTTGAGGTTTGATTTAAATTTGGGAGACAAAATTTCTTAAGGGGGAAGATTATAATGGTTCTGGTTTAGACCCATTTTCATGCTCTTAGATTCGAAATTTTCATACTTTTAATTGTTGTTTATACCCTTATCATCTTGTTGTTAGTTGAGTTTGGTTTTTTAGAGTTATTAGTTGTGTTTGAAACTTATTAAGATTTAGTTTTTCAAAGGAGCTGCTTTCCATTTCTTTTCTTGTTCGCTCGAGCGGTTCTTTGGTTGCTTGAGTGGTCTTTAAGATCTCCTAATATTTTTATAGGTCTATAAAACTTCTAGAAGTAGGGTGATTTTCACTCGAGCGGTCTTTTCTTCGCTCTAGTTGTCTTTTACAAGTCTGAACTTTTGGAAGGGGGTCGTTGTGTACTCGAGCGGTGTTTTGGTCGCTCAAGCGGTCCCACTTATTGTGTTTGACACTTGAGTGGTGGTTTGGTTGCTCAAGCGGTCTGTGTGTATATTAGATCAGGGAGAAGCCTTTTTCATCTCTTACTCTCTCTGAAACACTTCTAAACCTAATTTCTTCTCTCTCTCTCTCTCTCTCTCTCTCTCTCTCTCTCTCTCTATAGTTCTTGACTAAATACCTCAAATACACCCAAATTCATTAATCTCTCCATCTCTCTGTAGTTCTTGACTAAATACCTCAAATACACCCAAATTCATTAATTTCTCCACCATAGTTCCTTAGAGAAAAAGGTAGAGCTCGTTGAAAGCTTCATTTTAATCGGAGAAGAATTTGTTCTCGGCTCCATCAAACTTCTGCTCGTGCTCTCTTCCTCTTCTATACTTGAGATAGGGATTTCTTTAACCTTTGTATGATTCTTAGCTTGGTTATTTGTTTTTTTAAAAAAAGTTTGGTGATTTGGAGACTTTTGGATTTAAATCTAGGATTTGATTTTGAAATGTAAAAGAAGGGTTTTTCAAATGAATTCTTTAGAAAGGTTGGGAGAGTGTGAATATTGTTGGATTGTGTTAAAACGTTGGAAATTCCTCCTTAAAATGTGATTTTTGAAAGTAAATGATGTTTTATTGGAAAATCATTGATGTTTGATTTATGAAAGAAAGAAAAGATGTTGGGTTTGAAAAAATAAGATGAATGTATAGGTTGATAATGAGAGTGGAGTTAGATATATATATATATATTATCGCTTCCATTTTGAAATTTATGATATTATATCTGTTATTGAAAAATTACCTGTTGATTAGAAATATTTATTTTGGGCTATCGGTGGAGGATAGCTTTAATTGTTGTAAAAATTGCATGAAGATTAGGTTAATTGAAACTAATTACTCATATCTTGCATTGAGTATTGTTTCATACTTAAATATTGAAAACATATTGTTTTGAGAAAAAAAATTGTATACCTTGGTGGATCTGGTTAGGTGCTGATCCTTCTGATTAGTACCAGTAAAATGGCTTTGGTAGTGCTTGTATAGCCTACTAGCAGACACATACCTAGAGATTCCCATTGTTTTGTATCCACTACCTTATTTTTTGATTTAAAAAGTATTGTTTTAAGAAGTGATATGCACATAACTGAGACATTACATTGTTTTGAAAGAGAATGCATAATGTTTGGCAAATAGCATGCACATGCATTCACCTTATGATTTTGTTAAGCTTCATACATTTTGTTAAAGTATCTCTACTGGGCTTTAGCTCACCTTACGTGGAAAACAACTTTCAGGTGCTTATGATATGCCTCCACCAAGGACATAACTTGGGAGGACTTGGAGTCGAGAACTTCTTTTTGTTTCTTTTGTGTAATTATTTTGTGCAAGCCTTGGGCTTTCTATGTGTTGAGTTTAACTCACTTTTGTTGTACCCAAGCATTGACTTGGAAAGATGTAGCTATTAGGGCATAAACTTAATTGTACTTATTTTTATTACCATTCATTTATACAAGTCATATGCTATAGATTTAGGATCTAGGATTTATGAATGTATATATGCATATGTCATCCTTTGTGCGCCGAAATAGAATTCATGAAAGATTAATATCATGTAAATTTATGCGTTTCCATTGAATATTATGATATGGATTGTTGTTATTATTTTGGGGTATTACATGAACCTTACTTCTTCACCCTTTGTCGCCATTGCAAAATTTCTCCCTTGTGTCAGCCACTACTATCTCCACCCATCAGCACCATTATTGTGACCTCCCGCGCCTCTCTTCGATCTTTTTCTCTCTCTTTTTTGTGCACGTACACAGATGATGGAAGACATGATCGTGATGGCAGATATGCAACAGTAGGGGCTGTAGAGATGGGCTATCATGAGGTGACAGAGATGATGGAGAGTGGTTGAAGTGGTCAAGGGAAGAGGCCGGCGGTGGTGCGGTGATTGGTTAAGGTTAGAAATTTTTAGGTGGTTTAGAAATTAAGGTTTGGATGTGGAAGATAAAGGGTATTTTGGTATTTTTATTTTAGGATAAAAATATAATTAAAAAAATTGATCAAGTGTGTAGAGTAAGAGGAATTGGTATGTGGAAATAGAATTTTCCCAAACAAAATTGTTTTCATTTTTTTATATACAATATTTACTCTTACTAACTACTTTTATATTTCAAACTTTAAAATGATATGACCTTTGATCTGTATATTAGTTTTTAATAAAATTTAAAATTTTAGAATTTTCTCGTTAAAATCTATTAAATAAGATCCATATTGAGTATGAAATTCTTTTTAAAAAAAAGTCATAATTTTTCACCTGTTGAATAGCATCAATAGTAAAATTTTACTATGAAACAAAGTAAATTTTACTGTAAAGAGAGTAAAAATTTACTATTTACATCAATTACGATGGTATTTTTATAAAAAAAAAAAAAAAGAATTTCATAGTTAACTTGGATCTTACTTGATAGATCTTGATTAGAAGATTCTAAAAATACTAATTTTATTAAAAATTAATATCTAGATCAAAAG
Source organism: Camellia japonica (assembly GCA_030407325.1). NCBI lineage: Eukaryota > Viridiplantae > Streptophyta > Magnoliopsida > Ericales > Theaceae > Camellia > Camellia japonica. The sequence goes on from JAPPVO010000032.1 coordinate 144,439,764, forward strand.
TTATATCATTTTAAAATTTAAAATATTAAATTAGTCACTAAGAATATTTTTCAATAAATTTTTTTTGTATTTGTCCTTAATGCATTAAACTTTTTTTATGAGGAGGTTTTAACCAAATCCCCTACTAATGGGAAAAGAAAATAACGTTTTTAACCATTGCTAAACATAATGAGTTGTGTTAAATAGTTGTCTTTGTCATTCTTTTGTCTCCCAAATTAGCTAAAATTCCAATTATATATATATATACACTTAAATATTCAAAAAATAATTATTTTTAAATTTTTATTTTACTTTAGCAAAACCAAACATGGTCTTATAAACTGATATACGAGATGCATAAAAAAGTGTGACATGATTTAACTTAATTTTTGTTTTTCTTGTTGATTCATAAAGAGAAAATTGATAATAATAATAAAAAAAATCCACTCTAACAATTGTGTAAGCCATTATGTTCAGTGATTTTTTTTTTTTTTTTAATTGGTGAGAGGTTCATACTTTGTGAAATAGTTTGGTGAAAAGTCCTGGAGGACATTTTGTTTTCAATTTTACCCATTGACTTTTTTTATCTGTTTGACTTTTTGTTGACTGTCTGTTCAAATTTATATCTATCTGTTCAAATTATTTTCTAGTTTTTTTAATTTTTTTGTCTATCTGTTCAAATTTGTGTAAATTTTCTATCTGTTCAATTTTTTTTGTGTAAATTTTCTATCTGTCCAAATTTATCTATACAATTTTTCTATCTGTCCAATTTTAATATTTTATCTGTTGAAATATCTATCCAAATTTTATTATTTGTTCAATTTATCAAATTTTATTTGTTGAATTCAAATCTGTTTATATGTTTAAACTTTATCTGTTTATTTTTTTTAATCTGTTGAATTCAAAAGATGTGTATGTTAATTTTTTTTGAGTAGATTATGGCATATTATCTGTTAAAAAACTACGAAGAAATATTAGAGCCATTTTGAACATATCTGATTATTATGGCATTTTATCTGTTTAAAACTGATTGTAGAAATTGTCTATCTATTGTAATTTGTTTCATCAACAACAACAATTGTTAGACCTTTTATATTTTGATGATTGTTTTTGTCTTGTTTTATTTTTTGTTTTGATTTATTTGGAAAAGGAAAATAGATGAAATCTTCTAATTTATTCCATATCAATTTATTTAATCATGATGTTTTTCTTGAGTTCTAAATGAAGCATAAACATGTGTGAAATTAAGCTCAAACAGCAATAGAATAGAACCAAAACAGCAGCAGCCCAGAGCAGCAGCCAAAACAGTCCAACCCAAAGGGGGTCGGACGTCCGTTCGGACGACTGGCTGTGAGTTTTTTAGCCAGTTTGCTTCTATTTCAGCTCTGTTCGCTCTGGACGTTAGACCAATAGTACGCTTCGGCAACCGCGGACGACATCCTTGACGACCGGAACTTGACCAGACATCCGGGCGGTTGACCACCAAGAACAAAATTTTCCCAGGGACATCCGAGTGGACGACCACTCTGTGCTGCAACGACTATTTTTCAAAAAATACTTACCAACAATTAGACCCATGTTTCAACTCCTTCAACATCTAATCATATATAGGGAATGCAAGTTTGAGTAGAGTAGATTTAACCAAAATCTCACTCGATCTTCTTAACACACGCAACAGACAACAGTTAATGATTATCTCCTTAATAAATAGAAGTGTTCCTCCTGTTGAAAAAGATACAACAACAGCAACAACAACACAAGGAAGAAAATATTTCTCATCTTTCATCAATCTCATTCTCTCTGATTATCTGAGGAGTTCTTCATTTGATCTTCATTTTTCTCTAAAAAATTATACACTGAGTCTTATAGCTTTAAGCTTATCTTACTTTTGTGAGGTTTACAGAAAAATCAAAACTTCAACTTGTATATCTATCTTTGAGAGATAACTCTTGTAGCTTTCTTTAAAAGCAAAAACAATTTCATTTCGATCTTGAAAAAATGTAGTACACTCAGTGTTCTTGACTCTTTGAGTGTGATTAAGAATTAGCTAAAAAGGGCAAGTGTTTGGACTTGGAAAGTCTGTGTAAAATATGTGGAGAATTGCTTCTTTTCTGAAGAGGTTACTAGCACCCTATAAAGCTAAAGGATAGTGAAAAATCTCAAGTGAAGCTTGAGGAGTGGATGTAGGCTTGGTTGGAAAGAACCACTATAAATTTGTTTGCCTCTCTTTCTCTTATCTCTTTATTTTGTTTGACTGTTATAACTATATCTCATATACTCACTGTGCTAAATTCATTAACTGATATAGCTATTAGAACACTTGTGTTAACCATCAAATCTCTTCATTCACTGCATATAGCTATCTGTTAGTTTTCTTCCATTATGTGTTAGTTATTATTGCTTATTTATCTAAATCACAATCTGTTAAGGGAAAAATCAAACACTGTATTTTAGTTTAAATTACTTAACTGATATTCTCTCATTGTGATTGTCCAAGTCATCTTCGTTTCATTAGTTATATTTATTTGTTGTGCTAGTTGTATTTTTTATTAGGGTATTATTAATTTTAATTTGTAGAAACCTAATTCACCCCCCTCTTAGGTTGCTTTTCGGGTAACAATTGGTATCAAAGCTAGGGCTTTTATTTAGATTTAACTATCTGAGAGTTTTTTATCCATGGCAACCATAGCTAGTACTAGCACCATCGAAGGTCAAGCCATAAATAGGCCACCCTTGTTTGATAGAAATAATTATAGCCACTGGAAGGATAAGATGACCTTTTATCTTCAAGCCACTGATTATGCTATGTGAATTATAGTCACCAAAGGTCCCAAAATCCCTACCAAATTAGTGAACAATGTTAGTGTACCTAAAACCGAAGAAGAATATGATGAGAGGGATCATAGACTATTGCAAGCTAATACCAAAGCCAAACTCACTCTTGTATGTGGTTTAGATTCTAAGAAGTATAATTGAATATCTAGTTGTGACACGACAAAAGAAATTTGGGACAAATTAGAAGTAACCTATGAAGGTACCAACCAAGTTAAAGAATCTCGTATTGATATGCTTGTTCATAGTTATGAATTATTTAAAATGAATTCTGATGAATCTATTTCAAGAATGTTTACTAGATTTACTAAAATTGTAAATTCTTTGAAATCTCTTGGAAAAACATATACAAACAGTGAGTTGGTGAGAAGAATTCTTAGGTGTTTACTAAAGAATTAGGAGGCTAAAGTCACTACAATCATTAAATCAAAGAACCTATCAACTCTTGGATTATATGAACTCATGGGGGCTCCAATGACTCATGAAATCATTATGAAAAGGACATGAGGATGTTGAGGACAAAACGAAAAGTGGAATTGCTTTCAAAGCCTCATCCCATGGAGAAGAAAACGAGGACACTAGTGAAGATAAAGGATATGCCATGTTTAGTAGGAATCTCAAGAAGTACTACAAAAAGAACAATCATGGAGGAAGGAGACCCTCCAAAAAAGAGTAGAACAAAGATGATATCCAAAAGAGGGAACCTATCATATGTTATGAGTGCAAAAATCCAGGACACATCAAGATGGATTGTCCAAAATTGAAAAAACTTGGAAAAGACTACAAAAGGAACAAGAAAGTCATGATAGCAACTTGGAAAGAAAATGTGATAGCTCTAGTGATGAAGCTGAAAATGATGAAGTTGCTAACTTGTCCCTCATGGCCCTTGGAGATGAAGAATTCACTCAAGATGAGGTATGCCTTAAGTCCAAAGCTAAAGAAGGAAAGTGGAACTTTGATAGTGGATGCTCTAAACACATAGCTGGAGACAAATCTTTCTTCACTACTCTATCATCCAAAGATGAAGGATTTGTCACTTTCGGAGATAACAAGAAAGGAAAAATCATTGGTATTGGTGGCATCAGTATCTCTCCTAACCCTCCTATTGAAATGTTCTACTTGTAGATGGACTTAAGCATAATTTACTTAATATTAGTCAATTATGTGACAAGGGTAATAGAGTTGTTTTTGATAAATCACATTGCACAATTGAAAACACAATTGATCACAAAGCACTACTTGTTGGTACTCGCCTTGATAATGTTTATGTGTTTTATCTCAATGATCTCTATGCTTGTGATGTTAAATGCTTATATTCTAGTAATGATAGTAATTGGTTATGGCATAGAAGACTTGGTCATACTCATATGGATTTAATTACTAAACTTTTGAGAAAAGATTTGGTCGTTGGACTTCCAAAAATTAAATTTGAAAAAGATCGACTTTGTGGTGCTTGTCAACAAGAAAAACAAACCAAAACTTCTTTTAAATCAAAATCTCATATTTCTACCTCTAGACCTTTATAATTATTACATATGTATTTATTTGGTCCCTCAATGACATCCAGTCTTAGTGATAAACATTATTGTCTTGCTGTTGTTGATGATTATTTTAGATTTACTTGGGTTATGTTTTTAGCACATAAAGATGAAACATTTTCCTCTTTCACAAGCCTTTGTCGTAGAATTCAAAATGAAAAAGGTTTTGTTATTACTAATATTTGGACTGACCATGGTGGAGAACTTGAAAATGAAAATTTTGAATTGTTTTATGATGAGCATAGAATTGGACACAATTTCTCAGCACCTAGGACCCCTCAATAAAATGGTGGAGTAGAAAGGAAGAATAGAACCTTAAAAGAAATTAGTAGAACAATGCTTTACGAAAATAATATTCCTAAATATTTTTGGGCCTTGGCCATTCAAACTACATACTATATTTTAAACCATGCATTGATTAAACCTATTCTTAAAAAGACTCTCTATAAACTTTGGCATGATAGAAAGCCCAACATCAGTCACTTGCATGTATTTTGGTTGTAAATGTTATGTGCACAACAATGGTAAAGACAACTTGGGTAAATTTGATACAAAATTTGATGAAGCTATTTTCACCATTGTTAGAAATAAAGCTAGACTTGTAGCTTAAGGGTACAATCAAGAAGAATGTATTGATTTCGATGAAACCTTTGCTCCGGTTGCTAGATTAGAAGCCATTCGTATGTGTAGACACCCCATTTTGACCGACCTTAAGACTTTGCATTTTCTTTTGACCACCCGCTGATGAAAATTGAAATGTGCTATTTTATGAATTTCTCAGTAGAAAAATCAGATTGAAACTTTAATCCCAAACCTCATCCATTTTGGCCAAATTATTAATTTGTAGTATTGTATAATATTTTATAATTTTGTGTTGTACATATATATGATATGGTTTAATTTTGTGTTGTACATATATGTTTAGATGTTTTTATCTAAATTAATAATACACTTTTGATATTTGATAAAAAAAGAAAATGATATAAAAAATAATAAATAACAAAAATAAAAAATAAAAACAAAACACAAAAAAAAGGAAAATAATAAAAAAAAAAAAAAAGTGTTCAACAGCTGGCCATTATCTCTCTTTTGATGGTGGATTCTCGATGGTGGATTGAAAAAGAAATGGTGGGATGTTCGGTGATAAAAAAAAAAAAAGGGGAAAAGAATCAATAGGGGCTCTCTCTCGTAAAGTGATATGGTTTTTAAAAGAAAAAGAGAGAGCATGGTAGGGTTGGGTTGAGTAATTGAGGGAATGATGATATGGGGGGGGGGGGCGGGCACAGAAAAAAGGATAATAGAGAGTGGAAGGAATAAAAATAAAAAATAAAAAAAAAAGCGACAACATACATCACATACACACAGACACCACAACACACAGCAGACACACACATGCATACACATTGATTCACATTCACACACCCAGCACACATGGATACACGCTGAACACACACACACAAGCTCCACCTCTCTCTTTCTCTCGCATGGAACACACACACACGGCACACCACCACTACCACACACATCAGGACACAACACTAAACCAACACACCCAAGATACACATTCTACACGACACACACGATCCAGAGATATCATACACACACACTACACACCCATACATTGACACATGCATCTGGTTCTCTGATCCCTCTCTACAATTGAGATAACACACCAATACACACAGAGGGGCACTCGGCTAGATCACACAGCGAGGAGATGGGCTGGTCTCTCTCTTGAATGAAAAAGACACACACATGGAGCGGGAGAGGAGGCACACACTGAGGACAGACTCACACAGGGGCAAGAGGCACGACCCCTCTCTCTCTCTCTCTAACATGGTTATCTCTCTCGATACACAACTGGTTCTCTTGATCCACAACTGGGTCTCTCAACCTGTTATCTCTTGATCCACAATTGGGTCTCTCGACCTCTCTCGGTCTCCTACACAAAAACACACAGACCATGCACACACATAGCACAGCTTCTCTCTCTCGGCAGATTGGAGAGTAAAACAAAGAAAAGACACAGCTGACTCTCACTCCTCTCCAGCCATTGATGGCCCGATCAAACCATGCATTCATTAGCTATCTCTCCCTCTCGGCATTTTTGGGTGTGAAGATGTAACACAAAAAAAAAGGCATACTTCCAATATCTCTCTCTCTCTGGTGTAAACAGAGAAAAACACACAGAGGCAGCGTCGGGGGCTCTCAACCTTAGCCCTCTCTCTTCCTATAATTTGAGGTTCATCTTGTTGGTGATACTTCCAAATAAAACATCAGAAAATACAAAAATAAAAGTTATAACAATTAATATAAGGGCTGAGGTGCGGGAAACTCGCTCTCTTTAAGGAGATTCAAACCCTCTGCGGTTAGGCAAAGGCTCACACCGGTGCAGCAGAAAAATTTTGACTTGTCCCCCCAAGATACAACAGCCCGACTAAGTCGTATGGTTAACTAATACTGCATAATTGGTTAAACCCAAAACTTTATCACACACACCCTTTTTATTTGCCTGATAATCTCACTCAAGACATAACAACACAACCAAAACTTCTTCACTCTACTTAATCAGATATGACACAGGTTTAATATATATAAACACTTGTTAGGCGATGCCTTGGAGGATAAGAAATGATGATGACTTGCAAGTCTTGGGAAGACTTAATGATAAGATTTAATCCGAGGAAGCAACCGACATCTTCCCGTGATTAATTTGAGGTGTCACAATTTCATTAAATGTCTTTTAATTGCAAGATCTTGTTACATTTCTCGATAATAGGGTGCATCTTTGAGACTATAGGGTGAATCTTTGAGACTATGGGGTTATGATAGTAATGTAGATTATTTGATCTAAACACACCACCTCAAGGGTCTCAAGTAGAAGATCTCCTGGGTTTCTTCTTTTTTATATTTTTTGTTATTTATTTTTTTCCACTCAAAATGATTGCTAGATTCCCTTTTAAGTTTGCATTTGGATTTTAAATTTGAAATAAGAGGATTTGACACTAATCAGTAATAGGGAATAGCTCAAATTTAGATTTGATAATTTAGATATAGATTTTAATGTTGAACTTGATGTCTTTAACGTGATAGACTTGAAATAAAAATGTAGTAGTTGTTATTTTAAATCCTTCATACTGAAGTTGTACAAAGATGCAAAAAGAAATTCTTTTCTTTGTTCCCTTTTAGATTCCCAATAAAACTATAGTAACAAGCTCTCCTATACTTTTGTAAAATTTGACCTTAAATTTCCTTCATTTGAAATCCATCTATCCAAAAAGAGTCTAAATTTGTTGTCATTGAAATGATTCAGAATTTTACCCTTTCATTGTGAAGACAGATTTGATTTCTTATGAAGAATTGAACTTTTGAATGTGATATGAGATCCACTAAAACAATTACCAAGTTGTTGATTAAAGACTGTAAAATATCAAGCATATGTCTTTAGTTATTGAGTAGGAAAATTAACATGGAAAGTTTTTGTTACATTAGCAGAAGTTTGTAGCTTTCTAAAAGGTGTCAATTCTCTCTACAATGTTTTATACTGCATCTCCTCTAGATTTAGAGATGGAAGTACAACGACATGTAGTGCCAACATTTATACATTTAGATGTAGGCAGATAGACTGACCCAACATAAATGAACAAAAAGTACACACACAGACACACACATTTTTCGTGAAAAAGCAATTTCCCTTCTAACGAACCTAGAGGACCGGGAAGCGAGGTCCTGAAGTCTATATGTCCTTGCTACTGCATTTTAAGGTAAAGGGAGGAAGGCTAGGGCATCCATTTCAATAATTCTTTGACACGCCCCTTGTCTCTTATTCGTGCTGCTCTTTACATGACCTGTTCTAGCTCTATGTTTGGTCTCATCCAGTTTCCTGATCTTGAAGGTAACAACTAGATGCTTGCGGTCTTATTACAGAAAGAAAGGATGCTTAACACTATACTTGGTTTTTTCTTCAAGCGGTTCCAAAATACCTCATAACCAAAGTCAGAAAACTATGGTTCACATTACTAGATTGTCAAAAAAGTCTAATTAATTAACAAGAACTGCTGAGGATTTCCTTTTAACTGTAATTTAAAACAATGAGATGAGAAGCAGAGCAGACCATCCAGAGGTTTAAGAAAACAAAAGAGGGTTAAAAAAACAAAAGCTTGGTATATCGATGTTTTTTGTTATCATTGAAAAGACAGAAAAGGGTAAGCTGGAAAACTATTCATGTGGCTGTGTTATGGTTTATTTGGAAACAGAGGTATGGCAGCATCTTTAATGGCACACAACCAGATATGGTGGAGCTGTGTGAGGTCATCAAACTCAGGGCTGTTGCCATTGGATGATCCTTAGGAATGTGTTTTGTTGTGGATTTGGGTTTCTGCAGTCCTTGGGAGGACTTGTTTAGAGATTGGTTTTTTTCTTGCCCAGGAGTTGATAAATTTTGCACCTAAGGTTTATGAAGTGATGTATTTTAAATTTTAGTTTTTTTTGCACCTAAGGTTTATGAAGTGATTTTCATTTATTAAATGTGTTCTTTCTTTTATGAAGTGATGTTCTTTTTCATTAAATTTTGCACCTCGCTGTAATT
>JAPPVO010000032.1:144448800-144648800 GCA_030407325.1 Camellia japonica
TAAAATTAAAATTAAATATTTAAAAATAAATTAAAATTAAATTATTTAAAATACGCAGGGCAACAAAATAAATAAAAAACGCATGAAAACCCTCGCCACGTAATTTTAAAAAAAAAACTGAAAATAAATAAAAAAACTTAAACTTAAAAAAACTTAAAATTACCAGTTGCCACGTAATTTACAAATAAATAAAACACATGAAAACTCATTTCGAAAATATAAAAACAAATTAATGTATACAAATAAAAAAAATTACAGAAACGTAAATTAAAAAAAAACGACAAAAATACGCCTCCTCCAAAAAAAAAGGAAAAAAAATCAAAAAAAAAGAAATTACCATTTGCCACGTAATTTTGAAATAAATAAAAAAAATTAATGTGTACAAATAAAAAAAATGACAAAAACGTAAATTAAAAAAAAAATAAGAGCAAAAATACGCCTCATTCAAAAATATTTATAAAAAAAAACATAAAAACTTAAATTTATCATTCGCCACGTAATTTACAAATAAATATAACACATGAAAACTCATTTTTGAAAATAAAATTAAAAAAATTAAAATACACAGGACAATAAAATAAAACTAAAAATTAAAATTATTAGCATTATTATTATTTTAAAATTCAAATTTAAAATTAAAATTAAAATTAAAATTATTATTGTTATTTTAAAATTATAATTTAAAATTAAAATTAGTATTATTATTATTATTTTTAAAAAAAATTTAAAATTAAAATACAAAACACATGAAAAAACTATTTGCAAAAAAAAAAAAAAATTAAAATATACAGGATAATAAAATAAAACCTCACTTTTTATCATTTTACAGAAAATGAAAAAAAAAATTAAAATTAAAATGAAAATCAAAATAAAAAACCCCTTGAAAAAACCATTTACAAAAAAAAAAAAAAAAAAAAAAAAAAAAAAAAAATCGGTCCATTCATGGCTAATATGACGTGGAGGACAAAAGAGGCAATGAGGTCCATTCCACAAAAAATAGTAGAAGGGCAGTTTTGTAATTTTAACATGAAGCCACCTCACCAAAAAGTCAAAAAAGTCAAAAAGTCCTTCCCAAACTAGGCTTTTTAGCCTCAGGCTAAAATAGCCAAAAAAGTCAAAAAGCCAACACACTTCCCAAACAGAGGTAATGTATAACTCCCCTCATTTGTTAAAATTCTTTTTTCCAATTTAGACATTCTTTAAGTGTTAATCTTCAAGTAAAATTGTTTTTGTTAAAAGAGGATGAGCAGTTTCAGAAAAAATCTAATTTTCGTAATAACCAACAAATTTAGACATTATTAGAGTATTTTTTTAATAACTAAAAATTTAAAAAAACTATCCCATTACTGAAAAATGATCTTCTAACTAGATAAAATTTTCTACAAATCCTAAGAATGTTGAGTTCAAAAAAATCTGAAAATGCTACTTTGATAGTGATCTTTAAAATTGAACCAAATATGAAAATTTGTTTTGTTAATGGTTTCATGTTCTTAGTTACTTGATTATACTCCTTATTGTTTGTTTAAATCTTAGTATGACATCCATGGTTCTAAATCGTGATATCGGGTAATGTAACGGTATCGATCGCGGAGTATCAGTATCGGTAGTATCGGTAGTATCGGGAATCGGGTGTCACGGCGGTGAAATTTTAAAAATCATTTCACAGGTTTTTTAGCTTTTTCTTTCCCGTACCGGTTCGAACTAGTGAGTATTAGCCCGTCACGGCTTGTGTAATGGTTACAGACCGATACGTACCGGGACTTGGCCGATACGCTTGCGATTTTCAATCTTAACGGTATACCTGCCTGTATCCGTCGCAGTGCCCTATTTTTCCTATACGTATTGGCCGATACGCTACGTATCAGCCGGTTTTTAGAACTAAGATGACATCTGCATATGTTTGTGGTTATATTCCTTTAAATTTATGTTGTAGAACAAGGCCGCCTTGATGTTCAACACTCTATAGTTCGTTGATTAATCGGTTACCTTCTATATATCAAGAAAACTCATATAAAAACACCTTCCAATGTAGAATACATTGTATTTTTTTCTCTTTGAGAATTTGGACGGGTTAAACCCTAAAAATAGCAAACAATGCACTCTATAGTAAACAAAGTCGTGCTGACCGCTCGAGCCACCACTTGACCATTCGAGTGGTGTGAGTAAAGGCAGTGCAAAACATATAGGCCAATCGCTTGAGTGCACACTTCACCGCTTGTTTTACCGCTTGAAGCGGTAAAACAAGGTTTCCAGAAGTTCTGAATGCAAGCTGAAATACTGAAAGCTCCACTTCGTCGCTCGAGTGCACAAATGACTGCTCGAGCGGTCAACCAACTTTGGCTTAGCTTGATCCCTGTACATAATCAGAGAAGTAGCAAACAGAGAATGCTCAAGATACGGAATGTTAGCACAAACTCCTCTACACAAGCACAATTCGGGTTGGATTCACATCTAAACACTCACAGTTTCACTGAAACAAAGGAGCAAATAAAAATACAATTGAAAGGAGTTTTGTTAAACGAGATTGCCAATTTTAAAATTTTAACAAGTTTGTTCTAACCTTAACTTAAAATATTTAACTCAACGGATTATTTAATTGGGGTGGTAAATGGGTTTTCAATCACTTAAGTAATTTCATAAGATAACACTTGTATTACATTTGAATTGGTTGGCGGGACATGTTCCCTATTGAAGGTTAAGTCTTGTGCAAATGGTTGTTTCGGAACCATTGAATGGATCAGTTGTATTCGGGTCCTAGGTACTTATGATGGATAAGGTTGGAGGAGGTTATATATTTTTACCGACGCTTTTAAGGTCTTCGGTTGGTGCTAAGCGGTTGTAACTGTTGTAGCAATTTCGGGTAAGGTTTGTAAAGCAATAAAAGAAGGGGCATGCTGAATAATCTGAGTCCAATTCTTGTGTTTACTTGTAATCCTTTGCTTGTTTACTTGATTATTATACTTGTAATCCTTTGCTTGTTTACTTGATTATTTTACTTCTTCTTTATTGTAAATGTGGTTGTGTATTGGATTGGGAAAAATGGACGGGAAGTGTGTGCGTTTACTGGGCATCCTTTGCTTGTTTACTTGATTATTATACTTCTTCTTTATTGTAAATGTGGTTGTGTATTGGATTGGGAAAAATGGACCGGAAGTGTGTGCGTTTACTGGGCATTCCAAGCTCATGGCGTTTCATGCCAGGTATTGACGAAATTTACGTGGACGATGGTGAAGCAAAACATTTGAAAATATATGTCTATCCTATAGGAATTAGTAATAATGTTTTAGGATTGCAAGTGTTAAAACTTTTGTCATAATTAAGATATAATCTTGTAATTATTATTTTACTTATATATACATATATCTTTTTTGAACTTGAACTTATCCCTCTCCTTCTGTCAACTTATGTAGATCTTGTGTTAATACCTTGTTAAAATCTGTTAAAAATGTAACTTTGCTATCCAAGGAGATTGGATTTTGAAGGGAGACTATATTAACTCTGTTAGGTTTTTATTCTTGGCAACCCCGTTTTGACAAAACTCCTTTTCAGTTGTATTTATTTTCGCACTTTTATTTCAGTGAGGCTATGAGTTTATTAGATGCAAATCCAAACCCGAATCGAGCCATGCAGAGAAGTTTGTGATGTTAATGCTTTCAAGATTGCCACTTCGCTGATTATTACGGGGGTCGAGCTGACCGGTCAGCTTGCGGCCGAAGCAAAATGCAAAATTGCATTCAAAATTGCATTCAAAATTGCATGTCTGCCATTGGTCGCTCGAGCCAAGAAGAGCTCGCTCGAGTGAAGGTTTGCTCGCTCGATCCAAGGAGTTCTCGCTCGAGCCAAGGATTGCGTCCATACAAAAACCTGAAAGAGTGTATTCCTCGCTCGAGCCAAGGATCCGTCGCTCGAGCCAAGGCACTAGTAGAAATCACGAAAAATACACGCCTCGCTCGAGCCAGCAAAGCTTCACTCGAGCGAGCCTCAGAATCCGGATTTCTCAAGGAGTTTGTTTTCTTCCCAATCTAGGATTACTTTTGGTTCTCTATAAATACTTGGTTTTCTCCCAAAACTAAGTAATTGATTGAAGTCCTCCAGATCTTCTTTTTGGTTCTTAAAGGTTTATTTCTGGGGATATTTTGTTAGTTTCTTTGATGTTTTATTGAGTATTCAACTCATGGTTTAAAGAGAGTACATCAAAGGTTTGTTTGTTATACACAAAAGAGAGAGTTGTTCTTCAGTTGTGGATTCTGAAGAATTCGAGCTTGAAGCTTTGGTGGAATCCGGAGTGTCTCATCAGAAAGACAATTTCGTGGTGAAGATGGGGTTGGAAGAGGCACATAGAGGTTGGTTCAATTAGGCGTTGTGGATTCGCTAGATAATTGAGAGTGATACCTGTGTAATTCCTTTAAATCTTCTTAGTGGATTGTCTTGTGGCAGTTGCCCGTGGTTTTTTGATCACAATTGGAAGGTGTCCAATTGTGGTTTTTCCACGTAAAATCTTTGTGTCTCTTTCTCTTGATTGTTTGATTGGGATTGTTATATTTTGCTTAAAATTGGTACATAATCACAAATCAACATCTAGGGTTTCTAGATTTTTCAAACTCCTCTGATTTTTCTTAGGAGCTTACTTGGTTATTAACTAAATGACGTTCCCTAGACTTGTGACCTAAGAAGAACCTTGTATTTATTTGTTAATATATTCTCTGATGTTCTCAATTTTTGGGGCATTACACTTCCAAGAAGGTGACGTATCTGTGTCGTATCCATGTCGGACTTCGACACTCTTTAAACACTTCCCGATATGTGTCCGACACTGGTCAAAATGTGTTCATTTTTTAATTTGTTTTTTAAACACTCCAATACTCTTCGGACACTTGGAAAACACATGTGTTTATTGTTTAAGCATGTATCTATCAATTAGGCACAAGTGAAACTAATTATAAGTTTAAACAAAATAACTTAAGATACAATAATAAAAGAAAAATCATATAAATTTATAAGAATTACTGACACATAACATTTTTTTATTATCTTTGAAACATATTCATATATATATGACATATCAAAAATATATAAAATTACATATTTCATGCATGTCTCCCACGTATCGTGTTACGCATTTTTTGAAAATTGGTGTGTCCGCGTGTTTGTGTCATATCCATGTCGTGTTGCGTGTATGTGTCCATGCTTCGTAGATTTTAACTTTACCAAAATTAATAATAATGTTTTCATGTATTTTCTTTATATTCTCTTTATATTATATTCAATTTTTGATTTGTTTACAGAAAATAAAGAGAATGAGATGAAGGAAAATCTAGAGGCAGAAGGAGAAATAACCCTTGGGCAAGTTAACAAATCTAAAGATGCTACTTCTTCAGCTCCTGATAGTGGTGCAAATGTTCCATACATCAACTTTGATTTTCTTTGAAAAGAAAATCTTCAAGGAAGTTTCCTATGGATAAAATAATGTCGAAACATTTATCGACTTGGATTTTGAACTTTATTTTGTTTAATTTTTCTTGAATAATCAAACTATGCATAACAACAATAACTATATAAATTATGTGTGCTAAACTTATGATTTTCTTTCTATTTAGCTATTTGTTAAGGTGATGTTGAGTCACCATGGCAATATCTATAGAACCAAGATGATAAATTACATGCCTTTGATGATCAAAACTATTTTGTTCATCCTTTAGGTTTTAGTAGACGTAGATGATAAATTTACATTGCTTTGATTATTGGATTAATTAACCTGTTTTTTTCATAGATAATTTACATGTTGAAACCTAAAAAAATGAACGGAATAGTTTAGAAGTATCTATTAAAAATTTTCAAAGCATGGAATTAACAATTCCCATTCCATGGTTGTTTTCTTGGTTATGGTGGGTGCAATTGTTTTGCTATGTGGTTTGTTGCTACTAGTGTCCTTGGTTAAGGTTTTCTTCTTTCTAGTTATTCACTTGGCGCTACAGGAAATTATAATTTTGGCGGCTATATTGTTGGTCGGGGAAATAGTACTTTGGCGACTGACGTTTTTTGTCACAGTAGTTATATGTTCAACGACAAAAAATTTAGTCGTCAAATACTTATTTTTGTCAACTAATATTTTTTTTAGTTGCATATTACTTTCCTCGACCATGTATTAGTGACCAAAGTGGTGACCAAAATTTTTTGTCCTAGAATGTTTTTGCCAACTGAAAACAACCTTTTTGCAACTAAAATTTTAGTCGACAAAAGTATAATTTCATGTAGTGTGGATTGTTTTTGAATTGATAAGTCTAAGGAATCAGAAAATTAACTACAAGAATATCATGAATTTAAACTATATAGTGTATATTCAAAATTTTTGTTGTGGGCCATACTTTAAATGAATCTTGGTCATTGATGTTGAAATTTAATATTTTTTTGATATTGTAGTATTTTTTGTTAGCAATTTTTAGAATTGTTGTTGCTTCATTTTGCAATTTTTGGTTGGAACCTCCCAAAACTTTTTACTTTCGATTTGTAATTGCATATGATTGGACTTAAATTTTTGTGTCAACCTCGTTGGGATGAAAGAAGTTTCACCGTAATATAGTTTGCACTCTCTATTTCTCTTATTTATATATATTTTACTGTTATGTAATGTTTCTTTGATCTATGACAATAAAGATATAATTATATACATAGCCATCTATCTGTACTATGATATATAAATGGAACACCTCCATTGGTGTCTTAAGACCTTTTTTCCTTCAATGCCAGATTTTTATATTCCTAAATTCCCCTTCTTCGTTCCTTATTGTATTTATACTATATTTCTGTCTTATTCTACAGTAACGGGTCATAGATCATTTATAACTGTCTATATAACTGCTACATATTTTAAGTACATCCATGTGGGTGTGCACATCTACTAATACTAGTAAAAGAGCACTTGTTTTGCACGTGGCAAATGAACTACTTGATAATTTCTCAAAAATTATTTTAAAACCTTGAAAGAATTATTATTAAATATGGTGTGTGCGTAAACTTGTTTCCCCCCTAAAATATTATTAGTCATAAGGTACTGTTTGGTCAAATTAAAAATTGAAAATTTAATACTATTTAATAAAAATTGAAAATTTAATACTATTTAATCATCAACATTTCCCACCCATACACATTGTCTCATGTGATAAGTATGTGAGAGTTATATAATACAATAATAGAGTTTTTGAAATAAAAAAGAAATGAGAGAAATCAAAGATAAGAAGAGGAATAAATAGAAGATTGTGTTACTGCAAAACTCTAATTCATCTCCTTAATTGTTCATAATCTGTATTTTTTTAGCCGAATAGAGTCATATTTTGATGTAAT
Organism: Camellia japonica; assembly: GCA_030407325.1. NCBI lineage: Eukaryota > Viridiplantae > Streptophyta > Magnoliopsida > Ericales > Theaceae > Camellia > Camellia japonica. Next base: position 144,456,142 of record JAPPVO010000032.1, read on the forward strand.
TTTTGGAACAAAATCTGTATAGGCGGTAAATGAACTTGATTTTTTTCATTTGCCCTCATTTCATAGTCATTTATTTTTCACATTACTGACTTATGTTAAAGATTTATACGATGGAGTAACAAAAAAGAGACATTGGCACTTGATCAGAAGTGCATGGGGTTAACTATCGCAATTTCATTTGTAGGGACCAAAATGGCATTTGGTGTAAAGTACATGGATGCAAAGTGTAATTTACCCAATAAACATATAAAAAATGCTCAACATAATAAGTCTGAATGAGTTGAAGTTGTTCAACTATAAGTATGAACTTATTTATTTTGTTCAACAATTGTTTGATTTTAATTTTTTGTACAATAATAATATGTTCGGATAACTAGTGTTGAGCCAAATTCGAAATAGAATTTGTTATGGAAGTTGAATCGTTAACCAAATCAAAATTAGATTAGAAAAATATAGCTAAGTGAGAATCAAATGTGCAAATCGCAGATCTTCAAAGATCTTCAATGGTGATAATGCATCGATAAGATGACGGTGGGATGACAGATGCAAATCGCTGGCCGAATAAGAACTCTGGTGTGTTCGTGAGATGTATGGGTATGGGTGTGCTGTGTACTCAAATAAAGTGGTGTACTATCTTAGGGTTATGTAATGACCCGGAATCGTATATCATAATTGTCGGTAATTAATTATGTTTTCGTATGATTTAATTGAAGAATATCTGTTTGAATTGGAGAAATATCTGTTGGAATTACAATTTTGGGACTGAAATTGATGACCGTAATGGATTCAGAAAATGAAATTGAACACGCCTACGTGATACCGGGAATTTTTAGAATCATTTGGGACGATAAATTGAAGACTAAATTTCGTCTGAATCGCTAAGTCCTGTTTGGCCCAAGAGTTTTGGCACAACTTGAGTTATATACTATATATGGATATATATGGTTATAGATAAGGGTGCTTGACCTCATTTGACTCTTTGACTCAAAAGAAAAATCTGGAAAGAGAGAGAGAAGAGAGAATTCGTGAGAAGAGAGAGAGAGAGAGAAAAGGAGAAACAAGGGAGGAAGAGAAGGAAAAATGGGATTCAAACTAATTCTCTTCAATTAAGCACTCAAGGTAAGGATGTTTCTCTAAATTCTAGAAGTAAAGTTGAATCATCTATGATTTATGGCAAGTAATGGAATGAATGAAGGGAAATCATGTTGTATTTTCATCTAAAATGCATCTTTGAGCATCTATGGTATATTATCATGAATTTAAGTTTTATAGGCATAGTTTTGGCTTTCCACCTCAATTCATGGTTAATCTTTTATATGATTCATATGAGTTTGGCCTTGAATTTTATGATTTTGGAAGTTGATTTTGCAAGTGGAGGCCACGGTTTGACAGAAAAATGGACTGGTTTTTTCTACCCAAATTTTCACAGTCCGCTCGAGCGGAGATTTCGCACATCCAGCATTTTTCTCACAATGTGTTGTCCGCTCGAGCGGAGGTTTTTACGCTCGAGTGGAGACCTGTTTTTCAAGAAATTTCAAAAAGTGTTTTAATGCATGATTTTGGCATCCTCATTGCATTTTTAGCATTCTTGAGGCTGAATTAAGTCATGATAATGAAGTTATGAGATTGAAACATCACTAAGAGCATACGTGGACTTGATTTGATAATGATATGTGTTAAAGGATCATGCGATACTGTGGATATTTGCAGGTCAAAACGTGAAGACCGTACAACCGGTTCTGGAAAACCACTGTAAGTAACATTTCTGTAAAGTTATGTTCTTATAAAGTATGTTCTGAAAATGCTACGTTAGGTTATGTTTTCTGAAATGATAATGTTTTCTGTGAACGAAGGTCCTATTTGCGAATCTAGTATGGCATCCATGGAGAGTCCCAAGTCATGGGGGACGGCATGAAAATGCGAGTCCATGACCAGTTTACGAGATCTCGTTAGCCACTTCATTGTGGTGATATATGTTTAATCAGTATCCGGAACTGATTACTCTAGTCGGAAGACGTTCTGTTATGTTTATGTTCTGTGGAGTATGCCATTATTATGTTCTGATACGAATTGATTATGTCTATGATGATTTGTTTTACGGATACATGTTATGTTGGAGTTCGTTCACCACCCCTTTACGTTAATGTTACTTGCTGGGCTTTAGCTCACCCCTGTATATATGTATTTTATAGGTGAGCCTTCAGGGAGTCAAGCCTAGGCGGAGCTTTGTTCGAGCCGCCGTTTTGAAGCCAACCAGAGTTTTGGTGCCTCCGAGCTGGGGCTAGGCCTGGAAGGCCGTATGAGTTTTGTTTCAGTTGTATTTGGTGGCATGTGCCTATATATTTTGTATATGAATTTTGTTACATGTTTTGTACAGTAGTGGGTAAATTAACATATTTTTGGGCATGTAACTGTTTGTTCATATAGATGCACAACTCTTTGGACTATTTGTACTTAGTTTCGCTTCCGCGAGCCCCGATTACTTATGTTTTGTACAGGAAGGCCTGTGGTAATCTAGGATTACTGGCCGGTTACGATGCCAAACTTTTAGGGGCGGGTTTGGGTCGTGACAGGTTACAAATTAAAAGTTACGGTGTGGACTAAAATATTTTCAAAACTTTAAAATTATTACGTGTACTAATGTGGACTAAAATATTTTCAAAACTTTAAAATTATTATATGTGTACTAAGTAATATTGGTGGTGTTTGGGAAGTTTGTGTGTTGGGTTTTTTTTGATTTTTTCCACTAAAAGACAAACTTTTTTCAAAACAAAAAAAAAAAACAAATCTAAATAAAATATCATATCCAACCCCATACCCATAATCATTTCACTTTTTCTCTTACAAACATCATATCCAACCACAAAAAAACCCAACTATCTTTCCAAACACTAAAATTTTTTTCTCCAATAAAATCCTACAACTAAAAAAACCTATATAAAAACTCACTTCCCAAACACTCACAACACTACAAAAAAAATTGACTTTTTGCGACGGCAAAATACCATCGCTAATACTCCTAATGCCGTTGCTAATACTTTTTGTGACAGCAAAATGACTTTTTGCGACGGCAAGAGGGGGTCGCAACTGCAGGGGTTGCAAAAGAGTTTTTGCGACGGCACAGTGCCGTCACTAATGTTTTGCGACGGCATTTTTGGCTTTTTGCGACGGCACTGTGCAGTCGCTAATAACGTTTGAATTTTCTTGACTTTTTTGTGACGACACTATTTTACCATCGCTAAAAATGTTATTTGAGACAGAAAAAAATACCGTCGCTAGTAGTCTTTTTTTGCAACGGCAAAAACACTGTTTTGCGATGGTGTGGTGCCGTCGCAAAAAGTATTAAAAATATGAAAATTTCTATTTTTTGCGACAGTGTAATGCTGTCGCAAAAAGTATTAAAAAAATAATAAAATTACTATTTTAAATAATAAAATTTCTATTTTTTGCGACAGTATAATACTGTCGCAAAAAGTAAAACCTGTAACAAAATTAATAAAAATATTAAAATTTTCTATTTTTTGCGACAGTATAATGCCGTCGCAAAAAAGAAAAAAACATCCTACGATAAAAGGGAAAATTCAAGTACAAAAATTGTTACACTGATATACATGATAGATATCTGCTCCACCAATATAAAGATATGTAGGAAGCATTAAAACACATAATTTTTTCCCTATACCTAGCAATAGGGGTATGGCATGGTGAGATTTTTTTTTTGGGCGATACGTATGGCATAACGAAACTTTTGCTAGAATTATCACAAAAATAGATCACTGCATTAGCCACCCAACTCTTGGAAGACTTAAATGCTAACACTCTCCTAGCCAAAAATTCATGCTTGGCCACACTTGCTTAGACATGCAATTCCCTATTCCAGGTAATCTTCTCTGCTAATCCAAAACTCCGGTGCATCCTGCACGAGTAATCAAATTTCTCAATGTCCAACTTCATATCAATTCATGTTTTTGTTCCCTGTATCTAAAAAATTTCTTTTTGTTAAGAAAATTATTTTCCCTTTATTTATTTTTTCTTTTCTTGCTTTCCTTTTTTGCTCTTCATTTCAGTTTGCTTTTCACAAATCTGAAAGCAACAAATGCATTGTCCAAATATTGTGGTCTACTTTTAGAAGCACAAGACATACTTAACATGGGGGTGAAAAATGCAAGTTGACAAAACACATCATTGAAACCACTGTGTCCTGGTTTGTATGAGAGAGAGAGAGAGAGAGAGAGAGAGAGGCAACACTGTACCTTCATAATTCCTGCAAGGACTGCTCCTCCAAGGTACACCATATGCTTTCTTCGCGGTGGATCCTCTATCCACAACCGTAGTTTCTGTTAGAAGTAGAGGAAGATCAGAAGAATTGTTAGCTAACATGAAGTGAGAGCCTCATTGTTAAATTGGATGAACAAAATAAAAAAAAAAACATGATATTTTTTCCTTTTTTCTTCTCCTTCCATACCATAACACATGTAACTTGGGTCTTACCTTCAACCCATCCTTGTTTCCCTTCAGAACAGCTTCAAGATAACGGTCTAAAATTTCTTTCTCCAGGCTGTAGGAAAATAAAAATGAAAAACTTCAAAAACTAAATTTAAAGCTATATTGAAGTATCAGAACTAAAGAGGGCATCTCATTGGGTTCTTACAAAACTAGATTAGCGATTCACTATTAAAATCACAAAGGCAGATGACTACTTTAGTTGCAAGACTGTAAAACATGCGGACAGATGTTTTCCAAGAGAAGAACATAGAGCAATTAAGACCAAGTTTTCAAAAAGTCCAATAAGTTGAAAAATCACTGCAAATATAACTTGTGAGAGACAAATTAATCACCAAGAAGAAAGCAGTGCAATGATTTTATATAATGCAAAAGGGGATTTAAATTTCTTACCGACTATGCAATCCAGGATACATAGTACTCCCCCCACTTAAAACTATGTGTTGGTAGTGCTGTGAAAAATAAAACAAATTAAAAGTTAAATAAAACAAAATAAATGAAATAAACCCAAATGCATTACAAAGTGTATATGGCACGAGGTAGGGAGTGGTCCATGGCAAAAGGACCTGTCTCTATAGCTGTAGTGCATATACCCATCAATTTGGATTCTTCAGTTGATCAAATATACCCATCAATTTACAAAGTGTCTTAGAAAGTTGTACAAACCAACAATTTTAACCTGTTCACAATCATCTTGTTAAAGTACATATGCAGAGGAAGTGTGCCCATATTTTAATTAAGGCACAAAGATCCATCAACCAGCCTTCATAGCTGTGTATATGTACCAAATAGTAGAAGAGATAAATTCCCATTTTCTTGAAGATAAGTAACTAACAAGAAAAACAGACTTACAGGAGTAAAAAGAGCCTCTGGAGCTTGGAACCGTTCTGTGCCAACTTTGATGACCCTTCCATCTGGTAGCTGATTAAAGTAATTTTCTTAATAAATTAACAAAACGCAAAAACAATTTTAACAAGAAAAAGAATCACCTATGTCAAACATATGGTTTTAATGTTGGTCATCAAGTTAACCAACCAAAAATATTTGCCAACATATTTGCCAATTAAAAAAAAAAATTGCATATTACATCCTGTAATACACACCCTGTAGCATGTGAAATTGCATATTACATCCTGTAGCATACAAAACCCACACAGTGCCATACAAAACATTGAGAATTGAGACACTGCCACACACATTACATCCTGCACACAAAACCCACACAGTGCCATACATCTTGTAACATTGAGACTGCCATACAAAACCCATACACAAAATATCATGTAGCATACAAAACATTGAGACTGTCATCATTGAGACAGTGCCATACAAAACTCATAAAATAGCATCCTGTTTCTCCAAGAAAATTCAGCAGCCCATACACAACCCACACACAAGAAAATTCAACAAGTAGCAAAGAAAATAATTAATCCCAAGCACAAGGGATAGGTTACCCAAAACTTGAAATTAAAACTTAAAAAAAAATATCCATTACAAGATAAAAAATCAAATCCATTGTATTCCAATCCCAGTTAAGTACAAATGGGAACCCAGCAAAATAGCATAAATGAATTAGTACATGCCTTGAATTAATGATTCACAGATCAAGATAAAAAGTTGACTAAAAGCGTAAAAATTTCCATAACTGAGGAAAACTACTAAAACAAAAGGAGGCGTATATAAATTACTAGACAAGTTGGAGACATGTTTAGATACCAAAAACAAACTCCCATTGGCAAAATGGCAAAATGGAGATCAATTACATGGAGATCAAAATGGCAAAATGGAGATCAAAATGGCAAAATGGCAAAATGTCTAAATACATGGAGATCAATTAGATACCAAAAACAAACTCCCATTGGCAAAATGGAGACATGTTTAGTACTGAGAAACAACACTTCCTAGTTTAAAGATACTTGAAAACAAATCATATTCTCTGCTACAATTTATTTCCCAAGATAGCTTAACCAAGATGACATTGCATCCCCATAAATCAAAAAGGGAATGATATATTTAACAGATATATATATATATATATATATATATATTTATTTATATTTCCCAAGATCAATTATATATATATATTTATTTAACAGATCAAGAAAAAAACCAGATCATATATATATATATATATATATGTAACAGATCAAAAACTCAATAAAAGATCAACTCATATATATATATATATGTATGTATATATTTAAAATAAATAAATAGAAAGGATATGTATGCTAAGCTAATGTATAATGTAAAGTTTAAAGGATAAAAATTGAATTACTCTCCAATTGCTTCTAAAAGAAGGCTGTCATGTTTGTCCACAGCAGAGAGGCTGGTATGAGTAGTAGTACTAGGCAGATCTGCATGGAAAAAACAGATCAAGAAAAAAACCAGATCATATATATCTATATACACTCACAGATCAAAAACCCCCTATATACACTCACAGATATATATATATATATAGATGTGTGTGTGTGTGTGTGTATGAAAACCCCCTGTATCCGAAATCCCGACACAGAGAGAGAGAGAGAGAGATACCCTTTGAAATCGGCGGTGAGGGAAGATCGCCGGCGAGGGAGGAGTGGCGGTGAGGGGCGAGCAACCGTCAACGTCATCTGTGAAAGAGAGAGAGATGGAGGCAGCAGCGGCGGTAAGGGAGGAGGATCGACAGTGAGGTACGAGCGACGGTGAGGGAGGATCGGGGGTGAGGGAGGATCGGCGGTGACGGATGATCGGCGCCGTCGTTGTGTGAGAGAGAGAGAGGAAGGTGAAACCCTAGATGGAGAGAGCAGGAGGAGAGGAGACGGCTCTGCTGTGTTTGTGTTGTGTGTGTGTTCTCAAACAAAACCCTACACATACGCACAAATGTTATAGTTAATGAATTTTTTATTAAAATAAAAAATTATTAAAATAATTTTTATAGTTAATGAATTTTTTTTTATAGTTAATGAATTTTTTTTTTTCATTTAGTAAGGTTAAAAATTTATTTGTTTCATATTTATTTTAATGAATAAAAAATTATTATTATTTTTTATTTGGTAGAAGTAGGGAAATATTTTCCATTAAAATAAAGTTAATTTTTTGTGGTCAATGAAAAATTTTTTTGTGACCCATTTTTTTTTTTTTTTTTTGTTACTAAAAATCAAGAACTAATTTTTTGTGGTAGAGGATAGGAAGTGGCAGTAGTGGTGAAAGTGGTGGATAAGAGGTGATAGTGGTGGTGGTAGTGATGGTGAAGGAGATAAGTGGTGAAGTTGTGGTAGTAGTAGAGAAGATAGAATAGCAGTGGTAGAAGAGAGGTAATGGTAGTAGTAGTGGTGGTAGTGGAGTGGTAGCGATGGTGGTAGTAATGATAGTTGTAGAGGTGGAGTGACAACAGTGGTAGTAGTGGAATGGCATTTGTAGTAGTGGTGAATGTGGTAGAGAAGATAGGTGGTGAAAGAGAGATGAGTGAGAGACAGATAGAGAAGAGAGATGGAGAGAGAAAGGGAGAAGGAGAGAGAGACAGACAGACAGACAGACAGAGACAAAGTGATGAGCGAGAGAGAGACAAAGTGGTCGCTAAAAGTGCATTTTCTTGTAGTGGATAACTCGGTAAATAGAGAAGAGATGAGAGAGAGAATGAGCAAGGTGAACACAATGGGGGAGAGAGACAAACAGACAGACAGACACATAGAGAGAAAGAGTGAAACAGTGGATCGATATTTACACAGTAGTGGTAATAGTGGTAGTAGTGGTAGTGGAGTGGTGACGATGGTAGTAGTAATGTGTGAGAGAGATAGAGAGAAGAGAGATGAGCGAAAGAGACAAAGAGAGAAAATAGATGAGAGAAGAGATAGATGAATGAGAGACAGACAGAGAGAGAGAGAGACAAATAGACAGACAGAGAGAAAAGAGTGATGAATGAGAGAGAGAAAGAAAAGAGAGAGAAAAAGATGAAAAAATGAGTGAAAAGATATAGACAAAGAAAGAGAGATAGAGAGAGAGAGAAAAAAAGAGCGAAAATAGATAAATGAGAGAGAGAAAGAAAGAGATGAGCGAGAGAACGAGAGAGAAAAAAATAAGAGAGAGAGAAGAGAGACAGAGATAGAAGATATATGAAAGAGATAGAGAGAAGAGAGATGGACGAGAGACACAGAGAAAAAGAGAGAGATAGACAGATAGACAGATAGAGAAGAGTGATGAGTCAGAGTGAGAAAGAGAAGAGAGACAGAGACATAGAGAGAAAGAGAGAGACGGACAGAAAGAGAAGAGTGATGAGAGAGAGAGAGAGAGAGAGAGAGAGAGAAGAGAGACAGAGACACATAGAGAAAGGGAGAGACAGACAGACAGAGAAGAGTGATGAGTAAGAGAGAGAAAGAGAAGAGAGAAAGAGACAGAGAGATAGGAAGATGAAAAAATGGGTTAAAAGAGAAATGTTCAAAAGAGTAAAACGACGTCGTTTATAGTAGATCGATAAATTGAGAAGGAGTTCGATAAATATAGAAGATGAGAGTAAGAGAGTGAGTAAGGCGAACATAGTGAGGGAGAGATAGACAAATAGACAAGTAAAGAGAGAGAGAGAGAGAGAGAGAGAGAGAGAGAAAGAGAAGAGTGATGAGTGAGAGAGAGACAGTGAAAGAGAGAGATAGACAGAAAAAGAGATCGAGAGAGAAAGAGAGAGAGAGAGAGAGATAGAAAAAGAGAGAGAAACAAGAGATGAGCGAGAGATAGACAAAAAAAGAGAGAAATAGAGTGAAAAGAGATGAGCGAGAGAGAGACACAGAAAAAGAGAGAGACAGAGAGGGAAGAGAAATGGGCGAGGGAGATAGAAAGATAAGAGAGAGAGAGAAAAGAAATGAGAGAGATAGAGAGAAGAGAGATGAGCGAGAGAGACAGAGAGAGAAAACAGATGAGAGAGATAGAGAGAAGAGAGATAGGCGAGAGACACAGAGAGAAAATGAGAGAGAGAAACAAACAGACAGAGAAAGAAGAGTGATGAGTGAAAGAGATAAAGAGAAGAGAGAGAGATAGAGACAGAGAGACAGGAAGATGAAAAAATGAATGAAAAGAGAAATGTTATATCAAAAGAGTAAGACGTCATTGTTTTTTTTAATTTTTTTTGCGACAGAAAAATACCGTTGAATTTATTCAAACCATTTTGTGACTGTATATATATGAAGCTATCTCAAAACCACAATCACTATGCTAGGTTAGAGTTTTCCAAAAACTCTTTTGAGAAAATTATACTTTCTTGTTTCCGTGTTATATTGTTTTTACTGAATTTTTTTTAATATTTTAAGTATTTTTTGTAATTTTTAGACACACCTAACATAAATACACCTAAAAATTAAAAAAATTGTAAAAAAAATATTTTAAAAATTCACCAAATACCAAAAATACAATAATTCAATACATTTTTTTTTTGTATTTTTATGTATTTATTAATTTTTTAAAAAAAATTTCATAATTTTTTAAAAAAAATTTCATAATTTTTTTTAGATACATCTAAGTAAGGTGCATCTAAAAAAAATATTTAAAATTTTAAAAATATTCACTAAAAAAAAAACACAAAAGTCACTTTTTGCGACGGCAGAAAATGCCGTCTCAAAAAAGCAGAGTATTTGCAACGGCACAATTTGCCGTCTCAAAAAATGAGAGTATTTGACTTTTTAAGACGGCAAGTGTGCCGTCGCAAATAGTTCCGTCTCATAAACCCACTTTTCTTATAGTGCAATATGTACTGAGAAGATTAATGGTGTGTAAATAGAATTTTCTTTTATTTATTGTTTATTTTAATAAAATTATGATCATCATAATTTTTTATCACATTTTATTTGTTATTATTAAATTGATTTAATAAATCTCATTACTTATATTTATTTTTATAATTGTGATAGCTTATATGATAATCAAATATCACCGATCATTGAAATATTTTATGACAACTTTTCTTCTCTGATGTTTTTAATTTTTTAATTTTTTATAATGGATTCTATTATTATTTTTAAATAAAAATGTTATGCATATGAGAATATTTTTATTAAACTTCCATGTAACTCGAGATATAGATAATATGTCACATGCATATTTATTAAATGTAGATCTCACTAATTTGAGTGAAATTTTTTTTGATAAAAAATCCATTTATGTATAAAGTTATTATTATTTTTTTAAATATGATAAATTTTACATATTTGCACATAATATTTGTTATGTGAATAATACAGAAGGTAAAATAAAGAGGGTATATTATTTTAAAGTTTCACCAAAACTTTTATTTTTTTTTGTAATTTTTCCTACGGCATCATGGGTTCATCATTTTTAAATATAATAGGTCGCATATATATTGTATAAATGCACCCATGAGGTAAAGTAAATGTAGTGATAAATAATATTTGAGTCGAGTTTAAATATAAACTTGAAAGAACTATTTGGTGAATGAGTCTTATTTCAATGATTCAAACCATTATTTTGCTGAACCTTCTATGTATAAAAAAATTAGATCAATCCAATAATCATTATATTTTTATTTTATTGTGTTTGTTTCCAAAAAAATGGATGACACGTGTGATTTTGAAAATAGAATATTTCTTTTGGAGACAAACATGATCAAATGAAAAAGTTACGATTATCATATCAATCTAATTTTTTAATAGATGATATACACAAAGAATTTTACGGAATGAATGATTTAGAGCATTAAAACAAATTCGTGTTGGGCGCCAACCTAAATAGTTCTTTTAAATTCATATTTAAACTTGAAAGAAGCCGACAAACAATGAAATACAACTAATAATTGAAAAAAATAATTTTTGGAAATTGGGTATCTTCTCTTGAGGATCATTTGTAATCTCATGTGATATATTTGATAGGGGAATTTGTGCCATGATATCAGGGCCGAGCTAAATCAGGCCCTTGTTGTTGGCCTATGGATTGGAAGACTACACGGCTTGGGTTGTGTAGAAGAGGTCAAACTGGTCAAATGTGTTGCTTATATTGACCGGGTAAATTTGGTCCAAGATGTGTGAATGGACTGAGCTATTTAAGAAGATTGGTTAGATGGTTAAGTGGAGTTGGACGTGTGGCGTTGACCGAGCTAGATGGAGTGTCGCATAGTGTTAGCACGGTGGTGTGCCGCGCTGGGTTTGCTTGGTGTTGTGCATTGCTTGGTTGTCTCAAGAACTAGCAAGGTTAAAGCAGTACGGTTGCTGGGTTGGAAGTCGTGCAAAGTATTGTGCCATATAACTTGGTTTGTAGTGATCCGAGTGTGAAAGGATAAGCCACATCCTTTTAGGAATGTGATTCCTAGTAGGACTCTACGAATGGGAATTAGAATCCTACTAGGACTTTGTCATGCAAAACTTATAAAAGTTCAGAGTTAACCTAATATCAGGTATTTCAATCTTAGTTCCCGAATTTATAGAGCTTTTCCTCTTCGTTGATCCTATTTGCTGACTTAGGCATTGAAGGGATTTTCGACACACACCCGCCATCTAGCTCATATTTTTGTGATTTTAGATCATACAACGACATTTGGAGGAGCGCATGCTTGATCAACAGGATTATACAAGTACCGAATATTTCGTGCTCGTACAATATCTATTACGATAATCACTCAAAGATTTAAAGATATTTAATAGAAAAGAGATGAATAAATAAATAACCAACAGTAGGGAAAAAAAAATAGTAATTAATTTGAGCTTATCCCAATTTGTTATTGACAAAATTGGTGAAAACTCTATTTTCATAGGTGTATATCTCAATAGTTTCAGTGATAAAAAATGTGATACAAAATTTATTTGTGTATAAAATTACTTTTTAAATATGATGAATTTTACATATTGTTCACACGTGCAAAGCTACTTTTATCATTTTGCTATACCATTTATATTTATTATTTAATGTTATATATTTCACTATTAATTATTGATATAGATGTATTTGGTGCACTTATAAGTTAACTTTTGTAATTATTACCTTTTAAATTATTAACTTAATTTTTTTTAAATAAATTATAAATTTGTTTGGTGCATCTTTTCAAAATTTGGAAAAAAAAAAAAAAAAAAAAAAAAACTAAACTTAATCGAGGACATTGAAGGGATAAATAAATTCTCAATTTTTATGTTATTCTTATTTTGTTTTTTCAATGTTAATCCAAACGAATAACACTAGTTTCCTTTCCACCCTTAGTTTTTACCCCCCTTGAATTCCCATAAACCAAACAACCATAAAATAACTTTACTTAATATTTTTCAATAATCGAGTACCTGAGTAGATCCCGACTAATCCTGAGACTCATGCAAAACTTCCCCTCTAGCGGGTCGAGAAAACCTCAGGCAATTCTTGCAGGTGTGGCCCTAAAAGGATTGATAACACTTAATAGGAGTCAGTGTTAGACTTGATGCTTCATGAGGTGCCGAGGGCTAAGTGATAGACCACAAAATGAACGTGAAGAAAGGAAAAATGACTACAATAATGATGATGATCACGACAAGGGAAAAGAAGAAAAAGAAAATGGAAATCGAAAATAAACGTTGTGTTAAAAGTTAAAATCTCAACATTATGACAAAAGAAGTGATCTTACTCCAAGAGATTTGCACAATCTAGTGTTCATTTGGTCATATTTTCATATTTTTTCTTAAATGTTTTATTTTATATGTGGGTCATCATCATTATCAGAATAATTATGGTTGGTATTATGTTTATCATTCCATTTTAACTACATTTATTTCTTAACTTGTAATTCCTTTATTTTTAAAGCTACCAACATTTACATGTCAAGCAAATTTAGTGCACAATTGATTAAGGAAACGATATTTAGATTTATTTTATTTTCTTTATTTTTTAAATCTTGCAATCTTTTTATGTTGTTTACATAGGACACAGGGCCAGTACTGTGATAGCACCATGCTGTCAAAACAACCAGGTAGCGTTTTTTTTTTCCAAAAATAAGCCTTCTTAACTTATAATTCCTTTGTTTTTAAATCTTCCAACATCTATATGTGAGGCAATTTTAGTGCACAATTGATTAAGAAAATAAGATTGATTTTTTTTTAAATAATAATATTGCATTCTCTTTATATTGTTTGCATAGGATATATGGCCAGTGCCATGACAGCACGATGCTGTCACAACAAGAGGAAACATTTATTTTGTTTTAAAAAAAGAAGGTTTCTTAACTTGTAATTCTTTTATTTTTAATCTGCCAACGTCTATAGGTGCTTTACTAGTAAAGCAAAAGGAAACAATTTGATTTCTTTTATTTCACTTGTTAGATAGGTTGCTCTAATTATTATGATGCTTGCTAATAGTAAATGGAAGGATGATGGCAAGGGAAAAGAAGAAAAAAGGAAAATAGAAGATGGAAGAAAACAATATAATATATGAGAATGAAGGTGAAGAAAAGAAAAATGACAACAATGATGATTATGATTCGGGTAAGGGGAAGGAGAACAAAGAAAACGGAAGATGGAGGAAAACGAAACAATATGTGAGAATGAGGGTGAAGAAATAAAAAATGACAACAATGATGCTAATGATCACACCACCGCCGACGATAACAAAATGTACTCCACTAGGATTCAAACTTGAAGTCAGACTCAGACCCTAACGAGGGTTGAAGCACAAGAATTACATAGATGCGATAAATCACTACCAGAAATTACACTTTTGCCGACTAAACAATTTTTCATTGCAAAAAAATTATATTTGCCGACCAAAAAACAATTTGGTCACAAAAATCATGTTTTTATTTTCCATGACTAACATGATTTAGTTGCAAAAATCATGTTTTTGGCGATGAATTTAAATTTTTGGACATGAAAAATCAAACCGGGAGAGTAAAAGACAATCTCTTGGAATTATAGATGTATTTATTTTATTATTCTAAGCTCAATCTAGTTTGTATTTGTTTCAGACTTTTGATCAGTTACATTTATTTGGTCATGCCTACTTGTCATTTACTTATCATTTAAGTCAATAACCATTTTGCAACACTATAAACAGACCCATATTATAGTGACCCCGGTCTCTTCCCATTTGGTTGTTGTATCCGGACTTAGGTTCCGTAGATCCTATTGTTATATTTATGTTGTTGTCATCCTTTATTTACTTGTCTTTGAGCTATAGGATGTGTTGGGCAGGTTTGTTACAGGTTGGTTGGGTTTGGGAGCAAATGGTTGCTGCCCAGAATTTTGGTCCTTCGCTCGAACGAGCAGTTTGTCGGTCGAGCGAGCTCTTGTTTTGGTACTTCGCTCGAGTGAGGGTTTGGTCGCTCGAGCGAGAGTGGAGTCTTGTGTCTAGTGGATCGAGCCAGAGTGGCTTCGCTCGAGCTAGCGATTGCGTCTGGTTCTGGACCTGAGAGTTGCAGTTCTTGGCTCGAGCGAGCTTTTCTTCGCTCGAGCGAGCTAGTTTGTTCTTCGCTCGAGCGAGTATTCCGTCGCTCGAGCGTGCGTCTGGTTGCAGACCTGAGGGTTTGAGTCTTTGGCTCGAGCGAGCAGTCTGTCGCTCGAGCGAGCTTCTGGGTTGTCGGCTCGAGCGAGACCTTCTTGGCTCGAGCGAAGGTTTTCTGTGTCTGGTAGCTCGAGCGACCAAGTCTTCGCTCGAGTGAGCCTGTTTTATTTAAATACGCAGCAGCGGTTTTAAATACATTTTTTCATCCTCTTTTTGATTTCAGAACCCTAGGTCTGTGTTTTCTCTCCCTTCACTCACCTTCTCTCTTAGGTTTCATCTATTTATAGTGTGTTTCTACCCTAAGTTCTTTATTAAAAAGATAGAGGGTCACGAGGGCTTTACTTTAATCTGAGAGTTTGGCGGTTTGGAGCACTTTGGATTTTGGGTCATCATTTCCATCATCTCCATTTGAGTTCTTCACTTCGAGGTAGGGATTTCCTACTCCATATTATAGGTTTTGTCCTAAGTTTTGGTATTTTTGATATGTTAGTGTCGTTTGGTAATTTTGGAAAAACTAGGGTTTATATCATAATTTGAGAAATAGAGAATTGTTTATATATTAAATTCCATGTGATTATGAATCATGAAAAATGACATAGGTAGTGTCAAGATGATAAAATTGAACCTTAGGGTTAATTTTGAGAAAAGAGGGAAAGCCCTAATTGTTGTAATAAATTAATTTTGGGAAAAATGTGGAATTGAGTTTAATTCATGAAATTGGGGAATTATGAGATGAATGGTGTAGTTGAATAATTTAATCACTCACCTATGAAATTGTTGAGTTTATATTTGTTGATACATTTGTTTCCTGTTTAGAAATAACTGTTTTGGGCTATCGGTGGAGGATAGTCGTGATTGTTGTAGACATTGCATGTTGATTAGGGAAAACTAAAACTAATCACATTGAATGAGTCGTTGAATATGACAGTTGAATTAATACAGCAAATACGTGTATTGATTGTATAGTGTTTGGGAGGAGATAGGGGATGTACTCCATGGTTTGAGGGAAGATAGGGGATGGACTCTCAAACCTGTTTGGGAGGAGAAAGGGGATGGACTCCATTAGTACAGCAAATCTGTGTACTTATTGATGTATGGAAGTGTATTAGTACAGCATATATGTGTACTTATCGATTTATGGAAGTGTTTTGGTTTGAACCTTAGTCTCACTTAAATTGTTGTTATTGGAAGGAATGTTAATCTAAGATGTAGTCTCATTATATTGTTTGGCCAGGTTCTGAGCCATGTTTGTATAAATGGAAAGTTGAATAATAATGGAAAGTGAAACATGTCATGGGCATTATTGTCATGAAACTGTATAATGATATAAAGGATTCATAAGTGGTAACCATCTATCGAATGTTATTGCTTTAGTCAATTTCTATATTTGGTTTAGTATATTTCTGCTGGGCTGTGGCTCACCCTATACGGGAACATCATTTTCAGGTTCAGGTGATATGCTACCTCCAAGGAATTAGCTTGGAAGGATTTGGAGTTGAAGACTCTGTTTAGATTAGTTGTTATTTTGTTTTGTTTTGATATTACATGTAAACTCAAGCCAAGGGCTTAATGTGTAATTGAGTTAGTACTCAGACTTTTGTGTCCAAGTGTTGGCTTGGAAAGATGTAAGCCGTAGGGAATTTACTTTCGTTATTACATGTAATGTCTTTTAATAAGATTACTCTGATGAATGGAATAAGGTTTTGTTTTTCTTAATCAATGCATGTTAATATTGTATATATTATGGGTTTATTTTGAGGGTGTTACACATATGAGTGGACAAGTCGTTGACCATTCCCAGCAATGGAGAAATATACATGTCAAAATGCTTCTCGAATGGAAAAGCCATATGTGGTGTTTTTATGAGAACTCATTTGGCTTTTCTTCCAGTTCCTCCAAAGCCTATAGGACTACAATGTTGGGTATACCTCCTTATTGGAGTGTGGGACCCAATTGGTTTTGGAAAAAGAGTTTTAATTTGGCTTGGTTTAGTATAATATATTTTTTATATATTATATTTGTGGAGGCCCAATCTAATTTGGATACAATTAGGGTTTGATTACAAAACCCTAGATTCATTATATTATATTCATATTGGAGGCAATGTTGTTGGTTCCATATACACACAAGAAAAAAGTGGCGGCTTACATCTCTTGAAAACAGTGCCGAAGATTATATTGGGTCAATTTCGTTTTTCTGAAGCTCGGGTTTTAGAGCATCTTCGGTTGGTGTTTGGTTCGTTATTTTGGGTTTTCTTCAACTCTGGTTCTGAAGATTTTGGTTCATCTATTTGGTGAGGTCTTTCCTCTTGTTTATTTGTGATTATTTGGAATTCACCTAAGGGTGGTTTTGTGAGACCATTCGTGTCTCGTTTGTAATCGTTTGGAACTTATTTGGTTGATAGTGGAATCGGATTTCGATCCCGTGGACGTACCTCACATTGAGGGAACCACGTAAAATTCTTGCGTTGCCTTTGATTTAATTTTTCCGCATTAGTTTATATTCCCATTGATTGATTTACTTGTGGGGAATTATCGATTTTCCTTAACAACTGGTATCAGAGCTTACGGTTTATTGGGGTTTATTTATCTGTGTAAATCAATGGAGAGGAATGTGGGTCGCATGTCTAGCTTCAATGGAAGTAATTGGGTAACTTGGAAAACTAAAATGGAGGACCTATTATTTTGTAAAGACTTGTATGGACCCATTGAGGGTGATAGTGGCAAACCTGCTGATATGAAAGATGATGAGTGGAAGAGGCTTAATCGAAAAGCCGTTGGTGTTATCCGTCAATGGATTGATGATAGTGTGTTTCATCATGTTGCTACTGAAACTTCAGCACATGATTTATGGAAAAAATTAGAGAGTCTTTATGATAGAAAATCAGCCACAAATAAAGCCTTTCTGTTTCGTAAGTTGGTTAATTTAAAATATAAAGAGGGCAGCCCTATTCCGGAACATCTGAATGAAATAAAGAGTATTGTTAACCAACTTGCTTCTATGAAAATTGTTTTTGATGATGAGTTGCAGGCTTTGATGCTACTTAGTTCCTTACCCGAAAGTTGGGAGACTTTGGTTGTGACAGTTAGTAATTCGGCACCCGATGGAGTTGTCACAATGGGCCAAGTCACTAGTAGCTTATTGAATGAAGAAACTAGAAGAAAATCAGCCGGTTCCTCTCATTCGGAAGCATTTGTTGTGAGAGGCCGAAGCAAAACAAGGGGGAGGAGTAAGACTCCTCATGGTCGTGATCAAAGCCGTGACAAGTCAAGAGATGGTTCTCTTTCAAAGAAAGACGTTGAGTGTTATTATTGCCATGAGAAAGGGCACAAGAAGCGGGAATGCCGAAAGCTCAAGAATAAGGAGAAAAGGCGTGACAAAAGTGTGGATAAGAAGCAAGAAGACACAACGGCAGTTACTACCGATGATCTCATGGTCGTTTGTAAAGATGATTGTATCAATTTTGTGGGCCAAGAGAGCAGTTGGGTGATTGATTCTGGTGCTTCTTTTCATGTGACTTCTCGAGTTGATTTCTTCACTACCTACACTGCAGGAGATTATGGTTCTGTTCGAATGGGTAATGAAGGTTTGTCCAAAATTATCGGCATGGGTGATATTTGCTTGGAAACAAATTTGGGCTGCAAGTTGTTACTTAAAGATGTGAGGCATGTTCCCGACATTCGTCTTAATTTGATCTCTACTGGGAAGCTAGATGATGAAGGCTTCAACAACAGATTTGGTGATGGAATATGGAAGCTCACAAAGGGTTCTTTGGTGGTGGCTAAGTGCAAGAAGACTCATACACTTTATTCGATGCAAGGAAAAATTTGTAAAGGTGTTGTCAATGCACTTGAAGATGATACTTCTACTGAATTGTGGCACAGGCGACTTGGGCACATGAGTGAAAAGGGCCTACAAGTTTTGTTCAAGAAAGAGCTTCTACCCAGTTTGAAAGGTACACATCTTAAAACTTGTGTTCATTGTTTGGCGGGTAAACAACATAGAGTTTCTTTTCATAAAAATGTTGCTTCTAGAAAAGAAAATGTGTTGGAATTAATTCATTCGGATGTTTGTGGTCCTTTAAAAGTTAGAACACATAGTGGTGCACTTTATTTTGTTACTTTCATTGATGATTATTCAAGGAAAGTTTGGGCTTATCTACTAAAAACTAAAGATCAAGTTCTAGAAGTATTTAAGCATTTTCAGGCCATGGTTGAAAGAGAAACAGGGCAGAAATTGAAGTGCATCCGAACAGACAATGGTGGTGAATACATTGGGCCATTTGATGAGTATTGTCGCAGCCAAGGTATTCGGCATCAAAAGACAATTAAGAAGACTCCTCAACAAAATGGCGTTGCCGAGAGGATGAACCGCACCATTGTGGAAAGAACAAGGTGTTTGCTTTCACAAGCTAAATTGCCAAGATCTTTTTGGGGTGAGGCAATGAGTACAGCGGTTGACTTGATCAATTTATCTCATTGCTATCCTTTGAATGGTGATGTTCCTGAAAGAGTTTGGACTGGCAAAAATGTGTCTTATGAGCACTTGAGAGTGTTTGGTTGCCGAGCTTTTGTTCACATTCCAAAGGATGAGAGGTCCAAGCTTGATAGTAAGTCAAGACAATGTATTTTTCTTGGCTATAGGCGTGATGAATTCGGGTATAGATTATGGGATCCGGTCGACAAGAAAGTCATTCGAAGCCGTGATGTTGTGTTTCTTGAAGACCAAACAATTGAAGACTTTGGTAAAGGTGATCAACCGGAGCCAAAAACTAGTGATCTCATTGATATGGATCCATCTCCTTCATCTTCAGTTGATGATGAAAATGGGGGAGATGTGCAGCCACCTATTGAAGATGTGGATGATGATGCTAATCCTAATGAAGTTGAGCCAGAAATTGAGGAAGAGCATCCAACTCAAGAACCGCCACCACAACTTGAGTTGAGGAAATCTACAAGGGACCGACAACCTTCAAGAAAGTATCCTCCCAATGAATTTGTATTGATTTCTGATCAAGGGGAGCCTGAGAGCTACCAAGAAGCAATTGAGCATGCAAAGAAAGATGATTGGAAAAAGGCCATGGAAGAGGAGATGAATTCCTTGCTTGAAAACCAGACTTATGATTTAGTGAAGTTGCCTAAGGGAGGAAAATTCTGAAAAATAAGTGGGTTTTCAAATTGAAGAATGATAGGAAGAATCTGAGGTACAAAGCACGTCTTGTTGTGAAAGGCTTTGGGCAAAAGAAAGGCATTGACTTTGACGAGATTTTCTCGCCGGTTGTGAAGATGTCTTCTATTCGGGTTGTACTTGGCATGGCTGCAAGTATGAACCTTGAAGTTGAGCAACTTGATGTGAAGACCGCATTTCTTCATGGTGATCTTGAAGAAGAAATTTACATGGAGCAACCAGAAGGTTTTGTGGAAAAAGGGAAAGAGAAATTTGTTTGTAAATTGAAGAAAAGTTTGTATGGCCTCAAGCAAGCTCCACGCTAATGGTACAAAAAATTTGACTCTTTCATGATGAATAATGGTTTTTCTAAAACCACTTCGGACCATTGTGTGTTTGTGAAAAATTTTTCGGATGGCAAATTTATTATTCTTTTGCTTTATGTTGATGACATGTTAATTGTGGGTCAAGATTCTACCATGATTAACAAGTTGAAGTTAGAGTTGAGTAAATCTTTTGCTATGAAAGATTTGGGACCGGCAAAGCAAATTCTTGGTATGAAAATTGTTCGTGATCGCAAAGAGGGATTGATTTGGTTGTCTCAAGAAAGCTACATTGAGAAAGTTCTTGAGAGGTTCAACATGGATAAAGCAAAGCCGGTTGGTTGTCCACTTGCGGGTCACTTCAAGCTTAGTTCGAATCAATGTCCTACAAGTGAGAAAGACAAGGAAGAGATGTTGAAAGTTCCTTATGCTTCAGCAGTTGGTTCTTTGATGTACGCCATGGTTTGTACAAGGCCGGATATTGCTCACGCCGTTGGTGTGGTGAGTCGGTTTCTCTCTAATCCGGGTAAAGAACATTGGGCAGCGGTAAAATGGATTCTAAGATATCTTCGAGGGACTTCGAAGGTGTGTTTGTGTTTTGGGGATGGTAAGCCGATGCTTGATGGGTTCACAGATTTGACATGGCTGGTGATGTTGATTCTAGGAAATCTACTTCGGGGTATTTGATGACTTTTGCAGGGGGAGCTGTGGCATGGCAATCTAAATTACAAAAATGTGTTGCTCTCTCAACTACCGAAGCTGAATTTATTGCCATTACGGAAGCTTGCAAAGAAGAGTTATGGTTGAAGAAATTTTTGCAAGAGTTGGGTTTGAAGCAAGAAAAGTATGTGCTTTATTGTGATAGTCAAAGTGCTATTCACTTGAGTAAAAATTCTACTTTTCATTCGAGATCGAAACACATTGATGTGAGATACCATTGGATTCGTGATGTGTTAGATTCGAAATTGTTACAACTCGAAAAGGTTCACACAGATGATAATATCTCGGATATGTTGACAAAGACTTTGTCGAGGGACAAACATTTAAAGTATCGAACTTTGGCGGGTATGGTTGATGTCTCCACCTAAGTCGGTAGGGGGAGAATTGTTGGGTATACCTCCTTATTGGAGTGTGGGACCCAATTGGTTTTGGAAAAAGAGTTTTAATTTGGCTTGGTTTAGTATAATATATTTTTTATATATTATATTTGTGGAGGCCCAATCTAATTTGGATACAATTAGGGTTTGATTACAAAACCCTAGATTCATTATATTATATTCATATTGGAGGCAATGTTGTTGGTTCCATATACACACAAGAAAAAAGTGGCGGCTTACATCTCTTGAAAACAGTGCCAAAGATTATATTGGGTCAATTTCGTTTTTCTGAAGCTCGGGTTTTAGAGCATCTTCGGTTGGTGTTTGGTTCGTTATTTTGGGTTTTCTTCAACTTTGGTTCTGAAGATTTTGGTTCATCTATTTGGTGAGGTCTTTCCTCTAGTTTATTTTGTGATTATTTGGAATTCACCTAAGGGTGGTTTTGTGAGACCATTCGTGTCTCGTTTGTAATCGTTTGGAACTTATTTGGTTGATAGTGGAATCGGATTTTGATCCCGTGGACGTACCTCACATTGAGGGAACCACGTAAAATTCTTGTGTTGCCTTTGATTTAATTTTTCCGCATTAGTTTATATTCCCATTGATTGATTTACTTGTGGGGAATTATCGATTTTCCCTAACATACAAGAACCTGTAGACCTAATCAAGGTAAATTCATCTGTATTTGTATGTTCTAAAGGCGAAAGAGAAGAAGGAAGCAACAGTGAATCAATGCAAAAGATAAACCGAAAGTCAGCAAAACAATGCAAATCAATTGATGAATTAGGTGATTTACCAGTAAAGCAAAAAGAAACATGTTTGATTTCTGCCCTCCACATGTTGATGAAAAGGTTGCTCTAATTATTATGATGCTTTGTAAAGGTAAATGGAAGGATGATGGCAAGGGAAAAAAAGAAAAAGGAAAAAAGAAATGGGAGAAAACATAACAAAATGTAAGAATAAAGGTGAAGAAAGGAAGAAAGACAACAATAATGATGATGATCGTGACAAGGGTGAAGAAGAAAAAAGAAAATGGAAATCGAAAATAAAACGTTGTGTTAAAAGTTTAAATCTCAACATTGTGACAAAAGAAGTGATCTTACGTCTAGAGATTTGCACAATCTAGTGTTCGATGTTATAAATTTCTATGTTTTTTCTTAAATGTTTTATTTTATATGTTAGTGATCATCATTATCAAAATAATTATGATTGGTACCATATGTTTATCATTGCATTTTAGCTACATTTATTTCTTAACTTGTAATTTTTGTGTTTTTAAATCTACCAACATCTACATGTCAGGAAAATTTAGTGCCCAACGGATTAAGGAAACAAGATTTTGATATAGTTATTTTATTTTATTTTAAATCTTGCTTTCTCTTTATATTGTTTACATAGGACAAAAGGCCAGTACTGTGACAACACAATGGTGTCAAAACAACTGGGCAACATTTAGTTTTTTTTAAAAAATAAGCCTTCTTAGCTAGTAATTCCTTATGTGAGGTAATTTTAGTGCTCAATTGATTAAGAAAACAAGATTTTGATTTTTAAATTTTTTTTATAAAAATCTTCCATTCTCTTTATATTGTTTACAGAAGATACAGGGCCAGTGTCATTATAGCATAGTGCTATCACTGTAAGAGGGCAACATTTGGTTTGTTTTAAAAAAAGAAAGCTTCTTAACTTGTTATTTCTTTGTTTTTAAATGTACTAACATGTATAGTTGATTTACCAGTAAAGCAAAATGAAACAAATTTGATTTATGTTACTTCACTTGTTGAAGATGTTGCTCTTATTATAATGACCCTTGCTATGGTCAATGGAAGGATGACGAGAAATGAAAAGAAGAAAAAAGGAAAATAGAAGATGGAAGAAAACATAACAACATGTGAGAATGAAGGTGAAGAAAGGAAAAACAACAACAATGATGATGATGACTGTGTCAGGGGAAAAGGAGAAAAAAGAAAACCGAAGATGGAGGAAAACGAAGCATGTGAGAATGAAAGTGAATAAAGAAAAAAGGACAACAATGGTGTTGATGATCACACCACCATTGACGCTTACTCCACCAGTATTCAAACTCGAAGTCAGACTTGGACCCTAACAACCATTAAAGCACAAGAACTCCACATATGTAATAAATCACTACAATAAATTACACTTTTGCCGACTAAATAATTTTTGTTGTGAAAGAAAATCCCATTTGCCTACTAAAAACCAATTTGGTAGCCAATTTATTGGATAATACTTGAGACCCCCTTTTGGGGGCACCCCCTCACCCCCCTTTGCCATGTGTCAGGGGGTGATTGGATGTGCAGGAAAGGGGGACCAATGAGAGAAGAGAGGGGGTCAAAAGGGGGTCTAAAAAAGGGGGTCTAAATCACCACCCTTTTATTTTATTTTTCACGACAAATATGATATAGTCGCAAAAAATATGTTTTTGGCGACTAATTTCAATTATTGGTCTTGAAAAATTGAAGCGGGAGGGTAAAAGACAACATCCTGGAATTACAGCTATACATATTATTCTAAGCGCAATCTAATTTGTATATGTTTCAGACTTTCGATTGGTTACATTTATTTGGTCAAGCCTACTTGTCATTTACTCATCATTTAAGTTGCTAACTATTTTGGAACACCATAAATACCGATATGAGTGAACAAGCCATTGACCATCCCCATCAATGGAGAAATATACATGTTAAATTTGCTTAAAATGCTTCTCTAATGAAAAAGCCATAGGTGGTCATATGAGAACTCATTAAGCTTTTCTTTCAATTCCTCCAAAGCACATATGACTACAAGAACCTATAGACTTAATCAAGGTAAATTCATCTATATCTGTATGTTCTAAAGGAGAAAGAGAACAAGGGAGCAATGTGGACAAAAACCCATTTGGAGAAACATTAGAATCAATGTGGACGGAAACCAGTTTATGGTTCAACAGAACACCTGAGTTTCGAGGCGAAACAAAACATCCATGAACCAAATCAACATGAATAAGATTTGGGAATCGAGCAAATAATCGACCCGATATGAGGAAGTTCCAATCAAGAAGCTTCAGGGATCGAACAAGACGGCCTTGGAGATTCAACCACCGTTTGGAGACTAGAAAAATCGAATTTCTCTGAGATTGGGGGAGTTTGGAGATGATTCGGAGGAGAAGCTCGTCGGAGAGGAGTGAGGTTCGATCTAAGACGATCTTTGAGCGATCGAACACTAGGGTTTTGTTAGATTCAGGGGTGAGATTGGTGAGAGGTGGTTTGGAGGGAGATTGGAGCTTTATAGCGAAGACTACATGGTTGAGAGCTTTCTTGTTCTTGAGCCAGAGTTGAGACCAGCTCGGAGATTTCTTTGGTGAGCAAGACAACATTTGGGTAGTTTTGTATCAGCTTGTAATCCAAAATCCTCTGTTTCTGCTCTGCTTCTTCTTCTACTCTGCATCAGCTGTTTCTCTCTCTAAACTCTCTGTCTCTACCATTCTTATCCCTTGAAGCATCGTCTTCTCTAATTACTTCAGTTGCACAAGTCGTTGCAATGTTGGAATCGAAGTCTTATCTCAGAATTTTCTCATATTTGGTTTTTGTTTTTGTCTCGACAGTGCTTTTATCTGTCCCTGACTTTTCATATGCTCCCAATGGACTACTACTTTTTGTTTCTATCAAAGAATTTGAATTCTTTACCACGAACGAATGAATTGACCTTTTAAGTTTGAAAAAAAAGGGCACATTTTTTAAGAAATTATTTAAATGTTAAATATCCCCTAAAAATCGTTTAGTATTACTTTAGTCTCTTGAATTAAAAATTATAATATATAACTCCCCTCATTTGTTAAATTTCTTTTTTCCAATTTAGACATTTTTTAAGTGTTAACTTTCAAGTAATATTGGTTTTGTTAAAAGAGAGTGAGCGATTTGAAAGAAAACTTAATTTTCGTAAGAGCCAACTAATCTGAACAGAACTAGAGTATTTCTTTAATAATTAAAAATTTAGAAAAACTATCCCATTTCCAAAATGATCTTGAAACTAGATAAAAAATTTTACAAACCTTTGGAAGGTTGAGTTCAAAAAAATTCTAAAAATGCTACTTTGATAGTGATTTTTAAAGTGAACCGAATATGAAAATTTGTTTTGTTAATGGTTTCATGTTCTTAGTTACTTGATTATGCTTCTTATTGTTTGTTTAAATCTTAGTATGACATCTACATATGTTTGTGGTTATATTCCTTTAAATTTATGCTGTAGAACAAGGCTGCCTTGATGTTCGACACTCCGTAGTTCGTTGATCAATCGGTTACCTTCTATACATCAAGAAAACTCATATAAAAACACCCTCAAATGTAGAACACTTTGTATTTTTTTTCCTCTCTGAGAATCTGGACGAGTTAATTCCTAAAAAAAAACAAACAATGCACTTTATAGTAAATAGAGTCGCGATGACCGCTCGAGCCACCACTTGACCACTCGAACGGTGTGAGTAAAGGCGGTGCAAAATATATAGGCCAACCGCTTGAGTGCACACTTCACTGCTTGAGTGGTAAAACAAGGTTTCCAGAAGTTCTGAATGCAGGCTGAAATACTGGAAGCTCCACTTCACCACTCGAGTGCACAAATGACCGCTCGAGTGGTCAAACAACATTGGCTTAGCTTGATCCTCGTACATAATCAGCGAAGTGGTAAACAAAGAATGCTCAAGATACGAAATGTTAGTATAAACTCCTCTAGACAAGTACAATTTGAGTTGGATTCGCATCTAAATACTCATAGCCTTACTGAAACAAAGGAGCAAATAAAATTTCAACTGAAAGGAGTTTTGTCAAACAGGATTGCCAATTACAAAAATCTAACAAGTTTGATCTAAACTTTACTTAAAATATTTAACTCAACAGGAAACTTTATTGGGGTGGTAAATGGGTTTTCGATTAGTTAAGTAATTTCATAAGATAATACTTGTATTACATTTGAATTGGTTGGCAGGACGTGTTCCTTATTAAAGGTTAAGTCTTGTGCAAATAGTTGTTTTGTAACCCTTGAATGGATTGGTTGTATTCGAATCCTAGGTACTTATGACAGATAAGGTTAGAGGAGGTTATATATTTTTATAGTCTCTTTTAAGGTCCTCGGTTGGCACTAAGTGGTATGTAACTGTTGTAGCCATTTCGGGTAAGGTCTGTAAAGCAACAAAAGAAGGGGCATACCAAATAATCAGAGTCCATATCTTGTGGTTGGGAGGATGAAATCTCTTTGGGAGATTTCTAAATTACTAACACCTAATTTGTAATCCTTTGCTTGTTTACTTGATTATTATACTTCTTCTTTATTGTAAATGTAGTTGTCTATTGGATTGGGAAAAATGGACGATGAGAGTGTGCGTTTATTGGGCATTCTAAACTCATGGCGTTTCATGCCAGGTATTGGCGAAATTTATGTGGACGATGGTGAAGCAAAAACATTTGAAAGTATATGGCTATCCTATAGGAATTAATAATAATGTTTTAGGATTGTAAGTGTTAAAACTTTTGTCATAATTAAGATATGATCTTGTAATTATTATTTTACTTATATATACATATATCTTTTGTAAACTTATCTTTATCCTTCCTTCAACTTATGTACACCTTGTGTTAATTCCTAATTAAGATCTATAAAAAAGGTAGCTTTGCTATCTAAGGAGATTGTATTTTTAAGGGAGACTATATTGACTCATTCGATCTTTCTTGGGATCTTACTTGCTTATTAACTAAATGATTCATTAGTGACATTCCCTAGACTTGTAACCTTAGAAGAACCTTGTATTTATTTGTTAATATATTCCCTGATGTTCTCAATTTTTGGGGGGTCACACTTCTAAGAAGGTGACATATCTGTGTCATATTCGTGTTGGACTTCGACGCTCTTTCAACACTTCCTAATATGTGTCCAACACTAGTCAAAATGTATTCATTTTTTAATTTGTTTTTTTAACACTACAATACTCTTCGGATACTTGGAAAACACATGTGTCTATCGTTTAAACATGTATCTATCAATTATGCACATGTAAAACTAATTATAAGTTTAAATAAAATAACTTAAGATACAATAATAAAAGAAAAATCATATAAATTTATAAGAATTAGTGCCATGTAGCGTTTTTTTTATTATCTTTGAAAT
Source organism: Camellia japonica (assembly GCA_030407325.1). NCBI lineage: Eukaryota > Viridiplantae > Streptophyta > Magnoliopsida > Ericales > Theaceae > Camellia > Camellia japonica. The sequence goes on from JAPPVO010000032.1 coordinate 144,483,818, forward strand.
ATATTCATATATATATATGACATATAATAAATTTATAAAATTATATATTTCGTACATGTCTCCCACGTATCGCGTCTTGCATTTTTTGAAAATTGACGTGTCTGCGTGTCTGTGTCATATCCGTGTCGTATTGCATGTCCGTGTCCATCCTTCGTACATTTTAACTTTACCAAAATTAATAATAATGTTTTCGTGTATTTTCTTTTATATTCTCTTTATATTATATTCAATTTTTGATTTGTTTACAGAAAATAAAGAGAATGAGATGGAGGAAAATCTAGAGATAGAAGGAGAAACAACCCTTGGACAAGTTAACAAATCTAAAGATGCTACTTCTTCAGCTCCTGATAGTGGTGCAAATGTTCCATACATCAACTTTGATTTTCTTTGAAAAGAAAATCTTCAAGGAAGTTTCCTATGGATAAAATAATGGCGAAACATTTATCGACTTAGATTTTGAACTTTATTTTGTTTAATTTTTTTTGGAATCATCAAACTATGCATAACAACAATAACTATATAAATTATGTGTGCTAAACTTATGATTTTCTTTCTATTTAGCTAACTGTTAAGGTGATGTTGAGTCACCATGGCAATATCTATAGAACCAAGATGATAAATTACATGCCTGGGATAATCAAAAACTATTCTGTTCATATTTTAGGTTTTAGTAGACGTAGATGATTAATTTACATTGCTAGGATTATTGGATTAATCAACCTATATTTTTCATAGATAATTTACATGTTGAAACCTAAAAAAATGAACGGAATAGTTTAGAAATATCTATTAAATTTTTTCAAAGCATGGAATTAACAATTTCCATTCCATGGTTGTTTTCTTGGTTATGGTTGGTGCAATTGTTTTGCTATGTGGTTTGTTGCTACAAGTGTCTTTGGTTAAGGTTTTCTTTTTGTTTTTCTGGTTATTCAGTTGGCACTACAGGAAATTACAATTTTGGCGACTATATTGTTGGTCGGGGAAATAGTACTTTTGGTGACTAACGTTTTTAGTCGTGGTAGTTATATGTTCAATGACGAAAAATTTAGTCGTCAAATACTTATTTTTGTTGACGAATATTTTTTTTTATTCGCGGATTACTTTCCCCGACCATGTATTAGTGACCCAAGTGGCGACCAAAATTTTTTGTCGTAGAATGTTTTTGCCAACTAAAATCAACCTTTTTGCAACTAAAATTTTAGTCGGGAAAAGTGTAATTTCCTATAGTGTGGATTGTTTTTGAATTGACAAGTCTAAGCAATCAGAAATTAACTGGAAAAATATCATGAATTTAAAATATATGGTGTATATTCAAAATTTTTGTTGTGGGCCACACTTTAAATGAATCTTGGTCATTGATGTTGAATTTTGATTTTTTTTTTTTTTGATATTGTAGTATTATTGTTCTTAAATTTGTTAGTAATTTTCAGAATTGTTGTTGCTTCATTTTGGAATTTTTGGTTGGAACCTCTGAAATTTTTTACTTTCGATTTGTAATTGCATATGATTGGACTGGAATTTTTGTGTCAACCTCATTGGGATGAGAGAAGTTTCACCACAATATAGTTTGTACTCTTAATTACTCTTATTTATATATATTTTACCGTTATGTAATGTTTCTTTGATCTATGACAATAAAGATATAATTATATTCAAATCCATCTATCTATACTACGATATATAAAGGGAACACCTCTGTTGGTGTCTTAAGACCTTTTTTTCTCCACAATGTTAGATTTTTATATTCCCAAATTCCCCTCCTTCGTTTCTGATTATATTTATAATATCTTTCTGTCTTATTCTACACTAATGATCATTTATAACTGTCTATATAACTGCTATATATTTCAAGCACATCCATGTGGGTGTGCATATATACTAATACTAGTGAAAGAGCACTTGTTTTGCACGTGGCAAATGAACTACTTCATAATTTCTCAAAAATTATTTTAAAACCTTGAAAGAATTATTATTAAATATGGTGTGTGTGCAAACTTTGTCCCCCCCCTCCCCCCACAAAAAAAAATATGGTGTTTGGATTATGGAAGCATTGAAATTGTTGAATATGTTTCGAAAATGTGAGTTTAATTTAACATTGCATATGTTGAATGTATTGTGGAAATGTAATTATGTTGTTAACATTGAATATGTTATGGAGATATGGGATATATGCATTGAAATTAGTTGAATTTCACTAGAATGCATGTTAATAATGGGTATTGAGCTACATTTATAAATTGTTCTCTTGAGAAGAGATGGAATGATCGATAGTGGATCATGTTGGTTAGTGGTATATTGTAATCATGTTGAGAATTGACGAGACCACAATTTTGAAACTTATATTTGTAATTTCGGGAACAAAATTCTTTAAGGGGAGAAGGTTATAGCGATCCCGGTTTTCCCCGTCATTTATTGTGTTTCGGACTTAGGTTCCGTAGTGGTTGTTGTTGTCTATATCTTGTTTCCATCATTTAATTCTTTGTATTTGAATTGTGGGATGTGTTGGGTAAGTTTGGATCAGGTTGGTGGCTTTTTCTTTTAAAACCTGTGTTGTCCAGATTTTCGTCTCCCCGCTCGAGCGGGCTTTGCTTTATTTGCTCCTCCGCTCGAGCGGCCATTCTGACGCTCGAGCGGAATTCTTCAGCCTTCAGCATTTTTGCAGGTCTGTAGATGCTGGAAGTATGCTTTCGACGCTCGAGTGGGAGGCTGTGTCTGATGCTCAAGCGAAGGTTCCCACACTCGAGCGGACTGCACGTATTTCAGTCCGTGAAGAGGTCATTTTGAACCATTTTTTCTTCTCTCTCTCTCTCTCTAAGACTTTCCAAAAGACTTGTTCTTGAGCTTCTCTCTCTACATTTTACCTTCTCTCTTGGATTTCATCTAGATCCGTTAAGATTTCCACCCTTGTGCTTTGGAGTAAAAGATAGAGCTTGTCAAGGTCTTCACTTTAATCTGAAAAGAAGTGGATTTTGGCACTTTTGGAGTTTATCTCTTGTGTGGTTCATCTTCTCTATTTGAGGTAGGGATAATCTACTCCTTCTTATGAGTTTTAACATAAACATTTGTCATTTGGTATAAATGGTGAGATTTGGTAATTTGGGAAGTTAGGGTTTGAGATTTGTAATATTTAAAAGAGGGGTTTTGTGTTTTAAGCTCCATATGTATATGAGGTCTTGGAAATGAGGTTTTTGTGGGTTTGATAGGTGAAATTTGGTCTTAGGATCAATGTTTGAGAAAAGGGGGAAAATGCCCTAATTGTATTAAATAATTAATTTGTATAATTAATTTGGTAATTATGGGGAATATGAAATTGAATTGAAAACCATGAAATTGGATGGAATTGGGACTAGTTGGTGTAGTTGGATTGATGAATCACTCACCGATGGAAAATGTAATAAATTATCTGTTTAGAGATAACTGCTTTGGGCTATTAGTGGAGGATAGTCTTGATTGTTGTAGACACTGCATGATGATTAGGTAAACTAAAACTAATAAACTGGATTATGTCACTGAATATGACGGTGGGATTAACACATTGAATATGTGCTTGAATTAAACACTGTATATGATAATGTGTTTAAATACATTGTATATGTATATTATTTGGGAGGAGATAGGGGATGTACTCCATTGGGTGGGAGGAGATAGGAGATGTACTCCAGTGTTTGGGAGGAGATAGGGGATGGACTCCATTGATAATTAAGTTGGCCGGAGTGTTCAGGGTGAAAGTCCCGAAACCTTAAACGCATCTGAAAGATGTTGATGAATTGAAGTATTGATAATGTGAGTTGTAGTCACATTTTGAATGATGTTGATGAATTGAAGTGTTGATAATATGAGTTGTTGTCTCATTTGAATTACTTGGATAAATGAACCATGTCAAGAAAGTGAATTGGAAATATAAATGAAACCGAGTTGAAAGATGAATGTCAATGTTGATGGATTATGAAAATGATATATATATATATATCGATGTACACGTGTTGGACATTTATCAGATGCTAATGTTTTAGTTATTTCTCATATTTGGTTTAGCATATCTCTACTGGGCTTTGGCTCACCCTACTTGGGACACCATTTTTCAGGTACAGGAGACATGTCGCCTCCAAGGACTTAGCTGGGGTGGTTTACAGGCTGCAGGCTTCTTTTGTTGTTACATCTGTTTTGTATTACATGTAATTCAAGCCAAGGGCTTTATATGTAAAAGAGTTAGAACTCTTCTTTTGTTGTAACCAAGTGTTGACTTGGAAAGTTGTAAGCCCGTTGGGCATTTACTTTTGTTGTCAACATGCAATACTTTTTGTGAAGAATACTCTGATGTCTGGAATATAATACTTCTTTTATGTTTTATGGATCTTATGAATGAATGGAGTATGTCTTATTTTGAGGGCGTTACAACTTGGTATCAGAGCATACTGGGTTTGAATACTTTGGGTACGTGGGAAGTGGTTAGTACCACAATGGGTTTGTCTCGCTTGTTAGAGACTTATGTATGATGTTATGTGTTTATGTGATAACATGTTTACGTGACTATATGGGTATGAGATTTAGTTTCTAGCATGTTGATTGGATCCTTGGGTTTCTGGGAGTCTTGTTGGAAAGGCACTTGATCACTGCCGTTTCTAACTGGAACTCTAGCAACGCCACGGGATGGACATTATCTGGAAATAAAATTCGTAAGTGTTTATGTGATTATGTGTTCACGTGGAGTGAATTATTGTTGTCCATTGTATTAGGACGCGAGTGAAATAGCTTCGGCACATTTGTGAATGTGCTAATGTCTTTGTTACCTTTATTAGGATATCAGGACGAGGATGTAGTGGTAGGCGTGGTAGGCCTAGGAGGTAGGAGATGCCTATACCGGATGAAATTCTGACACAGGAGGAGGGAGTTGGTCAGGCCAACGTGGCCAAGCCAGTAGGACAGCAGGCCATGGGCGCCTTAGCCCGCGAGATGACAGGAGCTTTGAGGGAATCTATGGACATCCTCAGGGCTGAGAATCAAGTCCAGGCCCATGTAACTGAGGCAGGGCTGTCCTTTTTGAAGAGGGAGTTCTTCCGGTCGAATCCGGATGAGTTTTTGGGTGATCCAAAAGAGCCACTAAAGGATGACGAATGGCTTGAACAGATGACGAAGACGTTTGAGATGCTAGGCATCGAAGATGGAGGCTTGCGGGTGACCTTGGCGTCCTTCCAGTTAAAGGGAGACGCGGGTTAGTGGTGGAAGTTTGTTCGGGGGCGTATTGGAGAGACTTGGGAGGCTTTCGTTGATGCCTTTCAGGAGAAGTTTTTGCCTCCCACTATTAGGGAGAAGTTGAGAGATCAATTCTGTCGGTTCAAGCAGCTGAATACACCAGTGGCCGAGTTTGAGGCTACATTCACCAGTTTGTCGAGGTTTGCACCTGAGTTAGTGGTGACTGAGGAATGCCGCTGTCTAGAGTTTGAGAAGAAGTTGAGGACCAGACTCATGTTTCGAGTGGCCGGGTCCATGACTAGGGAGTATGGGCGCCTTCTGCAGGCTGCAGCCCATCGCGAGACCATTATGCAGGCAGAGGAGGAAAGGATGAGGGGCTCCAGGAGGAGTCAGGAAGGTCAGGGGGACGGTAAGAGGTAGAGGGGTTCTAACCCTCAGTAGTCCCATGGAGCATATTCTAGATCTACCTTTCCAATACCGAGTTCAGGTTCTGGGAGAGGCAGTCAGGGGGACATTACTTGTTACAAATGTGGTCAGTTGGGCCACAAATCTCCAGCTTGCCCGCAGAGGGGAGGGGGGCAGAGAGAGCTTCATCTTTGGCTCGTCCTCAGAGCTAGAGTCAGGGCAGAGGCCAGCCGCTCTCTTGTTATCAGTGTGGTCAGGCGGGGCACCTGAAGAGGTTTTGCCTGCAGTTGAGTGGCACATCTAGTGCGTCTGGTTCGAGGCAGACACTGAGTCATCAGCCAGCTCAGAGTCATCAGCCAGCTCAGTCAGTTCAGGCCTCGAGGGCAAATTAGGGAGCCTCTTCGGCTCAGTTTGTGCAGCAGTCGTATGCTCCGAGAGGCGAGCAGGTAGATCAGAGACCTTCAGGGCGCGTATATGCTGTTACAGTGCCAGATCTTGTACCAGCTCCATCAGTAGTGATAGGTACCTTTTTCTTTTGCAACTCGGTTGCTAATGTGTTAATTGATACGGGTGCATCCCACTCTTTTATATCTTCTGCATTTGCATCTGTTTTGGGGTTGGAGTTGGCACAGTTAGCATCTCCTATTTGTGTTGTATCACCCATTGGGGGTGAGATGGTTCTGAAACAAGGGTGTCGGGGTTATGATATAGAGGTCGTTGATTGTTGGCTCCCATTTTCTTTTGTATTGATGGATATGTCGGGTTTTGATGTGATTTTGGGTATGGACTGGCTATCGTCATACTGGGCTGTTATAGACTGTTACTGCCAGAGGGTTACTGTATGTACCTTGAGCGAGGATTGTTTTCATTTCTTGGGGGATCGGGTTAGTAGAGTCTTACCATCGGTGTATGATCTGTGAGGGCAGAGTGAGCTTAGTTGTCTTCTCGCTAGCTGTATAAGTAGTGAGTGTGATGAGATCGGGACTGAGTTGCCAAGGGTGGTTTGTGAGTACTCGGATATCTTTCCCGAGGATCTTAAAAGTTTACCAACCCATTGAGAGATTGAGTTCTCTATTGACTTAGTGCCTGGCACGACACCGATTTCTATGGCACCGTATCGTTTTGCCCCAGCCGAGTTGAGTGAATTGAAGATTCAACTCCAGGAGTTATTAGATAAGGGCTTTATCCACCTTAGTACTTCGCCTTGGGAAGCATCGGCCCTCTTTGCTAAAAAGAAGGATGGGGCTTTGAGACTTTGTATCGATTACCGAAAGTTGAATCGGGCTACAGTTAAGAACAAGTATCCTATGCCTTGTATAGATGATCTGTTTGATCAGTTGAAAGGATCCCGTTGTTTCTCTAAGCTAGACTTGAGATCGGGTTACCATTAGTTGAGAGTCAGGGAGGAAGATATCCCGAAGACGGCATTCCGTACGCGGTATGGCCACTATGAGTTTCTGGTGATGCCTTTTGGGCTCACCAATGCACCGGCTGTGTTTATAGACTTGATAAACCGGATCTTCCGAGAGTTTTTAGATCGTTTTGTAGTCGTCTTCGTGAACGACATTCTGATTTATTCACCTTCTGAGGAGGAGCACGAGGAACACTTGCGAGTGGTGCTTGAGTTGCTTAGAGCCCATAAGCTGTATGCTAAGTTTGGGAAGTGTGAGTTCTGGCTGAAAGAGGTTAGGTTCTTAGGCCATGTGGTATCCGGGGAAGGGGTGTCTGTTGATTCATCCAAGATAGAGGCAGTGCAAGATTGGGCACAGCCTAAGAGTGTCTTTGAGATCCGCAGTTTTCTGGGATTGGCCGGTTATTACCGTTGGTTTGTGAGAGATTTCTCCAGGCTAGCTTTGCCTTTGACTAGATTGACGCGGAAATGGGTCAAATTTGTATGGAGTGAGACTTGTGAAAAGTCGTTCCAAGAGCTTAAAGTTAGACTTACCACTGCCCCGGTCTTTATTATCCCGGAGAGAGGTTTGGGTTATGCAGTATATTGTAATACCTCACGAGAGGGTTTGGGTTGTGTGTTGATGCAAGAGGGGAAAGTAGTAGCCTATGGCTCACGTCAGTTGAAAACACACGAGAGGAACTACCCTACACATGACCTGGAGTTAGCAGCTATAATATTTGCCTTGAAAATTTGGAGGCACTACCTTTATGGGGAGAGATTCGAGGTGTTCTCGGATCATAAGAGTCTGAAGTATCTGTTTACACAGAAGGACTTGTATTTGAGGCAGAGGTGGTGGATGGAGTTTATAGAAGACTATGACTTCGAGTTGCATTATCATCCGGGAAAGGGCAATGTTGTGGCCAATGCCCTAAGTAGGAAATCCATTAGTGATGTAGCTTGTATAGCCATCAGGGAATGGGAGATGTTGGGTACTCTTGGCGAGTTTGACTTGCACTTGGGCGAGTCTATTGAGTCTGTAGCTTTGTTTGCTGTAGTTGCACAACCTACACTTGTGAACTGAGTGTTAGAAGCGCAAAAGAGCGATTTTGAGGTAGAATCCCTCCGGGAGAAGCTCTCTGGTGGGAAGGTTGAAAAGGGCCTGACTATGTACCCCGACTTGAGTGTGAGGTACTGAGACCGCTTGTTTGTGCCAGAGTTTTGCCGAGAGAAAGTACTCCGAAAGTTTCACCATTTACGCCTTGCGGTGCATTCGGGGGGCATGAAGATGTATCATGATCTGAGTCGCCAGTTTTGGTGGAGGGGTATGAAGAAAGATGTGGCAGTTTTTGTATCTAAGTGCCTTACTTGTCAGCAAGTGAAGGCCAAGCATCAGAAGCCAGCGGGTTTGTTGCAACCCTTGCCTATAGCCGAGTGGAAATGGGAGCATGTCACGATGGACTTCATTATAGGTCTTCCGAGGACTCAACGGGGTAGTGATGCCATTTGGGTGGTAGTGGACCGTTTGACTAAGTCGGCGCACTTTATTCCTATGCGCGTAAAAGATTCAATAGATCATCTTGCCGACTTGTATATTCGGGACATAGTGAGGTTGCACGGGGTCCCAGTGTCGATTGTCTCAGATAGAGATTCGCGTTTTACTACTAGGTTGTGGCAGAGTTTGCAGAGTGCCTTGGTCACTAGACTGACTTTAAGTACAGCTTACCATCCTTAGACTGACGGGCAGTCAGAACGCACCATTCAGATACTTGAGAATATGCTTCGAGGCTGTGTCCTTGACTTTAGAGGGTCGTGCGAGAGACACTTACCCTTAGTGGAGTTTGCCTACAATAACAGTTTCCAATCGAGTATTGGCATGGCACCGTTTGAGGCCTTGTATGGCCAACCGTGTAGATTTCCAGTGTGTTGGGCCAAGGTGGGTGATGCACCCTTGTTGGGCCCGGAGTTGGTGCGGGAAACAATGGAGAAAGTTGAACTTATCCGTAAGAGGTTAGTTACAACCCAGAGTCGCCAAAAGAGTTATGCCGACCATAGGAGGAGACCCTTGTCATTTGAGGTGGGTGATCACGTTTTTCTGAAAATATCACCTAGGCGGGGTTTGATGAGGTTTGGGAAGAGTGGGAAGTTGTCCCCTCAGTTTATTGGCCCTTTCGAGATCCTTGAGAGGATTGGGGAGGTTGCATACCGTCTAGTTTTACTGCCGCAGTTGTCTGGAGTGCATGACGTGTTTCATGTTAGTATGCTTCGGAAATACGAGCCAGATCCATCTCATGTATTGGATTAGACCGACTTAGAGGTAGGCGAGGATGTTTCATATGAGGAGAGACCGGTGAGGGTCTTAGATAGACGGGACCAAGTTTTGCGAGGCAAGACTATTCCCTTGGTCAAGGTATTGTGGAAACATTATGGAGTTGAGGAAGCAACTTGGGAACGCGAATTGGAGGTCCGAGAGAAATATCCGGACCTGTTTGTTTATGATTGAGCTTATGTTGAGAATTTTATTTTGTTGATAAACTCTAAGACATTGTATATGTTTGGATTATGGAAGCATTGAAATTGTTGAATATGTTTCGAAAATGTGAGTTTAATTTAACATTGCATATGTTGAATGTATTGTGGAAATGTAATTATGTTGTTAACATTGAATATGTTATGGAGATATGGGATATATGCATTGAAATTAGTTGAATTTCACTAGAATGCATGTTAATAATGGGTATTGAGCTACATTTATAAATTGTTCCCTTGAGAAGAGATGGAATGATCGGTAGTGGATCATGTTGGTTAGTGGTGTATTGTAATCATGTTGAGAATTGACGAGACCACAATTTTGAAACTTATATTTGTAATTTAGGGGACGAAATTCTTTAATGGGAGAAGGTTATAGCGATCCCGGTTTTTCCCGTCATGTATTGTATTTCGGACTTAGGTTTCGTAGTGGCTGTCTATATCTTGTTTCCACCCTTTAATTCTTTGTATTTGAATTGTGGGATGTGTTGGGTAAGTTTGGATCAGGTTGGTGGCTTTTTCTTTTAAAACCTGTGTTGCCCAGATTTTGGTCTCCTCGCTTGAGCGAGCTTTGCTTTATTTGCTCCTTTGCTCGAGCGGCCATTTTGACACTCGAGCGGAATTCTTCAGCCTTCAGCATTTTTGCAGGTCTGCAGATGCTGGAAGTATGCTTTCGACGCTCGAGCGTCCAATTTCACGCTCCAGCGGGAGGCTTTGTCTGACGCTCGAGCGGGGGTTCCCACGCTAGAGCGGACTGCGCGTATTTCAGTCCGTGAAGAGGTCATTTTGAACCATTTTTCTTCTCTCTCTCTCTCTCTCTCTCTCTCTCTAAGACTTTCCAAAAGACTTGTTCTTGAGCTTCTCTCTCTACATTTTACCTTCTCTCTTGGATTTCATCTAGATCTGTTTAGATTTCCACCCTTGTGCTTTGGAGTAAAAGATAGAGCTTGTCAAGGTCTTCACTTTAATCTGAAAAGAAGTGGATTTTGGCACTTTTGGAGTTTGTCTCTTGTGTGGTTCATCTTCTCTATTTGAGGTAGGGATAATCTACTCCTTCTTATGAGTTTTAACATAAACATTTGTCATTTGGTATAAATGGTGAGATTTGGTAATTTGGGAAGTTAGGGTTTGAGATTTGTAATATTTAAAAGAGGGGTTTTGTGTTTTAAGCTCCATATGTATATGAGGTCTTGGAAATGAGGTTTTTGTGGGTTTGATAGGTGAAATTTGGTCTTAGGATCAATGTTTGAGAAAAGGGGGAAAATGCCCTAATTGTATTAAATAATTAATTTGTATAATTAATTTGGTAATTGTGGGGAATATGAAATTGAATTGAAAACCATGAAATTGGATGGAATTGGGACTAGTTGGTGTAGTTGGATTGATGAATCACTCACCGATGGAAAATGTAATAAATTATCTGTTTAGAGATAACTGCTTTGGGCTATTAGTGGAGGATAGTCTTGATTGTTGTAGACACTGCATGATGATTAGGTAAACTAAAACTAATAAACTGGATTATGTCACTGAATATGACGGTGGGATTAACACATTGAATATGTGCTTGAATTAAACACTGTATATGATAATGTGTTTAAATACATTGTATATGTATATTATTTGGGAGGAGATAGGGGATGTACTCCATTGGGTGGGAGGAGATAGGAGATGTACTCCAGTGTTTGGGAGGAGATAGGGGATGGACTCCATTGATAATTAAGTTGGCCGGAGTGTTCAGGGTGAAAGTCCCGAAACCTTAAACGCATCTGAAAGATGTTGATGAATTGAAGTATTGATAATGTGAGTTGTAGTCACATTTTGAATGATGTTGATGAATTGAAGTGTTGATAATATGAGTTGTTGTCTCATTTGAATTACTTGGATAAATGAACCATGTCAAGAAAGTGAATTGGAAATATAAATGAAACCGAGTTGAAAGATGAATGTCAATGTTGATGGATTATGAAAATGATATATATATATATCGATGTACACGTGTTGGACATTTATCAGATGCTAATGTTTTAGTTATTTCTCATATTTGGTTTAGCATATCTCTACTGGGCTTTGGCTCACCCTACTTGGGACACCATTTTTCAGGTACAGGAGACATGCCGCCTCTAAGGACTTAGCTGGGGTGGTTTAGAGGCTACAGGCTTCTTTTGTTGTTACATCTGTTTTGTATTACATGTAATTCAAGCCAAGGGCTTTATATGTAAAAGAGTTAGAACTCTTCTTTTGTTGTAACCAAGTGTTGACTTGGAAAGTTATAAGCCCGTTGGGCATTTACTTTTGTTGTCAACATGTAATATTTTTTGTGAAGAATACTCTGATGTCTGGAATATAATACTTCTTTTATGTTTTATGGATCTTATGAATGAATGAAGTATGTCTTATTTTGAGGGCGTTACAATTTTTCTTAAAAAGACTAACGATATTATCAATTGGACCAAATTGACGCAAAATCTAAAATTAAGAGTTAAAATCGTTTTAATTAAAAATGTAGGGACCAAAATGAGAGTAAAATATAGGGACCGTTGGTGTAATTTTCCCTCTTTAGTTCTACGTTACATTATGTTGAGTTTATAACTCTATTTTTCCAATCAATTTGCTTGGGGTAAATTACACTTTACACCCTTGTACTTTGCACCAAATCTCAATTTGGTCCTTACACACAAAATCATGACAGTCAACCCTCTGTGCTTTTGGTCAAGTATCAATATCCTCCTTCTGTTACTCCATTATTTAAGTTTAATCTTGTCATGTGAAAGCATGTGACTACGAAATGAAAGTAAAAGAGAAATCATCAACATTTCCCACTCATACACATTGTCTTATGCGATAAGTATATGAGAGTTATATAATAATATAATAATATATATATATATATATATGTTCATATGCTTAAAAAAAAGGAACATACTTGGGACCTCCAAATTTTGTGACCCCCACAACCTGTAATTGATTGGTGATCACTCATTATATATATATTTATTTTTATTTTCTCTCTCTCTCTCTCTCTCTCACGAATGTGTTGGGGTCTTGGGGGTTTGTAGCGGGGTTGTAAAAAAAATGAATGAAGAGGCAAGAAAATAGAGTTTTTGAAATAAAAAAAAAGAAGAGAAATCAAAGAGAAGATGATGCAGCGGAATACACGGGGACTAGATATCGTTCTAGTAGATAAAAGAGGCTCTCGAATCCACGAGAAAAATAGAACCTTGAATCCACAAGGAAGAGAAATATTATTGAATGAATGAATAAAAGTTGTATAAAAGTTGTCTTTGCCATGAGGCTTACATAGCTATTTATAATAAACTAAACCAAATACTTGTAGGAAAAGTAATTCTAAAATAAACTAAGAAATTTAAATCAACACAAATTAAAAAACCTAAGAGAATAGGAAACTAGAATTCTAAACTATTAAAAATCCTAGTCAAAATCTAATTCCAAAATAATAAAATTAAGAAACCTAATAATTCTAAATTATTTATACTAAATTAAAAGAATCCTAATAAAATAATTTATCAAAAATATTAAAACTAAAAATACAAAAATTCTTATAATCTTGTCCTACATCAGACTCCTCTTCTTTGAAAGAACTTGTCCTCGAGTTCATATTAGAGATCTGCTATCGTCCATGCCAAATAAAAAGATACTTGGAATACTTTAGATGTTTGTCTCTCTTCCATAAATTATATGTAAAGAAGTCTACTTTATGAAAGATATCCTTTATATGCTTCAACTGGTTGACAAGATTAATTAGACAAGCATTGAAGGTCAAATTAAATTGCTCCACACCAAGAAAATCAATGAAGTGTATTTTATATTGATGTTGGATACTCTCTAGACTTTGCTCTGTCTTATGTTGGATACTCTCTGGACTCTGCTCTGTCTTAGATTCAGTTGGACATTCAATTATCAATCTTGGAATATTAATTGCATCCTCAATCAACTTCTCTGGTGCACATGTCAACTTTATTACCTCATCTTTTATTTCTTCTTTTCCATTGAGTTCAACTAGATCTTCTTCTTTTACGATCTCATAACCATCATAATAATCAAGAGATGATAGTTCTGTCATTAGAAGCTCTTGGCTAACTTCAATGTTTTTCTCTTGCTTCACCTTTTCATTGTCTTCTTTAAACTTCTTGATCAAAGTAAGTTCAATGACCTTTCTTTCATCAATTTCAATGCTCTCACCATTGTTGAAATCAACTTGATTATCTACTTCAATTGAATGTCTGTTTGGGTCTTCAAAATTTTGAAACATTGAGATATTCAAAACCTTTTCTTCTTCAATGTGTGGTTGAGCATGACAAATTTGTTGACCTATAAGACTTGATTGACCCAAACTTGGCAGAGCCATAGTCATGTTTCTCGAATAATCTGTATCCACAATTGCATAATAATTATTGAGTTGTGAAGAATATTGTGAATCAGAATTACCTTGAAACAATTGTTTCGATTCAAGCTTTCTTTGATATTGTTGATACAACATTTGCCCATGATTTGATTGAAGGAATCTAGAACTTATCAATTTCTTCATCTTATGCCACGTCCTAATAAGTTGTTTGTATTGTCGCCTTCGATCATACTGCAATTGTTTCCACCATGTAGAAACATAACCTTGTAACTTACGTGCGACATATTTGGCTTGCTTTTCTTCAGAGATTTCCATACACTCTAGGACTTTGTCAACTTTGCGAAACTAATAAATAAAATCCTCGGCATGACAAGAAGCATTAAAATAGGGCATTTCTGGTGGTACTTGATAATATGAAAAGTCATGATTGATGCAATTATTGCTATTGAACACATCATTGAATTTTCGTTGTCGTCTTACCGACTCATATTCACCATAATCCTCGAATAACTTATGTTCAGAATTGTTCTCACTATTGTATTGACAACGAGAAGATCGTCTCAAGATGTTGTGGTTAATAGGCTGGCCTTGGGCGAATCCCATAGCGTGGTTCCTATTAACGTTGTAACTAACAGGTTGGCCTTGGGCAAGTCCCTTGACTCGAATCCTATTAGACCTTTCTCTACGATCATCGTCAATAGAGCTTGTGCTTCCTTTTTCGATGAATGACATCGAGCCAGGAGAAACCTTGCTCTGATACCACTTGATGTAGCGGAATATACGGGGACTAGATATCGTTCTAGTAGACAAAAGGGCTCTCGAATCCATGAGAAAAATAGAACCTTGAATCCACAAGGAAGAGAAATATTATTGAATGAATGAATAAAAGTTGTATAAAAGTTGTCTTTGCCATGAGGCTTACATAGCTATTTATAATAAACTAAACCAAATACTTGTAGGAGAAGTAATTCTAAAATAAACTAAGAAATTTAAATCAACACAAATTAGAAAACCTAAGAGAATAGGAAACTAGAATTCTAAACTATTTAAAATCCTAGTCAAAATCTAATTCCAAAATAATAAAATTAAGAAACCTAATAATTCTAAATTATTTATACTAAATTACAAGAATCCTAATAAAATAATTTATCAAAAATATTAAAACTAAAAATACAAAAATTCTTATAATCTTGTCCTACATCAGAAGAAGAGGAATAAATAGAAGATTGTGTTACTACAAAACTCTAATTCATCTCCTTAATTGTTCATAATCTGTATTTTTTTAGTTGAATAGAGTCATATTTTGATGTAATTTTTGGAACAAAATATGTATAGGCGGGAAATGAACTTGATTTTTTTCATTTGCCCTCATTTCATAGTCATTTACTTTTCACACTTTTGTTAAAGATTTATACGATGGAGTAAAAAAAAAAAAGGGAAATTGACACTTGATTAGAAGTGCGAGGAGTTAACTGTCACAATTTCATTTGTAGGAACCAAAATGGCATTTGGTGTAAAGTACATGTGTGCAAAGTGTAATATACCCAATAAACATATAAAAATGCTCAACAGAATAAGCCTGAACGAGTTGAAGTTGTTTAACATATAAAGTATGAACTTCTTAATTTTGTTCAACAGAAATATTTTGAATATATTCAATTTGTTTGATTTTAATTTTTTATATAGTAATAATATGTTCAAACAACCAATGTTGAGCCAAATTCGAAATAGAATTTGTAATGGAAGTTGAATCGTGAACCAAATCAAAACTAGATTAGAAAAATAAAGCTAAGTGAGAATCAAATGCGTAAATCAAAAATCTTCAAAGATCTTCAATGGTGATAATGCATCGATGAGATGATGGTGGGATGAAAGATGCAAATTGCTGGCCGAATGAGAACTCTGGTGTGTTCGTGAGATGTATGAGTATGAGTGTGCTGTGTACTGAAATAAAGTGGTGTACTGTCTTAGGGTTACAAATTGAAAGTTACGGTGTGGACTAAAATATTTTCAAAACTTTAAAATTATTTTATGTGTACTAATGTGGACTAACATATTTTCAATTTAAAATTATTATATGTGTTAAGTAATAATATGTACTAAGAAGATTAATAGTGTGTAAATATAATTTTCTTTTATTTATTTGTTTATTTTAATAAAATTATGATCATCATAATTTTTTATTGCATTTTATTTGTTATTATTAAATTGATTTAATAAATCTCATTACTTATATTTATTTTTATAATTGTGATAACTTATATGATAATCAAATATCATCGATCATCGAAATATTTTACGACAACTTTTCTTCTCTGATGATTTTTATTTTATTTTTTATAATGGATTCTATTATTATTTTTAAATAAAAATGCTATGCATATGAGAATTTTTTTTATTAAACTTCCTTGTAACTGGAGATATAGATAATATGTCACATGCATATTTATTAAATGTAGATCTCAGTAATTTGAGTGAAAAAAAATTTGATAAAAAATCCATTTATGTATAAAGTTATTTTTTTCAAATATGATAAATTTTACATATTTGCACATAATATTTTTTATGTCAATAAATACAGAAGGTAAAATAAAGAGGGCAACTATATATTATTTTAAAGTTTCACCAAAACTTTTATTTTTTTATGTAATTTTTCCTACGGCATGATGGGTTCATTGTTTTTAAATATAATAGGCCGCATATATATTGTATAAATGCACCCATGAGGTAAAGTAAATGTAGTGATAAATAATATTTGAGTCAAGTTTAAATATAAATTTGAAAGAACTATTCGGATCAATGAGTCTTATTTCAATGATTCAAACTATTATTTTGTTGAACCATCTATGTATGTCATCAATGAAAAAAATTAGATCAATTCAATAATCATTATATTTTTATTTTATTGTGTTTGTTTCAAAAAAATGGATGACATGTGTGATTTTGAAAGCAAAACATTTCTTTTGGAGACAAACTAGATCAAATGAAAAAGTTACGATTATCATATCAACCTAATTTTTTTAATAAATGATATACATGAAAGATTTTACAAAATGAATGATTTGGAGCATTAAAACAAATTTGTGTTGGGCGCCAAGGGCCTAAATAGTTCTTTAAAATTTATATTTAAACTTGAAAAAAGCCAACAAATGGTGAAATACAACTAATTGAAAAAAATATTTTTTGGGAACTGGGTATCTTCTCCTGAGTATCATTGTAATCTCATGTGATATTTGAGAGGGGAATTTGTGCCATGATATTTGGGCCGAGCTAAATCAGGCCTTTGTTGTTGGCCGGGCTATGGATTGGAAGATTGAATGGCTTGGGTTGTGCAGAGGAGGTCAAACCGGTCAAATGTGTTGGTTATATTGACCGGGCAAATTTGGTCCAAGATGTGTGAATGGACTGAGCTATTTAAGAAGACTGGTTAGACGGTTAAGCGGAGTTGGATGCGTGGCGTTGACCGAGCTAGATGAAGTGTCGCGCAACATTAGTGTAATGCCCCGAAATAGTCCAACACAAATTAACTACATCGACCAACATCCACTAAATAATAATAATAATTCTCCCATCTTTACATAATTAATCAACGAGTTTATACAAAAGTTCCACATGCGAATTATACATTCAACGATATGAAAATACATGAATCTACAGCATGTGGAGCATCTAATCTCAAAATAAATAAAATGCCCCTAAGGGCTTACATCTTCCAAGGCTTTGAGCCCGGTTACACAAAAATGATTTCACGAACCCATACATTTAAAGCCCTTGGCTAACAATTAAATTCACAACAAAATAGAGTCATCTACTCTTCACAAAAATATGTCCACGCCCTCAACTTGGTGGGATCACCACATCTTTTCCTGCACCAAAATCCCTTAGGGGTGAGCATAAAGCCCGGTAGAGAATCCTTAACAAAGTATATACAGTTATGCAAACTTCCAATGTTAAATGCTAATGCAAATGCCATGCAATGCCGTTTTAGAAAAAATCTTATCACATGCTCTTCTTGAAAATCAGCATGCTTTCAATAACAATTAGCAATCTCAACAGTTCCGAAACTTCCAATTTTAATCAATAGGGGCGGTAAATACGACTCAGGTAATCCCTAGGTCGGTGTCTGCAAGTAGGCTCAACAAGCACTACCAAAAACCCCACTTTACCGGTTGCTAACCAGAAGGGAAGTGGTACCTCCTCCGCGCGTGTTTTCGGTCTTTCACCTCGGACACTCAGACCAACTTATCAATTTCATCTACACCTCCTATCCGGACTTACTAACGTATTTACCCCATAACATTTCAATAGTTCTCATTCAAAATATTCTTTTCTCAATATAAGCGTTTCCAAACTCACTTCAAGATGCATAATGATAATAATAATAAATTGAATGAGTATGCTATGCAATGATTAATGCCTCATAACATTTCTCCATTTTTCCTCCCTCCAATGTTATTTCACAAAATAACCATATGCTCAACCCAAGCTATCAACATATAGCAATATTTTCTCCTCATGCACAATTCCTATCAATTTAGTCTCTTCAAGACTATATGTAATTTTTCGAACGTCAATTTCTAAGATTACAATTCTCATAATCTATAATACTCAACAATTTGTCATCTCACAACTATACATGCTCATGCATTCAACAATAATTTTAAAATAAATTCTCAATCCTCATACATCAAAAAGATTGCCATTTTTTGCAAAACATAATATGAAACCTACACTCATTCATTCATTTAACACAAGAAAAGAAAGAAAACCCATAGGTTTTTCCCACATATTCCAAAACCCCCAAATTTCTAGGGTTCTTCATCAAAACCAAAACATCTCCCCATTTTCCTTGGTGAAATCTCTTCAAAATCATCTTTCTCAAATTATTGAAAATGAAACCATCAAGGATCAAAAGGTTGAGATTTAAACCCCACTTTTAAAATCTCTTCATTTTTGTGCCATAAAATCAAAAGAGATAAAATAACTTCAAGAAAACCCTTAAAACACATCATCATTGCAAAACATGTATATATAACTCAAAAGAATCCCTACCTTAAGGTTTGATGAAGAAGAGAGATGAAACCCTAGAGCCAAAGATGAGGGATTTTCGATTTCCACCACACAATGTGAAGTTCTAGCTTAGATCTCTAAGATTTGTGAGAGATGATGAATCTAGACCTAATGGATTGCAAGAAATCAAAGATTTTTAGTGTTTGATGAGGGTTTTTAGAGAGAATGAGGAGAAAAAGTGTTTTTAGAGAGAAAGGGATATAGAAAAAATGAGATACATTCAGCTCCAAAAGAAAGAAAAAACAGAGTTCTCGGTCTGCCCAGAATTCCGCACGTGTGGCGCCCTCTCCCGTACGTGCGGAGCACCTCCCCCACACGTTCGACCTTCACCCCTGCACGTGCGGTGGTCCTGTGGACTCGCCTTTTTCTGCACCCTGCCTTTCGAAAAGGGTTGAAAAGAAGGCCTCACAGTTCAGACTCCCACGGTTCTGAATCTAGTCTCACAAAGTGCAATGTGAAACCGATAATCACCAAAGAGTCCAAATATAGCAAACCTTTTTGGAAAATCGATTTTAAATCAAATAATGCCAAAATTGGACTATTTTTCCAGATACAGAGTCGCCACCTAAATATTTTTTTTTGAAAAAATTTAGGAAACCCTGACTCGTGCCAAAAGCCACGTGTCCGTCATCACCAAAGTTGTCTCGGCTCAGGAACTTGGGTACGAGAGGGGAAGGTCATGAAATGAGCACCCCCACTCGCCCGATCAAAGATCGGTCTCTGCTAATCATGATATGTTTTTTTATAAACATTATGTGCTCTTGTTCCGATTATTAAACTAGTTCTACTATGTGACGCGCACAAGCAAGTATATACTAGTTTGCTCAATTTGGAACAATTCAACTCATGTTTGTTTGCGAAAATGGTTTGAATTTGCCACCCTCAAGTGGGCTTAAAGATGCGGTTTTGCCACCAAACATAGTGGGCTTAAAACTGGATTTGCCACAACAAAGTGAGCTTAAAACTCACATTTGTTGAATTGTTCCAATTCAAACAACAAGCCTTCATCCACAAGCATTCATGCAGTTTAGCAAGTAAGCACATAGCCTCATGGCAAGCATGCAAAACATGGTAATATGGCAATCACACTCATGCAATGTGACGGCCAGGTCTCTTTCTCTCTTTCCTTTTTCCTTCTCTTGGGTTTCGTCCTCTTTTGTTCCCGTTAGGTTTGAAACATTCAGAAGTTATTTCCAATTAAAGCTCTCGTTCTTGTTTTGTTTGTCGGTGTTGAACTTCACTGGTTTCGGGAGGTGCGGGGTCAGGTCCGGAGTGCCCAGGAGCGAAGCAAAAATTTTCTGGGCTGCTGGACCAGGGTCGCACGTATGGGATATGGGCGAGTTGGGGGAGTTACAAATTGCCTAAAAGGCAGGTACGGGCTGAGGTGCGACTGGACCACCGCACGTGCAGGGGTAAGGGCCGCACGTGCGGGGAGGGCACTCCGCATGTGCGGGGTTGGGTGCCGCACGTGCGGCACTCTGGCAGTCCGAAATCTCTTTTTTTTTTTACTCTTTTGGTCGAAGTTGTATCACATTTTAGGTGTGTCTCTCTCACTCTAAACCACATTTTCCTCCTCCTTATCTCTAGAAACCCTTCTCAAACACCCAAAACACTTTGATTCTTGCAAATCTTGAGTCAAGATCATCATCATCTCCCTCTAATCTTGTAGATCAAGGGCTAGAGCTTTACTTGGTGTGGTGGAAGTCAAAGCTCTCCCATCTTTTGGTTTTAGGGTTTCATCTTCTCTCTCTCTTCATCAAGCTTGAGGTAGGGACATTCTTGAGTTATATATATATGTTTTGCAAGATACATGTTGATTTTATTGCTTTTCTTGAATTTACTTTGAGAGTTTGGTTCTCGGCTCAAGGATGATGAGGTTTCTCAAAATTGGGGGTTTAAACTTAAATGTTCTAAGTTGATCCTTGAAGCCTTTTATCTATGATTTAAGAAAGATGATTTTGATGAGTTTTCATATGAAAATGGGAGGTGTTTTGGTTTCTTGAGAAAGAACCCTAGAAATTGGGGGTTTTTAGAAAACATGAGAAAAACTATGAAATTTTTCTTTTCTTGTGTTTAAATGAGTCAAGAGTGTGGATTTCACAATGTGATATAAAGAAAATGATAATTTTCTTGATAAGAGAGTGGAGGACTTATCTTTAAAACTATTGTTGAATGCATGGAAATATTTATGTGTAAGATGATAATTGTTGTGCATTATGGAATTGTGAGAATTATAAACATTGAGAATTAATGTTTGAAAACATTACATGTAGTCTTGATGAGACTATATTGCTAAGAATTGTGGAAAATGAAATTGTGGCTAAGTGTAGATAACATATGGTTATCTTGAGGAAGAGCATTGAAAAGACGTAATGGGAAATGTGATTGTGGACATTATTGTAAAGACTTTGAAAATGGAAAAATGTTATGAGATATGGAAAATCTTTGCATTGCATACTTAGTTATGTCATTATTATTATGCATTATGAAATTTGAATGGAAACATTTACTTCAAGAAAAGAACGTACTTATAGGAATGAGAACTATGGTAATGTGAATGGGGTAAATAGGTGGTAAGTCCGGATATGGGGTGTAGTTGAATTTGATAAGTTGGCCTGAGTGTCCATGGTGAAAGACCAGAAACCCGTGCGGATAGGTGTCGAGCCTTCTGGTTAATACCGGTAAAAATGACAATTGGGTAGTACTTGTAGAGTCTACTTGTAGACACCACCCTAGGGATTACCAGTGTCGTATTTACCGCCCCTATTGATTAAAATTGGAAGTTTTGAAATGTGTTGTGATTGTAAGCTTGAGTTGAAAACAAATATGGAAATCTTCAAGAAGAGCATGAAATGAATTTTCTTTAAAAGAGCATGGCATGGCATGGGCATTTGCATTTTTATTGAGAGTTGCATAACTGTATATACTTTATGAGAATTCTCTACTGGGCTTTATGCTCACCCCTATGGGATTTGGTGTAGGTAAAGATGTGCTGATCTCGCCGAATTGAAGGCGCGAATATTTCGTGAAGAGTAAATAGCTCTCTTATTTTTGTTGTAAATTTTTGTGAGCTAAGGGCTAAATGTGTATAGGTCCGAGAGACCATTTTGTGTAACCGGGCTATTGCCTTGGAAGATGTAAGCCCTTAAGGGCATTTTATTATTTTGAGACTAGATGCTTCACATGCTATAGATTCATGTGTTCTTTTGTTTCGTTGAATGTATACCGCATGTGAAACTTTTGTATTAAACTCAATTATTAAATATGTGAAGATGGAAGGATGATTGTTATTGTTTAATGACTGTCCATTAATGTGGGTAGTTCATGTTGAATTATTTCGGGGTGTTACATGCAAGTATGCTAAAGCATAAAAACTTACCGAGTACTACAAGCCAACACAAAACAACTAGTTTGAAAAATGCATGATCCTAACTATGCTAAAATGTCTAATGCAACACATGCAAAGAATGCAATTAATAGGCTCCACTACTAATACGGCATATGGATCGATTCGAACAACATGCGATTAAACACGTATTCAAATAAGATATTGAAATGATGATGCAGTTTGAATGATGTGTCGAGCCTCGGTGCATGCAAGACAAATGAATGGATGTAAACATGCAAGCATAAGGTATGCTAATTGAAAATGTCCATAATCTAACCATCGAAAGTGATTAAATAAAAGGGAGAAAAACGTGAGGTTGGAAGACATACACACACGTATGCACACTTATTACAACATTACGCCCTTACAAAGGAGGGTCCGAATGAAGAAGCTAAGCAACTAGTTACGCTAACTATTACAACACTTGAAATGAATTAACTAATTTATTTTAAGCTAATTAAATATTACAAACTGGAATCGAATAACTAGTTACACTAACTAATTAATTACAACACTTTCATGAATTAGCTACCCCTAATCAGCTAAGCAAAGCAACTAAATGGCCTCGAGGGGCGAGGGACATATGCATGCTCGGTTGGTTTCCACCTGAAAAGGCCACTGCCTCACTGCTGTAAGACTCTGCTTGCACACTTGAACACCAAAGAAGTTACCAACTTCCAGAACACCTCTGCGCCCCTTTTCCATCATACTGAGCAACTTTCTTCATTGATGGCCGGTCGGCTACTGTTGGTGGCCGTCGGCCATTGTTGGTGGCCATCGGCCATTGCTGGTGGCCGGTCGGCCACCCCTGTCCAGAACTTCCTTTTACTGCAACAGAGAGCAAACAGAGGCAAAGCAATGTATTCTCAAGGAGTGTTTGTACTGTTACCCTCCTTATCATCACACAAGCTCAAAGGAGTGTAACTCTTGGCTCTCAAACCTTCAACCAAGCAATTTCCATGCATGATGGCTAAGGAACCAAGTTTATACAAATTTAATGAATGCAAAACAAGACCAAAAGCCCACCACCCTATCATGCATGATCAAGGGTGATGGTGACCAAGGAAAGTGGTACATTTCATCACTTTTGAGTATGAAATGTTCCATTTTCCTTGTGTTCAAATTAACGTCGGATTTGAACACATGCAATGCAACATGAAAGATGTTTATCTTTGCCTCGTTTACTTGTCCAATTTTGTTTACTCATTTTAATTACCGATTCATTCTTTAATTGATTAAGTCCATTGGTGAGTGTCCTTTAATGGAAAGAGGGCTTAAACCAAAGGTGCCTTGGGCATGAAAGAGACCTCATGCCGTTGGTAATGAACCTCCAAAGGGATTAAACCATTAAACATAAATGTCTCAATTTCACACTTAAGCAAACAAGGGGTTTAAAACCACTTTCAAAGCAAACAAAAGGGTGAAGACTTGAGGGAGATTGCAGAGATTAAAGTGCTGAAATTAAGTGCAAAACAACACTAAAACATGCTATCAACTCAAAACAATGATGAATAAAGCATTAAAACTCCAAGCTAGTGAAGGAAATTGCACTACAGCCATGCCATACAAGCCTCAACTGAACTAACCAGTCCAAAATAGAGCCAAAATAGGTTATTTCAGAGGCAAAAAATGCTGGACTAGAGCTAGGCTAAGCTAGAAAAACATGCTAGCATGTTGTAGACCCGACTTTCTTCGCGCGCCCCCTTTCGGAGAAGGCGTGAATTGGTCATACTACAGTTCGGACTCCTGTCACGGTTCTGAATTTAATCTCACAAAGTGCAATGTAGGACTGATAAACACCAAAGAGTCCAAATCCGGCAAATCGTTTTGGAAAATCGATTTTGAATAAAAAGCGCCCAACATGGACTGCTTTGCCAGATTACAGAGTCGCCACCTAAATATTTTATTTTTGGAAAATTTAGGAAACCCTAACTCATGCCGAAGGCGACGTATCCGTCATCACCAAAGTTGCCTCGGCTTGGGAACTTGGATACGAGAGGGGAAGGTCCTGAAATGAGCACCCCCGCTCGCCCGATCAAAGGATCGACCTCTACTAAGCATGATATGTTGTTTTATAAACCATGTGTTCTTATTCCAGTTATTAGCTAACTTACTATGTGATGCGCACAACACATAAGTATAGACTCAATCATGAGAATTGGAACAAAACAACTCATGTGTGTTTTTGAAAATGGTTTGAAAGTGCCACTTGCAAGTGGGCTAAAGCGCGGATTTGAAACTCTCAAGCGGGCTTAAAACATGATTTTACCACTTCACAAAGTGGGCTTAAAACTCACAATCATCGAGTTGTTCCAATTCAGGCAATCAAGCCTTCACCCACAGGCATTCATGCAGTTAAGCATTTAAGCAAATAGCCTCATGGCAAGCATGCTATCATGGCATCACTCACACTCATGCAAGTATGCTAAAGCGTAACACTTACAGTGTACTCCAAGCCAAAACAAAAGCTAGTTCGAAATATGCATGATCCTAACTATGTTAACAATGCCTAATGTAACACATGCAATATACAACTAAATAGGCTCGGCTATCTAAGATGGCATATGAATGCAACGATTTAATACATGTATTTAAATAGGTATTGAAATACGATGCAGTTTGAATGATGCGCCGAGCCTGGTGCATGCAATACAAATGAATGATGCAAACATGCAAAGCATAAGGTATGCTAATCAAAACGTGCCCTAAAACTAACCATCGAAAGCAGTAAGTAAAAGGGAGAAAGAAGTAGGGTTGGAAGACATGCACACACACATGCACGCTTATTACAACATTGCGCCCTCGCGAAGGAGGGTCCGAATAAGCTAAGCTAATCTAAGCTACGCTAAGCTAAGCTAAGTAAACTAATCTAATTAAACTAATTAGACTAATTATTACAAAACCAAATTGAATAACTAGCAAACTATTTACAAATTATTACAACATTTAACTAATTAACAAATTAATTAAATTACAAAACCAAAGTATGCAAAACATGTAAGCTAGGCTGCCTTAGCTCTGCCTTGAGTAATAAAGGATGCATGCTCTCGGTTGCCGTCCCGAAAAGCTTTTCGGTTTGCTCTTGAGAGGCTCTGTTCGCAGGGTGTCTCCAAGAACTTCTTGCTCTGCTTTACCAACTCATAGCTGAAGAATGCACCAGTGGCCTGCCAGCCATGAGGAGCTGCTGCCGGCCATCTGCCGGTCAAGGATGTACACTGCTAGCCAAAGATGAAGCGGTACCGACCATCAGTGAGGCACTGCCGGCCACTGGTGTGCTGCATCACCATTCTGCAACAGAGCACAAACTAGAGGAAAATGGAGGGTCTCCCAAGGGTATATCTGTACTGTGCCACTCCTTGTTATCTCAAAACATCAAAGGAGAGGCACCATTGGATCCAAAACCATCAATCAAGCATCTTGAATGCATGATGGCCAAAGATCCAACTTGATGCAATTCCAATCAATGCACAACAAACTAGACTCAAGAACCATTACCTTATCATGGATGATCAAAGGTAATGGAGACAATGGGAATTGGCTCATTTTCATCACTTTGAGTATGAAATGGACCAATCCACC
Source organism: Camellia japonica (assembly GCA_030407325.1). NCBI lineage: Eukaryota > Viridiplantae > Streptophyta > Magnoliopsida > Ericales > Theaceae > Camellia > Camellia japonica. The sequence continues at coordinate 144,509,735 of JAPPVO010000032.1, forward strand.
TTGTGTTCAATATAACGTTTGATTGAACACAATGCAATGCACACATAACATGCTTATCTTGGCATGTTTTACTTGATTCAATTCTTTACACATCTTAAGTTACCAAGCCATTCATTAACCAATTTGCCCAATGTGAAAGTCCTCTAATGAGAAAGAGTTCAATCAAAAAGATGACTTAAGACATGAGAGAAACCATGCCTTTGACTAGGAGGAACCCTCAAAAGAGGGTTAAAGCCATTTAAGCACATGCTTCAAATCCAAGCTTAAACACAACTTTAAGACTAACCATCCCTCAAGGCAAATCAAAAGTGAAGAAATGAGGGAGATGACAAATATTTCAGTGCTGATATGGCATGAAAAACAAGACTCTAACATGCAAACAACTTATGTACAACATGTTAGAAGACTTAAGCATCAAAACTAGTGAAGAGCTTTACACTAGAACCATGCAATATCAAACTCAAATGGCCAAACCAACTATGGATAGACCTCAAACATGCCAAAATAATGGTCTAAACATGCTGAGATAGAAGCTCAAAAGGCTAAGAGAACATGCACACATGTTAGCCCATAAGCAAGGCATAATACACCACCCTCAAAAGCAATGAAGAAGTGAAGTATGTGAGAGTATGACAGAGGTATATGCTCTGAAATCACATGCTAAATGATGCTATATCATGCAAACATCTCATGCAAAACATGTTAGAAGCCTTAAAACTCGAAGCTAGTCAAGGCACTTGCACTATAGCTATACAAAACATGAACCATATGATCAAGACCACCCAAAACAGAGCTAAAGCATGCTAAATCAGTAGCAAAAAGCACGTTGAGATGGAGCTAACACAAGTTAGAATGATAAGCTAACTTATTAGGCATGTTAGGCTAGTGAACAAAATTACACTACAAGTGTAAGAAGCAAACAAGAGGGGCTCCAACCAGCCAAAAATAGAGCTCAAGCAGGTCAAAAAAGTCACAAAAACATGCTGAGATTAAGTCATGTGATGATAGAAAAACATGCTCAACTAGTAGGCCATCAATACATGCAAACAAGACACAAGGAGGGGAGGCCACCCCCTCCTATTTTGGACCTCAAAACATGGTTTTCACCACTGAAATTCCCCTAGAATTCAGTGGTTAAAAGGCCAAAAAGGTTGGTTTCAAAGGTGATGAAAGATGGCACAAAAAACTACACAAGCTAAGGAGCAAAAGGGAGAAACAACCCCCCAACACAAAATAGGATCAAACTACCATTTTTAGGACTGAAAAATAGAGCTTTTTTGCAGTTGAAATCCAGCTCAAAAACAACACAAAGAGATGGAAAAAACAAGTATGAAAACAAGCTTAAAGGGTGAGTCTTATACCTCTTGAAGGGAAGACAACACTTAAGCAACAAAACCAAGAAAAACAACCTTAAGGAGCTCCAAGGAGGCTTCAAGAGAGCTTCAAGCAATTTCAGCCCAAAGATGAACCACTCTTGTTAAGGGTTGATAGGTTGAAGATGGATGTATGCAAGCTTCCAAGCACAAAAGCTTTAGAGAAAGAGAGAAATCCAGAGTGAGAGGATTTAGAGAGAGAGACTCCCAAACCTTTGCTAAATTGTTCTAACCTTAAAAACAATAGAGAAGCCTCTCTATATATAGCAAAATGCAACTTCAAGTCGAAAATATCCCAAAAGGGACAGCTGTAACAGTTGGAACAAAAATATCTGCCAAAAACTAACTTTCTGCATCAATGGCTGGCATTGGATCATTGATGGCCGGCACATACACATTGTTGGCCGGCATGGGACACTCTTGGACGGCAAGGGGCCGGCATAGGCCATTCATGGCCGACACATGGCCAAAAAATCCCATTTATGGCCAGCATTCTCCACTTCTGGTTGGCCAGAAAAATCTATTTTTTGGGCCCGACTTCAAATGGGAATATCTCATTCATCTGGACTCCTTTGCAGGTCATTCTTGAGCCTAAATTGAAGCCTTGGAAGTATTCTTTCCAATGGTGGAAGCCTCACATCAAAATTCCCACTGTGAAAAAAGTTATGCTCATTTGAGTGAAGACTGCTCAGTTTCGATCCTACCCGGATTCATGCCGAACTTCTCCTCAACTAGTTTTCTTCTCTCCTCTCCCATTTTCTTTAACTCCAAACCCCTAAATAAGGTGTTTTGAAAGATTTTTCAAAGAGTTCATCTCTCTTTCATTCATTTCCACTTTGTCCTTGCTCGGTTTACCAAAAAGCGCAACATTTAACAAAATGTGAGCCTCGGAGCATCGTAGAATCATTTTCAAAAATATTTTGAAAGAGAGAGTTTTAAGGTCTCAAAATCATCTTAGTCAAAATGCTTTGGTCCAAAAAGGGGTATGAAGCTGGGATTTGAAGCCCCTCTTGCCGAAGAAATCGAATCTTTGCACTGCACAACTTTCATCACCAAGTAAACAATCAGTAGCGCCCAAGTCCTAAGGGCTGTCAAAAATGGGGTGTCTACATATATGAAGCTAGCTAGACATGCAAACAAGAAACAAGGAGGGGAGGCTAACCCCTCCAATTTTGGACTTCAAAAGTTGATTTTTACCACTGAAAAACCTATGAGATTTAGTGGTTAAAAGGCCCAAAAAAGTTGTTTTAAAAGTGAGGAAAGGTCGCACAAAAAGCTTAACAAGCTAAGGAGCCAAAAGGGTGGACAACCCCCTAACTCAAAAAGGCTCAAACCACCATTTTTAGGTCACAAAAACAGAGTTTTTTACACTTCAAAAATAGCCTTAAAACAGTTGAAAAAGATAGGAAAATAAATATGCACAATAAGCTTAAATAAGGGAAGTGTTTTACCTCTAAAGCAAAGTACAATTTAGGCACAAATCCGAGCTCAAACCTCCTTCCAAAGCTCAAACAAGACTCCAAGGGACCTCAGCTCAATGGTGGTCAAGTTTGATTAAGGGTTGGTGTGCAAAAGTGTGGAGGAACTAGGCAATCAAGCACAAAATATAAAGTGAGAGAGAGAAAGCTAGAGAGAGAGAGAGAGAGAGAGAGAGAGAGAGAGAGAGAGAGATATTTTTGGTCCAAAATCTTCTAACCCTCAAAAATGGGGGAGGAACCCCCCTATTTACAGAAAAACAAGTCTTGAGCTTGTGAACATCTCACCATACACGTGTATGAAGATGCAGCTCAGTGAGCAACAGCTGGCACAACTGTCAACAAATATCTGGAAAAAGATACCAATGGCTGTCGGCCACCACTGGTAGCCGACAAGCACAAGCCATGGCCGACAGATCCTAGGGCTGGCCGACAGGTCACCCTCTCTTCCAGGCCAAAGGCAACAAGCTCTTGGTCCAAAAACATGCACAAAACAAATAAGTTTTAGAGGCTCAAAGACAAGGCGTTCCGCCGAGGACTTCAGGCACTCAAAATGAACACAAACAAGCAAAATCATCGAGTGCACAAACAATGATGTCCAAGTCTTGAGGACGGTAAAAAATGGGGTGTCTACAATTGTCCCTTTTTGACAAAACTCGGAAGTCATGAAATGACGTGAGTAAATGTCAAAGCCTAGAGACGACCTATTTTTGACAAGGCCGAAGACTTGGATAAACAAATAAACAAAACAAAGAACGGTTGCGCCCGCAGGTTGCCTACGTATCCCTTTGCAAGGAATCAAACTAGCGTAGTTCTGGGGCAAAATGCAAGTGATATGCACAATGCAAGAATATAACTTATGATCATGCAATGAGGCTGTAATGAAACATCTAGATGCAAGTGTTATGCAAAGAAATACCACATTTAAACAAACCGAAGTAAGGTATAGCAACCTCTAACATGAATAGAAGTAAGTAAACATGAACCAAACCACATTTCATGCAGAAAGGATGTAAGAAAATTTTGCAAGCCTAACTATGCATCACGCAGGAAAGGCAAAGAATAACACAATCACAGATGCACCCGAGGCGTCAAACAAGGTTCTAACGCGTTGCACGTAGGAGGAGAGAAGGGTTGGTGTGAACATCGGGACGCACCCGACTGTTCTGAACCAAAAGGAACAGTAATAATTGTCAGAGCGCATCCAAACGTTTGTAACCAAAACAAGGAGTGGTGATAAACATCGGAACACGTCCAAATATTTTTTACCAAAACAGGGAGTGATGATAAACATCGGAACACATCCAAATGCTTTTAACCAAAACAGGGAGTGGTGATAAACATCAGAACACATCCGAATGCTTTTAACCAAAGCAAGGAGTGGTGATAAACATTGGAACACATCCGAATGCTTTTAACCAAAACAAGGAGTTCGAAGGACAAGAATGATCTCACCTGGAGCTCCTCTAAATGAACCGTACATACAATATCGTACCTGCTTAAGAAAGAGACTTAACAGATATAGCATAGTAAGGGTGCATGTTCCATGCAAGACGAATAACCATGATACAATGTTAGAGACATGTTTTATGCAAAACATGTGAGAAACAAAACGGAAACATATTCTATGCAACGAGAATCGGAGCATGTTCTATGCAACATCAGAATGCATATTTAATGCAACAGTTAAAATGCATATTCTATGCACGATCAGTAGTACAAAAATGCATATTCTATGTAAGATTAGCCAATGCACGTCCTATGCAACATCGGAATGCATATTCTATGTGAATGGGAAATGGAAGCATGCTCTATGCAAATGCGAGAAGTACACATTCTATGAAAGATTACATGTGAAATGCACGGTCCCATGCAACGACAAAGACATACATGTTCTATGCAATGACAAAAGCGTGTTTGATAAAACCGACTCAGTCGCAACTTTCGATTTACCTCTCGGAAGAGTTGCAATATGTTTTAAAAGGATACACGTCATTGATGTTGATTAGTGATAAATTGTGCACCAAAGACATGGTTCAGAGCTTCCGCAGAGGCAATTTGAGCTTAAAAGTGAACTTTTCTTGCACTTTCTCGAGAATTGAGGACACGAAATAGCAGAAAGACCCAATGTAGGAGCACTGAGAACCTGTCGGCCACAAGGGAAGGTCGTCGGCCACACCTGAAGGTTGTCGGCCACCAGTGGTGGCCGGTCGGCCACTGATGACAGCTTCGGGCCATTTCGGTCTTTTTACGTCGGGTCTTTAAATACACACTCTTAAACTTCATTTCCACACACCCCCATTGCCGAAAATCCTCCATTTCTCTCTCTAGACATTTCCCCCCTCTAGATCCATGCTTTATACGCGTTTTCTAACGCCCCACGAACATTTGATTCGCTAAAATCCTCTTGATTTCCTTCGTTTTGAACCGATTAGAATTTGTTTTCGGTGCTTTTTCTTGGAGTTTCATCATTTGAGGCTCGTTGCCCTCGAGTTCTTCTTGGGTTTAGTGACCTTTTTCGGACATTGACTTTTTCTTCCCTTTTTCTCTCTCCGAGGGTTGACTTTTGTTGACTTTTGGCATTCTCCACCCATTTTCCTCATTTTCGCCCACTTTCTTACCTCCTTTCCAGATGGCAGATGACATTTCCTATGACGGAGCTTCTCTAGGGATGGAGGCAGATCCCGAGTATGTACCATTACCACCCAGGGTTCGACCTTTTGACTCGGAGACATATCACCCTGAGGTGTATGTGTTACCGCCCGATACTATTCGTCATTTCAGAGGTTTTGCACGAGGCGTGCCAGAGGATCTCTTGCTATGAGAGCCGGAGTCTCATTTATCCTACGGCACCACCGAGGTATACACTGTCTTCTTACATTTTCCGCAATATACCTTGCATTTCTTTCATAGATCACGCTTATGTTGTCTTTCATCTGTTTATCTCAAACACATTCTTGCACTGTATTTCTTACACTACCTTCTCAAATACATTCTGATTACAGGAGGACTCTCACTCTATCCGAGGATACAGAGCCACATCTGCGAGGGAGTGGTATATAGACCTCCTCGTTGGCATCCGCCAGTTTATCGATAAGGCCAGATTCGAGTTATTCTGCATGGGGCTATTGCGTCTCATAGTGAGCAGGCCCTTACTTGGCACACTAGTAGAGAGGTGGTGGGACACCACCAACTTTTTCCACTTCTCTACCGCGGGAGACATGACAATGACTCCCTATGGCTTCGCTATGCTCACTGGCATCGAGGTAGGGAGTCGGCCAATCCCTTATGATACAGACATGGGCGAGTGAGAGGCCGCCTGGATCTACCTGCTGGGGGCACGTCCACCTCTCTGTCGATCAGGGATGGTTCAATATACTTGGTTTGTGGATCATTTCAGAGGGACAGAGCCAGAGACCCGAGAGGAGATCGAGCAGTACGCCCGAGGCTTCTTGATGTTCCTTTTTGGCACCACTTTGTTCGTTGACAGGGCGAACATTGTCGGGCTATATCTCTTGAGTGCCTTGGTGGACTTGTCTCTGGTCTGGCTTTACAATTGGGGCAGCGCTGGCCTCGCTACCTTGTACAGCTACATGAGCTCGACATCCCGCAGGAGCGGGAACAGGGTTGGCGGCTACTGGAGAGCCTGGGAGGTATGCTTTACTTTTCTGTTTTACATTTCCTGCCGTGCTTTCTGCTTTGCACTTTCTGTACACTACACACACATAGTCTGATCTCTGCTTTGCATTTGTACTTTCTGTACGCTGCATTATACACTCTGCTTTCTGCATCCTCCCTGTATTCTGCATTCTCTGCACATTGCACACATATTTTGCTTTCCATGTTACATGTGTTTATTTGTTGTATACTCATTGTCGCCCTTTTGCTTTTTGCAGCTATGGGTATATGCATATTTTCTGACCCTCGCCCCAGAGCTGGAGGTGGAGATGCCTCCTGTTGTACCTTACTCTCATCGGTACGATGACAGGTGCGTGAGGAGGACCAGGGAGTCCTTCTCATTCTTCCGCTGGTATTTTGACACGGTGACTGCAATAAAGGTAACTCAAAACTCACAATTATTTCTACTTTACTTTAGCTTTGATTCATATGGCATATCTAATGGCAACTAACAATCTGTGTATTTGCTGTCTGCAGATCTCATGGTAGCCCTGGGCAACGATCCCTGAGGGTGTCAGGTACCAGTTTGCTGGCGCTTGGGGCGCTTCCCATTACCGGCTTGTACTCGAGGGACCAGTAGGTCAAGCCTGGTTCTTAGGCAAGCGCTTCCTACGCCAGACCTTGGGTTTTCCGTTGCAAGCGGTTCCCATGCTACCTCCGCCATCCATGCGGGCTACAAAGAGTCTCTCCTCCCAGGAGGTGATCGACTTTACACGAGGTGTGGATGCCAACTACTTTCTTGGAGAGGGGAACTATGCGACATATATCCAGACGCATCTCATGACTCCCTTGACGGGTACTCGTGCTTGTGCAGGGAGAGCAGCAGACGTCCCTTCGACGAGCAGGGCTCGAGCGCCGAGGGACAGGGTTAGAGGGGTGTCCTCCGTTAGACAGGGCTTCAGTTGGCCTGCGCTTCCGACTGAGTTGACATGTTGGCAACACACTGGAGAGGCCTATCAGATTCCTATTGAGCCTGCATCGGCCGGGCACAGATATGTCAGAGCTCCTGATTCACCTTCGGTATGCATTACAGTTCTTATTTTTTCCATTCTCGCTCAGATACTCAGATATTCATTCCTTCTAGATATTGATCTTTCCCGATACGTTTGCAGGAACCCGCAGGGTACGTCGAGGGATTGCTCGAGATAGTAGCTTCATTCGAGAGTATGATATTGATGAGAGAGGTACTGCTCGGCTTCTATAGCATTCAGGTACTTTCTTCAGTTTTCTTACATTCTAATCATCAAATTTCTGCTGACACACTGAAACTGACATTGTAACTGAACACTTCCCCACACTGCACTGATACACTACATCTATGGATCACATCTGACACACTGCATTCACACACTGTATCTAACCTCTGCATCACATTTGATATACATGCTGTTACTAACATGAACTATCCTTTCAGGTTCCACCCGTACTAATGGGACCAGTAGTACCTGCAGCACCGATACCAGCAATGCCCCTCCGGCGGCAGGGAGGAGAGAGAGACAGGCTCCGACATGCGGCCGAGGGAGACGTCATGGTCGAGATCAGGGGAGCCCTTTAGAGCCTATCACGAGCGATGACGACGATGAGACCAGCAAGACCAAGGAGGCTGTGGGTCAGCACACCGAGTCATCCGAGAGCGGAGACGATGATACTGGCTCGGGTTCTGCTAGTGGAGATGATGCTGAGCCAGGCTCTGAGGCAGAGAGCGGTGATGACTTTGGTTCAAATTCTGGTTCAGAGGGAGGTACATACAGGAGCGCTGACGGAGACAACTCTGAGTCCGTGCCCAGGAAGAGGACGAAGAGGGCCTTTTGAGACTGAGATAGCTGGCACTGATTCATATGTTTTTGCGTAGTTTCTTTTTGCTAGTAGTGTTAGCACATTGTACATCTTAGACATCTTAGACAGTTTTATTTTCTTTAAAAACTTGTACTCTTTTGTAAAAAAGTAACCGTGATTGGAATGAAAACCAGCTTTTTGTATGAAAAAGTGTTGTATTTTGCATCCCGAGCACCGCACGAGCACCACATTGCATAAAAACAAGAATGATAGAAATTGAACATCGTATTGGCACAACATTCTTAATCAAGTAATGAACCGACCAACACTTAACAAACAGAGTAAAACAACTCGACGAACAACTAATAATAACAACTCGATAATCAACATAATACAAATACAACTCCATAAGCAAAACAAATACAACTCAATAAGCAAAACAAGACAAATTCAACTCGACAAACAAATTGAAACAAAACAGCTCAATAAAACTAACCAAGACAAGACAACACAACGCACAAAGAGCAGAATAAAACATAGGTTCTCAGCACTCCCGACATACAAGTTGACCATAGGACAAACCAGGAGACCATCGGCTATGAACAGAGGCTGTCGGCCACCAGTGGTGGCCGGTCGGCTACAAAAGGTGGCCGTCGGCCATCACCATTAGACGGTCGGCCATCAGTGTGGGGGACCTCCAAATTGTTGCCACCTGTCTTCCACTCAGTGCCTTATCTTCTACAAAAGCTGGGACTTCGTAATTTCTTCATTCCAGCTTTGTTTTTGCCACAAATGGAGCCATTCTTTGCCCAAAAACTCTCAAATTGGATTGCAACTTTGGATGGCGCGGAAAAAAATGAATTTTCGAGGTTTTGGGATAAATGCACTATTCCCGTTGAGTCGCTCTCCACTGTGTTTTCCGTTCCTTCAGGCCATGGCTAGGTGTTGGAACCCAATCACACATGTTTTCAGCTTTGGGGGACAAGAGATGTGTTCGACAATTGAAGAATTCCAAGTTTTGATGGAATCCCGACGTGACGAGGAAATCTTGCCTTAGTCCCGTTTTGGTCACATCCAAGCTTTAGGATGGATGTGTGGGCTTACTCTGCATGAGGCTTGATCTTTAGTTCACAATGGGGAACTAGACATCCCCAGTTTGATTCATCGATTTTCTAACGCCGGTGACCGAAAGGATTTCCTTTGACGGGGTTTTTGGCAACACACCCTTTGTTTGTGTATGTTGGCTCATTTTCTTCTTGCCCTAAGTTTCAAAGGGTCTACCATTCGCTTGATCGAAGTAGCTCAGGGCTTGAAGGAGGGCAAGAGCTGCATTGGCTTAGTATTGGCCGAGACTTTGATGGGCTTGGATGCCTTCCATTGGCGGGAGACGACCAAATTCGCAGAAAGTCCACTACTTCTTTAGGTAATGTTTCCCACCCTTCTCATATGTGTTTCTCACATCACTCAGCACTCAGGCTCTGTTTTTCTCTCAAAACCCTTTCTCACTTTTTCTGTCCACATACACCTCTCCATTCTTTAATCTCTTTTATTTTTCATCCCTCCCCAGATATGGCTCATGGACAGGTTAAAGGTAGTGGACTCTTGCCCTACATATTCAGCACGAGGCTATTTCTTTCGCCAATGGCTAGTTGATTTCTCGAACGAAAGGTGGTGGTGCCATTGGATGTGCAACAGGTCCGTGTAGACACCCCATTTTTGACCGACCTTAAGACTCAGACGTCATCGATTGAGCGCTCAGTGATGGTGCATGTTATGCTCGTTTCGAGTCTCCGGAGTTTTGGCTGAGAGCCTTGCCTCCGGCCCTCTGAACTCTTTTATGCTTCGGCTCGGTTTGTAAACCGAATCTTGTTTCTCTTCCCGGAGGGAGGGAGAGGTCTTGTAGACCATCTTTTTGTGGTCGTAGACCACTTTTCCCGTTTGGAAACTAGTTTCCGATTTTTGGAGCCTTTGGCCGCGCGCCTTGTCTCGGGACTGCTTAACGTTCTCTATTTGGCATGGTTTTTGAACCACACCTTGTTGCCTCTACCTAGAGGAACACTGTGGTCCAGGAGACCACTTTTGTGGTTGCATACCACTTTTGATGCTCGTCAGCTAGTTTTCGGGGCTTTCGGCCGCGTGCTTTGCCTCCCGATCTCTCGTCTTGCATCCGCTTTGGTTTGTTTTTGGTACAAACCTTGTTTTCCTTGTTTGGAAGGTGGTACAAGGGTGGGAGACCACTTTTTCTTCTACTAGCCAGGTTTTCTGGTCGGATAACTGGCTTGCTTGGTCTTTGGGCCACATTTTCTGGTCGGCCACCATACCACTAGTCTTATTTCATGCCCTGGACTCTCTCCCACCATGGTCGACCAGTTTTTGCTCTGGAAGACCACTTGAAGTGGTCGGCTGACCACTTTAAGTAGCAAGCCGACCACTTCAGGTGGTCAGCTGCTTTTTGACACCTTTTTGGAGATATTTTCCTCTAGCTAGCACAACTGGAGGACATTAGGGCCATCCTCTGTACACGTGTATGGAGGGATTGCCTTGGTGCTTAGCTTCTCCTAGAAGCTTTGCCTTTCCTCTTCTATAAGAGGGAAGCTCCCCCTCCCTCCTCTAGGTTCAGAATTTTGTGCCTTGAGAGATATACTTACATAGTTGTATCTATCTTACTCTTGTTCTTCATTTTGTGCCTTAAAAGTGTCATTTGATCATACTTTTGTGCACAAACACACACTAAAACACCATACCTTTGTTGCTGAGATCTCTTGAGGTTGTCTTTGGTGTTCTTGGGTTGGTTTGAGCTTGAAAAACCTGCTGGAGTTCCAGCCTTGAAGAGGGTCATCAAGGGTGAGTCTTTAACCCTTAAATCCCCCATTCTTGCTTAAGCTTTTAGCTGTATTTGCATACTATTTTAAGCTTAGCTCTTAACTGAAAAAAGTTCTATTTTTGCACGCTTAAAAAGTTTGTTTAAGGTCACTTTTTCGTTTGGGGTGATCTACCCCCTCTTAGGCCTTGTTAGGCCTTGTTTTGAGCTATCCCTTTAGGCTCTTGTTGAAGCCATTGCTTGACCTTTCTACCACTAAAATCCAGAGGATTTTCAATGGTGGAAAGGTGGTTTTGGAGTCCTAAATAGGAGAGGGTTTTCCCCTCTCCTTGTATTGTGTTTACTAGCTTCATATGCCTCATGTTTGAGCACCCTTGTTAAGCTTATGTTGGCCATATCTTAGCTTGTATTTGTGGTTATTTTGCTGAGGCATGTCACTGTTTTTACTTGCTTTGGTCACTCCATGCATGGTTTATACACTTGTAGTGTAAATCACACAAACTAGTCTTGTATGCTTCATGAAGTAGCATGTCATTCTAGCTTGTTTTCTTTCCATTTCAGCATGTTTTAGGTGTTGTTTTACCATGTCATACCTCTGTTAGGGTTTGTTTTGGTCACCTCTTGCATGCCTCACGCACCTGTAGTGCAATCCCATGAAATTGCCTAACATGCATCATGCTTTGACATGTCAGTTTAGCATGCTTTTGGCTCAGCTCTAAGAAGACTTTGTTCATTTTTTAGCATGTTTAAGGTCTGATTTGTCTTGTCTTGGTCATGCATGACTTGCTTTGTATAGCTATGGTTCAACCTAGCTTGTTAGCTTTGTGTATTGAGTCCACTAACATGCATTACTTGGACTATTTCAATGATTTGGCATCATTTATTATGTGATTTCAGTCCATGTTTCATGGCCATGCATTCACATTTGTCACTCATTCAATGCATTGGAGGGTTTGCCCCTTTATGCCTTAACATGAATCATTGTGTATGCCTTCATGCCATAGCTTGCGAGCCATCATTTCAGTGCTCATTTGGGGTTATTTTGCCATGATATAACTCTAATTTTTATTGGTTAAGTCATTCCATGCTTGGTCCTAATAGGTGTAGTGTAATCCACCTTATTTGCCTTGTATGCATCATGCCTTATGCCCTCCATGCTAGCTTGTTTCGGCTTCCTTCCATGCATGTTTTAGACTCATTTTAACATGTTCTAGGACTCTTTTGGGTTGCCTTGGTCATGTGCTTCATGTTTTGTATACTTGTAGTACAAATGCTCTTGCTTGCCTCAAGCTTTGAGCACCATTGCATGCTTCATTTGTGTTGTGTACATGATTTGGCATCACTTAACATGACATTTCAGAGCATTTAGCATTGCCATGTTCCTACCTCAATCATGCTTTAAGTGCCTTTGAGTGTTGTGCATTGTTGCCTAGTTTATGCCTTAGCTCGTATTCTTGCATGCCTAGGCCTTTGAGCCCTCGTCTCGGCATGTTTAGGTCCTTACTTTGACCTACTTGAGCTCTGTCCATGCTTTGTTCATGCATATTTGCCATGTATTGCATGCCTCCTTTGTAATCCTCTTTACTAGCTTCATGCTTTAAGGACCCTAGCATGCCATGCTTGTGTTGATTAAATGATTTGGCATAATTTCTTGTCTAATTTTAGTGCCCTTGGTGTTGTTACACTTCCATGCTTTTCACTCTTTACGTGTTCTTGAGAGTTGCACCTTAGTGCCTTAATTGGTGAGCCAATTAACATGCATGTTTGTATGTGTTTTCGGTGCCTTCATTTTAGCACTATGGCCATTGTTTTGGCATGACCAAGGTCTGTCCATTTCGGTTTAAGTCCATTGAGTTTGTGGTTTGCATGTTGTTGCATGCTTGGTGTATTGCATTGTGCATGTATGCATTACATGGTGTTTAGAACCTTATGATTGCCTTGCATTGAGTATGCCATCTAGTTCTTAGCATTTAGCATTGTGTATGCCATGCTATCCCTTGCATTGTGTATGCTATGTTGTTAGTTGCATTGCGCATGCCAAGTAGTTGTATGTTTGCATGCTAAGGTTGCATTACATTGCATTGAGTATGCCATGTTATGTGTTGCATTGTGTTTGGAATAGGTGTTAGTCCAAACACGAGGAACGAGGGACGTTTCATACTTGAAGTGATGAAACGTGCCTCAATTCTCGGTCGCTGACGCTCTTGATCAAGCATGATAGAGTTTTAGGCCTTATGTGTTTACTTGTGCATTCATTTCCATATTGAATTGTGCAACTTCGCCTTTTGGCCATCATGCATTGAAATGCGCGATTGGTGGCCCGAGGGTCGAGAACCACAACCCCTTGAGTTCATGACATGATAGGGAGGGTGGTTGTGCACACATATCTTGCAAATACATTGCCATGCCCTTTCTTGCTCTCTGTTGCAGCAAATTGCAGTTCAACAGCAACAACTGGCCGGCCAGCCAGAAAAACTAGCTGGCCGACCGCTTTTCTGGTTATTCAACAACCAAAAGTGGTCGGCCACCCTTCCACAGGACTCCCAAGGTGAAGTTTCAGCTTTCTGGAGCTTGGTGCAAGTTCCTCAGAACAAATGAAAACAGAGGCAAATCGGGGCATCGCATTGGATTTTCGAACGAGGCGACCGAGCATGCATCCAGTCTTTTCCCTCCGAGAACCTCCTATTTTACTGCTTTCCTTAGCTGCCATGCTTAGATAGCTTGCTTTTGCTTTGGTTTGTACTTTAATTAGTTAATGCGTTAGCTATTCAATTCGTTTTGTAATAATTAGTTAACTAGGATTAGTTAATTAATTTGTTGTGTAATAACTAGTTTAATTAGCTTAGATTAGCTAGTTAGCTTCTTATTCGGTCCCTCCCTTGAGAGGGCGTATTGTTGTAATAAGCGTGCGTATGTGTGATGCATGTCTTCCAACCTCCATTTCTTTCTCCTTTTTACTTAACCGCTTACGATGGTTAGTTTTAGGGCATATTTCATTTAGCATACCTTATGCTTCGCATGCGTGCATCATTCATCTGTATTGCATGCACCGGGCTCGGCGCATCATACTAACTGCATTGTATTTCAATTCCAATTTGAATACATGTATCAAGTTGCATTTCACATGACATTCTAGAATAGCCGAGCCTATTTTAGTTGCATTTTCGCATGTGTTGCATTAGCCATCTTAACATGAACTAGGATCATGCATTGATTTCTAACTAGTTCTTTGTTTTGGCTCGGAGTACATTGTGAGTGTTTACGCTTTAGCATATTGCATGTATGTTAATGTTGCCATGAAAGCATACTTACCATGAGGCTAACTGCTTAGTTGATTAACTGCCTGAATGTCTGTGGGTGAAGGTTGGATTACCTGAATTGGAACAATTCATTGAAATTCGTATTTTAGCCTACTTGCGAGTAGCAAACTTCAAACCATTTTCCAAACAAACGGATATGCGATGCTTTGTTCCAAATAGGCGATCTAGTCTATACTTGTTTGCTGTGTGCATCACATAGTAAGATTAGCTAATTAACCGGAATAAGAACACATGTGTTTTCAAAAACAAGATATCATGCTTAGTACAGGCCAATCTTTGATCGGGCGAGCAGGGGTGCTCATTAAATGATCTTCCCCAATCGTACCCAAGCTCCCGAGCCGAGGCAACTTTGGTGATGACGGACATGTGGCCTTAGGCACGAGTTAGGGTTTCCTAAATTCCCCCAAAATAAAATATTTAGGTGGCGACTCTATATCTGGCAAAGCAGTCCATGTTTGGCACTTCTTTATTAAAAATCAGTTTTCCAAAACGATTTGCCGGATTTGGAATCTTTGCTGATTTATCGGTCTCACATCGCACATTGTGAGATTAGATTCAAAACCGTGACATTTGAGTCCGAACTGTGGTAAGCCCAATGAACAGAACGGAACCCCGCGCCATCTCTTCGCGCGCGGAGCGCCGGGACGTTCGGGGCGCGTCCATAGTTTCTCTGCTGACATTGCTTGGAGTTGCCCCTGGTTTGATCTGCTTGAGATGAGTTACAGCATGACTCGGCAACCTGGGATTCAGCTGGTTGGCTTGACACACTGTGTATTCTACTTTTCGTTCCAATTCAGGCATCAGTTTGGACATGACCAAACTTGCCCAAAAAAGGGGATAGATTACCTGGCTTCCTTTCCCAATTCGAGGTTCATAGTTGGCTCGATATCCCACTGTTTGGAGGACGAGAGAACTTTTGGCTCCTATCCTTAGTTTCAACTACGCCTTATCTAGCGAATGCATAGCTTGGCTCGAAGAAGAGGCACAAACCGGGCTTACTTTAGCATCTGAAGCTTCCATAAGCTCTGGGAGGGGACACAGGAACACCTGACTCTCTATGCCCCAAGTTTATTGCTTTGATTTAACTTTCAAGTTTTCCTTTTGAATGTAATAAAAGCAACTTTGATTTGTATCAAGAGTTAGAGAACTTTGTATTGAAATCAATGAAATTGGAGTTGTGGGCACTGAAAATTTTCCTTTTGGTCCAAAAATGGTCTAAGTTGTAAAAAGATTAATTTGAACAAAATCAATTTTTATTAAAACTTTTCAAAGCCATCTTTGATAAGGATCACAACTGGACACACCTAGAATCTATTTTCGAGATGTACAACCCCGAATCCAGAAATGGAAATTTGCCCCTATACTGAATAGCATTGCTCAGCACTGTAATCAGCTTTTCTTTCAGGGTAAGGATCACAACCGATCTTTTAGATAATGAGTGGACAAAGATGCCTTGATCAAGCACATAGACACAGTTGATTTGGAAGTGTTTATGGCCGGACTTCAGAATAAAGTTGCCTACGTATTCCGAATATGGAAATCAGGCCTTACGTAGTTCGGTTCGGGTTCACTCGGGTTTTAACACTCTCCTTTTGCGCTCTAACTTTTGCCAAGGCTGCCCTTTCTAGGTTTTCAACCTTGCGAGATCAGTTTTTCTTTTTTCCAATTTTTTGTGCTCTAACTTTTGCCTAGGTCGGCCTTCTGGGTTTTTGGCCTAGTGAGCCACTCAGGGGTAGTATTTCTTCAACTTGTCCATGTTGATTGGTTGGGAGAATTCTAAGCCATCTAGGTCCATAAGAATAATAGCTCCACCCGACCAGATTGATTTGATGATATAAGGACCAGTCCAATTAGGTCTGAACTTGCCCCTAGGGTCATGGATGGGAGCTCGGTTGTCTTTCAGCACCAAATCCCCTTTCTTAAGATTCTGAGACTTAACTTTCTTGTTCAAAGCCCTGGCAATCCTTCGTTGATATCCTTGAACATGGTACAGTGCTTTCAGCCTCCTCTCGTCAAATAACATAAGTTTCTCGAACCTGCTCTGCTGCCAATCCGCTTCTGCTAGCTGGCACTTAGCCATAACCCACAGCGACGGAAACTCTATTTCAATTGCCAGAATAACTTCCATCCCAAAAACCAGAGAATACAGAGTTGCCCCAGTAGATGTCCGAATTGATGTTCTGTAGCCCTAGAGAGCAAATGGCAATTTGTTCGGCTAGTCCCTGTAAGTCTCAACCATTTTCTGCAAAATGTGCTTGATATTCTTGTTGGCGGCCTCAACAGCTCCGTTGGTTTGTAGCTAATATGTGGATGACTTATGAAAAGCCATGTTATATTTTTCCAAAAAGTCGATCACTTCTCTCTTGAAATGGGAGCCATTGTCTGAAATGATCTCATTCGGGACCCTATAACGACAAATAATGTTATTCCTGATGAACTTGGCTACATGCGACGCTTTCAACACTGCATAGGATTGGGCTTCGACCCACTTTGTAAAATAGTCTATTGCCACCAGGATATACTCATGCCCATTCGACCCTTTTGGCGTAACTACCCCAATAACATCAATTTCCCAGATTGAAAAAGGCCATGGTGAAGTCATGTTATACAGCTTCGATGGCGGGATATTGATACGATTCGCATGGATTTGGCATTTGTGGCATCGCCGAACAAAACCAATATAATCCTCCTCCATGGTAGACCAGTTGTGACAACCCTCACTTTATCCTAGTCATACTCGCATGCATTCACATGAATTGTCTTGATAAATTTGCATCTACAGAGCTTGATTCGTTTTGTCTAAGTGTTGCTTGCATGTTTTGTTTCTTGCTTGGTGTGTGTGTAGCCGATGTCATCTTAAGCCTAGGTTTCACCTTTGAACCTCTTACACCTAGGACCATCTTGGAACCACTTTGGTTGACCTCCACCTTCCTCCTGGCATGTTGGCCAAGATGTCATTATCTAGGCCGAGGTGTTCATCACCAAGGTCGAGATGTGTATTATCTAGGCCGAGATGTTATCCTTGCACCTGGTGATCTTGTTCCTGGACTGGTATGACCTAGACCGAGGTGTGGCACATCTAGGCCGAGGTGTGGCACAGCTAGGCCAAGTGTTATCCTTCTCAGCCGAGATCATTGAGATCTTACTTGCCGAAGCCTATGTCTTGATCCGAGGTCATTACCTGCCGGAGTACCCATGTCACCTTACTTGTTATACACACTTTGTCATGCTCTTGTCTTGTCAGTCAGTCACCTTTTTGAGGAAACCTAATCCGGTGGTGCCACGTGTCCCAGCAGAGGGTTAAGTCTGCTGGCAGTAGAGAAAACATATCATTTTGTCATATCTTTGTCCTAGGAAGAGAGAGAAGCTCTAGGAAGAGAGGAAGAGGAGTTCTTGAGAGAGAAGTAGATTTCCAAGCTTGATCCTTAGAGTCTAAACCGTTTGATCCGAGTGTTGAGGTTAGATTCTTGATATACTCTTGTTATTTTTTATGTTTATTCGATCGCATTGCATGATCTTGCATGATTCTTGAGCCATGCATTGATTTAAAGTTTGTTTTAGAAAGATAAAATGATGTTCATGTGTTCTTGAAGAAAAGCCACGTTTTGATCCGAAAGTTTGTAACAAGATCCATGTTTTTGTGTTTGTTTTCATAAGATCTTCAAGTATGGGTAGCCAGGTCCATGTTTTTGAACTCATATCATGAAATCTCAGATTTTGAATAAAGAAGTTATAATTTTAGCATTCATGTTCTTTGTGATTCTTCATGTTCATGTTCTTCAAGGAAGGAAACCCAGATTTCCAGACTTCACCCTTCCCTAGGTGTGGTCACCAAGACCACTCTTGCCTAGATCTCACATTCAGGCCAAGCATCGTATCTCACCTTGGCCTACCTTGCATGATCACTTGCACCATTAGTTTATCTTGCATGAACACCTCGGCAGTCAGCCGTTCGCCGAAGCCTTGGTAACCACACCTCGGCGAAGAGGTGTGGGACCTCGGCAAAGACCTGGTTGGTACCCAGCATGTTCCCCGAGATGAAAAACTTCTAGCGTGTTTTGCTCTGACTTGACCTAGTTTTGAAAGAAATGCCGGGATTATTTGCACTCATGAAAAGCTTGTTTTAAGAATGCATTTCATACCCATCTTTGAGCATCTCTTGTCTTCTTGAAGTGCATTCAGTAGACTTTATTATGTGTTTGTAGGACTTGGACCCTTGCTTTAACCCTGACGTTTGAAGAGCTATGTGAGTGGTATTTTTAATAAAGTTATGTTATAAAGTTTTGATAAAGCCTTGTTTCGTCTTGGAAAAGTGTTTGTTCAAGCATGAATGATTATCCCTAATTTTGTATCAAGTATTATCTTGTTTTGATGACATTCTGGGAAAGTCCTTAGTGCCAGAGGACTATAATGCAACTGCACCCTTGTTTTGAAAGTCCTTAGTGCTAGGGGACTATAATGCAACTGCACCCTTGTTTGAGATATCTCTCTTGTTTTGCCACTGACGGTTTTCCGCGTGGGTTTGTTTGTCCGGAATGTCATCGTTTGGTATTATGTAGATGTTATTAACATCCAAGAAGCTTGAAAGATTTGATAGATGAACTTGGTTCATCCCTTTGATTTGTAAAGTTATGATATGTATTGTTTTGGAAAAGATCTCGGATATCATTCATTCAAACCTTTATTACTAATATCATTCACTGAGTATTCAAGGTCACCTTCTCCTTATATATATGTAGGTGACGAGCAAGAAGGCGGTGACGCCTAGATGTGTTTTGCAAGATGTTTTGGACTCATATTTTGTGGCATCTTGAAGATTATGCTTCTTGGTTTTGAATTCATTTCTTTTGTATATGTCGGCTTGAGAAGCCTTTTGATCAAGATGTATCTTGTTCCTTATTTTATTTGAATTCAGGTTGTAAAACCATGTTATGTATGCCATTTCATTTGATCTATGCACAGCTCTTGTGGACTATTTAGATTTAAATTTTATTGCTTCCGCACACGTAAGCCCCATATGTATACTCTGATTGTGTGTGGCTTTGTAAGTTGGCCTTCGGTAATCTCGGATTACTGGCCATCATGGCACCATTCTACTAGGGGCGGAATGGGGTCGTGACACCAGTAGTAGCCCTACCTGAGAATCTTTTGGGCTAGCATTACTCCGCTCATGTGCGATCCGCACTCCTCTCTGTGGATGGCCTCCATTAGGCGCTTCGACTTTTCTGCATCAACACACAGCTTGTGCATTCCCAGATGACCCTGTTTGTACAACTTACCCCCGCAGATGATAAACTAAGCAGCCATTCACCGTATTGCCCTTTTATCTTTGGCATTTGCCCCTAGTGGATAAGCCCCATTTTCCAAGAAGTTCCAGATATCATAATACCAGGGGTTCTGATGCGTAAAGGTTAGCTTCTCAAACCTAGGAATCAGAACATCCAGGGTTTGGTGATAGATTTTCATCCTTTCTTCCTTAACCTTCTAGTCTCCTTTTGCTTGAGACACAACTAGGTTCGAGTCCCCAATGACGTCCAACCTTTTTGCCCCTAGTTCCAGGGTGGCTTCCAAACCAGCGATACATGCCTCGTATTCTGCTTCGTTGTTAGATACTTTGAATCGAAGTTTGAAGGCTAAAAGTATATGTGAATTGTCGGGTGCTATCAGCAACACCCCTATCCCATAACCGTATTGGTTAGACGCTCCGTCAAAGTACATTGTCCAGGTTTCTTCCTCGACTTGCAAAATAACTTCGTCTAGGAATATGTATTATACTCCTTCGTCCCCTTCTACTGGGTGATCTGCCAAGAACTCAGCTACCGTTCTGCCCTTAACAGACTTGCGAGTCACATATTTTAGATCAAATTCAGAGAGAATAAGCAACCAACGGGCTAGCCTACTCGTAAGTGCTGGTTTCTTGAAGAGATATTTGATGGGATCTAATCTCAAAACCAGAATTACGGAGTGAGCTAACATGCAGTGCCTTAACTTCCTGGTAGCCTATACCAAGGCTAAGCAAGCCTTCTCCAACGGGGTGTAACGGATCTCATATTCCAGCATCTTCTTGCTCAGGTAATGGATGGCTTTCTCCACTCTATCCTTAGATTCCTGTGTAAGCATGCAGCCCATAGTCGTGTCAGTTACTGACAGATACAAAATCAATGGCTTCCCCGGCTCTGGCGGTGACAACATGTGTGGGTTCTGGAGGTACTGCTTGATCTGCTCGAAAGCAAACTGACATTGGTCATGCTATTGGAATTTTTTTCCTTTCTTCAAGAGACCAAATAGTGGTTCACAAGTCAAGGTTAATTTTGCAATAAACCGTCTTATGAATTGCACTTTACCTAGAAAGCCTCGCACCTCATTTTCAGTCCTTGGTGGTGGTATTTCTAAGATGGCCTTGATTTTGGAAGGATCAACCTCGATGCCCCTCTATGTGATCAAGAAACCCAGTATTTTCCCTACTGTTACCCCGAAGGTGCACTTCTGTGGATTCAACTTCAATATGTACTCTCTGATCCGTTGAAAGAATTTTTCTAAGGCTGTGTAGTGACCCTCTCTTTCCTTGGACTTGACAATCATATCGTCCACGTACACCTCAACCTCTTTGTGGATCATGTCATGTAGAATTGTGGTTGCAGCCCGTTGATAGGTAGCCCTAGTATTCTTCAACCCAAACGGCATCACCCTATAGCAGTAGATTCCCCATGGCGTGGTGAAGACAGTCTTCTCTCTATCCTCGGGTGCCATCAAGATCTGGTTATACCCAGAAAATCCATCCATAAAGGAGAGCAACGCATGGCCTGCGGTGAAGTCCACCAATTCATCGATGTGCGGTAGAGAAAAGTCATCCTTCGGACTAGCTTGGTTTAAATCTCTGAAATCCACACACACCCGAATCCTGCCGTCTTTCTTCGGCACCGGAACAATGTCGGCTAACCAAGTCGGATACTTAGATACTAGCAAAAACCCTGCATCTATCTGCTTGGTGACCTCTTTTTTAGTCTTTAAAGCCCAATCCGGGCGTATTCTCAGCAACCTCTGCTTGACGGGTCGGGCCTCGGGGTCAAGAGGGATCCGATGCTATACAATCTCATAATCGATTCCAGGCATGTCTTCATAGGACCATGCGAAAGAATCTTTGAAATCTTTTAATAAAGCGACTAAGCGCTAGCGTTCCTCCGAAGACAACGTGGACCCGATCTGGACCAGACATGGATCCTTCTCAGTACCCACATTAATTGGAGTGATTTCATCAACAAGGGGTTTTACAAACCTCTTTTCCTCTCGATCAATCAAATGTTTCAAAACCAGAGGAATTCCTTCCTCATCATTTTTATCAAAATTTTGAAAGTCATGATCAATGCAATATACAAGTGGCACAGAGAAGTACTCAGAAATAGCAGTGGTATCATTCTCATTCAAAGGTTCCAACTCATCTAATTCCTCGATTACAACTGACTCAAAAGAAAAGAAAAAAGACGAACTGGACAAAACTACGGCATCCGGGTTATTAACCCCAGGAATACCGGACTCCAACTCAGAAGAACTGGAATTTGATTCCAACTCCACAGACTCTGTGGAATCAGATTTTGGCTCACTACCTAATTCAGAACTGCTGGACAGAAAGCCCTCCTCTAGCTACCAAATGAGAGATGGTGCGTTAGATGCATCCAGAATACCACTAGAAGGGTCCACACCTGATTGGTCTCCGATCATGGAAACGGTTATGTCATCCACCAAGCTCTCTAGATCGATCGGAGGATCTGAAAGGAGACAAGCCAGTGCTGCTCCTATCTCAAGTTCACTGCTGTTGGACTGACCCTCTGTACTCTATTCAGCCTCAACAGTTAATTCAGTCTGTTTCTCTGTGGCTTCACCCTCTTGCAGCTGTAAGTCAAAGAAAATCTCAAAACCCGGTAGACGCCGCTTCTTGGAGTTCAGCCATGGCTTAGGAAAACTGTAAAATGAGAAGTCTTCCCCCTCCCGGATAAAGCGGTCGTTCAGAGTTCCCTGAATTAGTCTATATACAAGCTCATAGTGCTTCCCATTTGGCTTAGCTTTGGCTCTTCCTGCCATTTCCTTCCCTTTTCTCACCCAGTCCTCTTTGGTAGGCGTGTAGCCCAAGCCAAAGGCATGAGGGTTATATGGCACTTTGGCCAATGCGGTAACGCCCTTCCGACCGCTCTTTCCTAATCCCATCTCGGGTATATCCTGTAGCTTGTTCATGAGGTAGACTGATTGAGTACTGACGTACAATCCCTCATCAATAGCTAAGATGTTTTGTACCACCTGGGCCTCAGCCAAGGTAAAACCAGACAAGAAAACATCCTCGTTGCCATGTACAATCTCCAGTACTGGTGTAGTGACCTTCGGTGGAGGATGTATAGAAGAATTCCCAAAAACAATGGCTACTCCTTTTCCAAGAGGGTAGTTCAGCATTTGATGCAAGGTGGAAGAAACAGCCTTTACTTGGTGCAGCCAGGGTCGCTCAAGTAACAAGTTAAAGGTAGTTGGAACATCCAGGACGTGAAACTCAATATCCTGTTGGGTCGGCCCGACCTGTGTTTTGATCTGAACTGTTCCCATCACCTCTCTGCTTGTGTTGTCGTAAGCCCGGATCACCTGGGCCGTTGGTACAAAGTCCACTGGCTTCAAGCCAATAACATAGGTCATGTGCAACAGACAAACATTGATTGCAGACCCAATGTCAACCAATGCAACCGGCACCCACTTCTCTCTACATTCAACTGAGATGCATAAGGGTTTGTTATGTACAGAGCCTTCCGGTGACAGTTCCTTGTCAAAAAAGGTTAAAGTTGGCGCGGCGCCTCCTAGGGAGACAAGTCCCATTAGTTGCTCTAGAGTTGTGTCGATAGACAGTTTGGCCTTATCCATTGCCGACAATACAGCTTGACGGTGCATGCGCGAAGCCATGAGCAACCCCCAGATAAATATATCTGCTTGGATCTTCTTCAACTGCTTCAGTATAGCTTTCTCCTCTATTTTTTAGTTTCCTTATCCTTTCCAGATACTTCAAGTTGGTCCAGGTGTGGGGGCTTGAAGTATCGCCTGCTCCTAGTCATATGATCCACCTCCTCAGAGTACCAAGTGTCGTCTGGTAAGCCCTGGCCCCAATCCTCATCAGTGTGGGCAAGATGCAAATCATCATCTTCCCACCATATTCCTCCGGCAACCGACAGGCAATTGTCCGGTTCGGTTGTAAGTACTCCACGTCAACATCACAATCATTCCCCGCAGGGCCTTGGGCTTTTCTAGCCTTCTGATCATTCTCGTCCCTTTCCTGTTCAAACCGCTTTAGTGCGGCTTCTTGCTCTGTATCAGCAGTACTAACAATGCTCAATTCCTGAGTCGCTTGTTTCAGACTGGCGTCTTCCGGCAGTTTACCTTTTCTATCAGCTATTCCAGCCTTTGTAGCGGTTCCCGCTTCTTGCTTTTCCAGCTTCAGTTCAAGTTTCTCATCTATATCAGGTTCATCACTGAGCCACCCTGAATTGTCTGTCAACCCGTTTAGATCAAACCAGTCAATATGTACATTCCCCGGACCTTATTCATCGTAGAACTGTAGATTGTCCAAGTCTTTTTCCAACTCTACTAGATCATCCAGACCTTGGCTCGGGCCATCCTCCCGAACTACATTGACCTCCATTCCTGTTGACAACTCCAGCTCTGGTTTGGCCTGATTGGTTGGCACAATATAACAGCATGGGTTGTATTCCTCCTCAGAAAAATCCACAGAGCCCTCAGGCACTGGACTGGTATTCTCATTCTCCACCAAGGCTAGCCTGTCTTCATCTACCACAGTCACCACCACGAGTTCGGGTTGGAATGTGGACGGGTTCATCGTGCACAAGTCTGTGCTCTCAGGGATGAACAACGCCGACTTAGGAAGGTGAGAGGGGGTGATGTATATACTGGGGTCATAAGGGACGGCCAGTGTATGGATGAGGTTTATTTGTCGGGGTAGAGGGACCTGGTTATGTGGTAGGAGGGGATTTGTAGTGACATTAGGCTTTTGAGGAGGCGCTATCACCTTATTGTCAATAAGATCTTGAATCTCATTACGTAATCTAAAGCATAGATCAGTGTCGTGACCCTGATGTTGGTGAAAAGCGCAGTATTTGGCCAGGTTGTGTTTCGGGGAAAGAGGATCGGATAGAAGGCGAGGCTCTAGTGGCTTAAGGTGCCCCTTCTTGATTAGGACCCCTAAGGCTTTGGATAAGGACATGTATAGTAGGGTGAAGACCTTTTGGCCTCGGGGTTGATGGCTCGAGGTTTGTGAGGTTGTATTGGATGTACCGGCAAAGAGGTTGGCAGTCTTAGGCGTGGTGGTGACCATACCCACATCGGAAGGCCTTGCAGTTGCACTACCACTCATAGTCGCATAAGAACTGCGTGTGAAAGCCCTTTTCGACTGCTCTTTCTCGTGGTCTATCAGACCCTGCTTCATTGCATCCTCAATTTGCACCACCATTTCATGGAGGTCAGCAAAAGTAGACAAAGGCAAGACTATTATTTTCTGTAACAGTCTGGTTGCGGATTACAGACCACCATTCTAATCTAGTCCTTTTCAGCCGGTCGGACAGTCTTCATAGAGGCCTTGGTCCTCCACCGGGTGACAAAATCCAAGAAGCCCTCCTTTGCCTCCTAGTGAGTTGCTTCAAGATCATGACTTGTGACCTTAATTTGAGTGTTGTAGGAGTATTACGCTATGAAGGCCTCGACCATCTCTTCCCAGCTTCTCTTCACAGAGTCTTCGAGTTTGGCATACCAAATGGCCGCTATACCCGACAGGGTCCGGCCAAAGAGCGACAGCTTCTGTAGTTTGGTGAGACCCATGGGTCGTAAGATGTCAGAGAATAGTCGTAGATGGACTATAGGATCCTCGGAGCCATCAAACCGGTCTATATACGGCATCTTGAATCTGTCCAGCAAAGTCACTGCCGAATTAGTATAGCCATCCTCAATATCAGGGATCGAATTCATGCCCTGTGCCCGTCTAAAGAGCTTTTCCAGCTTGCTCACTTTTAGTGCAGTAAGGTTGACCTTGAAGTCAAACGGCGCCTTTGTCGGGTAAACTGGTGCCTTAGAGGTCTGAGGTGGGACAGGATCCGCTTGAATGCCCGCATTTTCCTGGACATTGATTGTGACCCCGGGTGCTGGAATTCCCACTGGGGGTGCATGGGATGCAGAGGCTACTACCGGTTGTGGCTGCTGTTGTTAAAGCCTTTCTATCACCTCTGCTTGGTAGGCTACAACCTCGGCTTGGTGAGTTGTGGTCTCAGCTTGTCGGGCAGCATCTAGCTGCATGTTCTCAATAGTCTGCTGGAGTTGACGAAGCATGTCTTCCATGTTGACTGAAGGACTTTGAACTATCAGAATTGGCAAAAACTCTCTGTCTGGAGGAGAAGTAGATGTTTGAGCCTGACTGGGCACATGTGAGGTAAACGGTGACTGCTGAATTGGCGAATTCTGTCGAATCCTCCTTCGTCTAGTAACCGGCAGGAGTGAAACAAACAGTGGCTGTCCCCTGACTAGATCCCCAGATCTACAAATCCTTCTAACTCGAGTCCAGAGTGCTTGAGGGGTAACAGAATCGTTTGAAGCAATGGTGAAAGACTACCTTGCAAAAAGAAAATAAAACAAAAAGAAACAAAAATAAAAAACCTCACAGCACCTCGACTCAGATTCAAATAACACGCAGTTGCAAACGTAAGTGTAGACACCCAATTTTTGACCGCCCTTAAGACTTGGGCGCCGCTGATTGCTTACTCGATGGTGCAGGCTATCTTGTGTAAAAGTTTGATTTCTTCAGCAAGAGGAGCTTCAAATCCCAACGTTATACCCCTTTTTGGACTAAAACTATTTTGACCAAAGATTTTAGACCTTAAAAGCCTCTCTTTCAAAATATTTTTGAAACAAGGTTTCTACGATGTTCCGATGCTCGCATTTCGTTAAATGTTGTACTTTTCGGTAAACTGAGCAAGGACAAAGTGGAAATGCATGAAGGAGAGGTGAACTTTTTGAAAAATCTTTCAAAACATCTTGTTCAGAGGTTTGAAGTTGAAGAAAAGAGGAGGAGAGGGAAGAAACCCAGTTGGGGAAGAAGTTGGGCATGAATCTTTAAGGGAGAGTCGAGCGGCCCTCGCTAAATCAGGCCTATCCATTTGCACACTTGAATTTTAGCTATGACGCCACCACCATTGGAAAGAAGACTTTCGGGGCTTCATTTTTCACTCAAGAATCTCCTAAAGCCGAGTCCGGATGAGGGAGATATGGTTGGTTGAAGTTGGGCATCAATCCGATTGAGCTGGAAATGAGCAGTCTTCACTAAAAGGAGCATAACTTTTTTCAAACTTGGAATTTTGATGTGAGGCTACCACCATTGGAAAGATTACTTCCGAGGCTTCAATTTAGACTCAAGAATGGCTTTCAAAGAAGTCCAGATGAAGGAGTTATGCCCATTTGAAGTCGGGCCCGAAAAGTAGATTTTTGTGGCCCGTCGACCAGAAAAGTGGGTTGTCGGCTACTAAAGTGGTCGGTCGGCCACTAGTGTCCCAAACTCAGATATTTTGCAGATCTTTTCCCTCCAGCTGTTCTACACAACCTCCAGCTGTCCCAATTCAGATATTTCGACCAAGGCTTGTATTTTTGCTATATATAGATGCCATATCTCTCATTTTGGAAGGTTAGCAAATTTTGGGAGCCTCTCTCCCTAAAAATCCTCTCTCTCTACATATCTCTCTCTCTAGAATTCTCTCTATCTCTTCTTTTTTATGCTTGAAAGATAGAATTCCCTACACATTTGCATACAACCCCTTAACCAAATTGGACCACCTTGGGGATGAGGCATCTTGGGACCTATTTTGGGCTGTTGAAGGGTTATTTGAGCCAAGAAAGTGGCTGTTTAAGTGCTGTGCTTCAAAGGTATAGGTCTTACCTCTTTTAAGCTCTTTGCACATAGTTGTTTTGCCATCTTTTTGTGCTGTTTTGAGCCTAGTTTTCAACTACAAAAAGTTCTGATTTTTGGGCCTAAACATGTTGGTTTAAAGCCATTTTGTGCTAAGGGGTTGTATCCCCCTTCTTGTTATCTATTTGTATGTGCCTTTGCATCATCTTTTAGCATGTAAAAGTCAAACTTTTTGGGCCTTTAAACCACTGAAATTCAGAGTTATTTCAGTGGTAAAAAGTGTGTTTTGAAGTCCAAAAATGGAGGGGTTAGCCTCCCCTCCTTCTGTTTCTCTTCCATGCCTAGTTAGCACTACAAAGTAGCATGTTTTTGTGGCTTGTGTTAGCTTATTTCAAACATGTTTTAGGCTCTATTTTGATATGTCTCAACTCTATTTTTGGTTGGTTGGAGCACTTGTTGCTTGCTTCTTGCACTTGTAGTGCAATTGGGCTTACTAGTCTAGCATGCCTAATGAGTTAGCCCATCATTCTAGTTAGTGTTAGCTTGACTCCAGCACATTTTAGCTACTATTTTGACATGCTTTAAATCTGTTTTGGGTCAGTGAAGTCCTTTGAGGCTTGTTTTGCATGGCTATAGTGTAACGGTCTTCACTAGTCCATTGTTTTGAGGCTTTGAGCATGAAGTGTTTGAGTTGTTTGCATGTTATAGTATCATTTAACATGTAATTTCAGCACCATAACCTCTGTCATGTGCGCATGTATTTCACTCTTTCATTGCTTTTGAGAGTTGTGCTTTGAGTCTCATTTGCAAGCTAACATATGAGCATGTTTTTCTTGCCTTTTATGCTTCAAACTCAGCATGTTTTGGCCACTATTTTGGCATGTTTTAGCTCTGTCCAGAGTTGGTTTGATCATTTAAGCTTGATATTGCATGCCTCGAGTGTAGTGTTCTTCACTAGTTTAATGCTTTTGGTTTTTGAGCATGTCTTGCATGTGTTTCTTGCATGATTTAGTGTCTTTTGCATGCCATTTCAGCACTATAACATCTGCAACCTCCCTCTATTCTTCACTCTTTACTTTGTTTGAAAGTGGCTTTGAGCCCCTTGTTGGCTTGAGTATGGAATTGAGGCTCTCATACTTGATGGTTTTAATCCTCTCTTGAGGGTTTCTACTAACCAATAGCATGAGGTCTCTTTCATGCTCAAGGCACTTGTGGCTTAGACCATCTTTCCAATTAGAGGACTTTCACTTTGAACTTAATCAGTTAAAGGACTAATCGGCAATCTAAAATGCGTAAACAAAATTGGACAAGTAAAACATGGACAAGATAAGCATGTTGTATTGCATTACATGTGTTTGGATCGGACGTTAATCCAAACACAAGAAATGGGGGACGTTTCATACTCAAAGTGATGAAACGTGTCACGTTTCTTGGTCACCATCGCCCTTGATCATGCATGATAGGGTGATGGTCCTTTGAGTCTTATTTGTGCATTCATTAAGCTTGTACAAGCTTGACTCTTTGGCCATCATGCATTGAAAATGCTTGATTGGTGGCTTGAGAGCTAAGTGCTACACTCATTTGAGCTTGAGAAATGATAAGGAGGGTGGCAGTACACACATTCCTTGAAAAATGCATTGCTTTGCCTATGTTGTTCTTGGTTGCAGCAAAAACAGAAGTTTGGAAAAGGGGGTGGCCGACCGGCCACTTAGACTAGTCGGCCGACCAGTTGAGGTGGCCGACAGCCACTTTTTGTGGCCGACCGGCCACTAGCCCATTTTTGTGCAAAAGTGTATCTGAGTTAGGGCAGAAGCAATCTGGAAGCTGGTGCAATGTTCAGAGAGCAAACAAATGCAAACAGAGGTAACCGATGGCAAGGCGATGGATTTTCGGGAGAAAGCCAACCGAGCATGCATGTCTTCCTCGCCTGTGAGGCCACTTTATTGCTTTATTAGCTAATTATTCAATTCGTTTTGTAATATTTTAATTAGCTTAACATAGCTAGTTATTCAATTGTGTTGTAATAATTAGTTAACTAGAATGGTTAATTAGTTTCGTTTTGTAATAATTAGCTTAGCTTATTCATTCGGACCCTCCTTCGCGAGGGCGTATTGTTGTAATAAGTGTGTGTGCGTGTGTGCATGTCTTCCAACCCCACGTCTTTCTCCCTTTTATTTACCTGCTGTAGACACCCCATTTTTGACCGACCTTAAGACTCAGACGTCATCGATTGAGCGCTCGGTGATGGCGCATGTTGTGCTCGTTCTGAGGTTTCGGAGTTTTGGTTGAGAGCCTTGCCTCCGGGCCTTGGAACTCTTTGTGCTTTGGCTCGGTCCGCGGACCAAGTTTTGTTTTCTCTTCCCAGAGGGAGGGATAGGTCTTGTAGACTATCTCTCAGTGGTCGCAGGCCACTGTTCCCATTTGGAAACTAGTTTTCGGTTTTTGGAGTCGTCGACCGTACGCCTCGGCTCAAGACCGCTTAACATTCTCCGTTTGGCATGGTTTTTGGAACACACCTTGTTTCCTCTGTCTAGAGGGACATTGTGGTTCGGGAGACCACTTTTGTGGTTGTATGCCACTTTTTGTGCTCAACAGCCAGTTTTTGAGGCCCCCAGGCGCGCGTCTTGCCTCCCGAACTCTCGTTTTGCATCCGTGTTGGTTCGTTCCTGGCACGAACCTTGTTTTCCTTGTTTGGAAGGTGGTACAAGGGTGGGAGACCAGCTTTCTCCTTGGAAACCACTTTTCTCCTCGCCAGCCGATTTTCTGGTCGGGAAACTGGTTTTCTTGGTCTTTGGGCCACATTTTCTGGTTTCCTACCCCCACCATTGGCTTGCTTTCAGTGTGGAGACCACCAATTACCCTAGCCGACCACTTTTTTTTTTCGGGAAACCACTTTGGGTGGTCGGCCGACCACTAAAAGTAGCAGGCCGACCACCTTTTCTGGTTGGCAGGTTTCCTCCTGTTTTGTTTGACTGAATGGATGCCAGCTGGAGGGCACAGACTGTATCCTCTATACACGTGTATGGAGGGATTGCATCCAAGTTTAGCTTCTCCAAGAAGCTTGAACCCTTTGTTTCTTCTACAAGAGAGGCTCTCCATCTCCTTGAACCAGGTTCAGAAAATTTCCTAAGGCACAAACACATATCTCTCTATATCTCTATATTTTTGAGCCAAAAGTGTGTATTGTTTTTGACCTTTAACACCCCAACTCTTAGCCATACATCCTTACCATTGAACTGAGGTTCCTAGAGGTTATTTTTGGAGGTTAAAAGGGCAGTTTTTTGCTGAGGAACTTGCTGGTTTTGCTGAGCTTCAAGAGTAATCTCTTTTATCTCTTTTTAAGCTTTGTCTTGATCGCTCTCTTAGCCATACTTGCATGCTTATTTGAGCTTTGTTGTCAACTGAAAGAAAGCTCCATATTTAAGTGTTTTTCATGTTTGTTTAAGGCCCTTTTGGTGCTGAGGGTCATCTTCCCTCTTGCATGCCCTATTTGGCCTTGTTTTGTGCCATGCCATAAGGCCTTTGAGTTAACCCTTGCATGGCCTTTTACCCACTGAAATCCAGTGGATTTTCAGTGGTTGGCATGTGGTTTTGAGGCCCTAAATCAGAGAGGGGCAACCCTCTCTCTTTTGGTCTTGTTTGTTTGCATTTTTGGCCTATCAAAGGAGCATATGTTTTCATACTTTCAAGGCTCGGTTCAGGCACTTTTTAATGACTTTTAAGGCCTGCCTAGACTCTGTCTATGGCTGGTTTGGTCACCTTGGGTTTGCCTCTTGCATGTGTAGAGTAATCCCTTTGTGGCTTATCAAAGTAGCATGTCATTCTTGCATGTATTGGTCATATTTCAATGGGTTTTTGGTCATCATTTGGCATGCCATGACTTTCTTTTCGGTTGGTTTGGTAGCCTCTCACATGCTTCATATGCTTGTAGTGTAAATCATATTTACTAGCTTAGAATGCATGATGTTTTGGCCCTCTATTCTAGCATATTTTGGTCATGCTCCAAACTGGTTTTGTTCATATTTTGGGCTGCCTTAGCTCTCTTTTGAGGCCTCTTGGTCGAAAGATGCTTTCCGTGCATGCTTGTAGTGTAATAGCCTTGACTAGCTTTGAGTTTTGAAGTCCCTTGCATGCTTAACTTGAGGTATTTTCATGTTTTGACATCATTGAGCATGATATTTCAGAGCATATAGGGCTGTCATACTTCCATGTTTTCCACTCTTTAGGTGCCCTTGAGAGTTGTGCTTTTATACCCTATTTTGTGAGCCATTGCATGAGCTTCATTTTTGTGCCTTTCAAGCCATCATCCCAACTCATTTTGCTACTGTTTTGGGCCTGCATAGGGTCTGTTTGGAGTTGGTTTGGCCATTTGAGCATTGCCTTGCATGCCTATAGTGTAATACACTTCACTAGTGTCGATGCTTGAGCCATTCAACATGCATTACATGAGTTGTTTGCATAATTCGAAGTCATTTTGTATGCCATTTAGAGCTGAAACATGTGTCATTGCACTCCATATTTCATCTTTCAATGCGTTTGGAAAGTTGTGTTTTGTGCCTTAGACTTGGGGCCGTTGCATTGTGCATGATCGTATGTGTTTTGATGCCTTATTTCCATCATCTAATGCCACTGATTTGGGTGTGGCTGAGGCCCATCCATTTTGGTTTAAGTCCATTTTGCATTGAGTATGTCATTGTAGTTCATAGCATTGAGTATGCCATGTTGTCGCATGATTGATCATTGCATTGTGCATGCCTTGTTCATCTCATTGTGTATGTTAGTTTCTATGTGCATTGTGTATGCTAAGTGTCATGTGCATTGAGTATGCCATTGTTAGTTCATAGCATTGTGTATGCTAGTTGCATGTTTGCATGTTTGCATGTTTGCATGACTTAGTTGCATCGCATTAAGATTGCATGCTAGAGTTGCATTGGTGTATGCCTTGTTTGTTGCATTGTGTTTGGAATAGGGGTTAGTCTAAACACGGGGAACGAGGGACGTTTCATGCTTGAAATGATGAAACGTGCCTCGATTCCCAGTCGCCGACACTCTTGACTACCCATGACGGAGTCGTTGGCTTTAGGTGCTTGTATGTGCATTCATTTCACAGTGAGTCGTGCAATTCGACTCCTCGGCCATCATGCATCGAGATGCATGATTGGTGGCCCGAGGGTCAAGGACTACACTCTCTTGAGCTTATGCAATGATGGGGAGAGTGGTCGTGCACCCATGTGTTGCGAATACTTTGCCATCTCTCTCTCTTGCCTTCTGTTGCAGAAAACCAGAAACCAGGGGTAGAAACTGGTCGGCCGACCAGATTTAGTGGCTGGCCGACCACTTTTTCTGGTTTTTCACCACAAAAGTGGTCGGCAGGTGGTCTCCAAGGCCAATAGCTGGTCGGCAGCCTTCCCACAGATTCCCAGGGTGGAGTTTCAGCCTTCTGGAGCTTTGTGCAGTGTTCTGAGGTCAATTGCAAACAGAGGCAAGTCGGGGCGTCGCGAGGGATTTCCGAACAAGGCAATTCAAGCATGCACGCATCCTTTGTCATTCAAAGCAGAGCTGGGGCAGCCCACATTCATTTAGTTTGCATGCTCATTTAGATTGCTTACTTAGTTAATGTTGTGTAATAAGTAGTTGTAACTTGTTATTCCTTTCGTCGTGTAATAACTAGTTTAATTATATTAGCTTAGATTAGCTAGCTGGTTCTGTATTATTTATTCGGACCCTCCGCCGAGAGGGCAAATTTTGTAATAAGTGTGCGTGAGTGTGATGCATGTCTTCCAACCCCCATTTCTTTCTCCCTTTTATTTACTAGCTTATGATGGTTAGTTTTAGGGCATGTTTCAATTAGCATTTTTATGATCGCATGTTTGCATCCATTCATCTGTCTTGCATGCACCAGGCTTGGCGTATCATACTAACTGCATTGTATTTCAATTCCTGTTTGAATACATATATCAAATTACATTTCACATGACATTTTAGAATAGCCGAGCCTATCTTAGTTGCATTTTGTATGTGTTGCATTAGGCATTCTTGACAAAGCTAGGATCATGCATTGATTTCTAACATAGCTTCTGTTTTGGCTCGGAGTACTCGGTAAGTGTTTATGCTTTAGCATCTTTGCATGTGTGAGTGACTGCCATGATAGCATGCTTACCATGAGGCTATTTGCTTATGTGATATAACTGCCTGATTGCCTGTGGGTGAAGGTTGGATTACTTGAATTGGAACAATTCATTGATTGCGAGTTTTAAGCCCACTTGAGAGTAGCAAATCACCATGTTTTCTAAGCCCACTTGAGGGTGGCAAAATCCATATTTTAGCCTACTTGCGAGTAGCAAACCGTTTTCAAAACGAATATGCAATGTTTTGTTCCAACTTAGGTAATCCAGTCTATACTTGTATGCTGTACGCATCACATAGTAATTCTAGGTTAATAACCGGAATAAGAGCACATGTGCTTTCAAAAACAAGATATCATGTTAATAAAGGTCGATCTTTAATCGGGCGAGCGGGGGTGCTCATTGCATGACCTTCCCCTCTCGTACCCAAGTTCCTGAGCCGAGGCAACTTTGGTGATGACGGACACGTGGCCTTAGGCACGAGTCAGGGTTTCCTAAATTCCCCCCAAAATAAAATATTTAGGTAGCCACTCTGTAGCTGGCAAAGCAGTCTATGTTTGGCACTTCTTTCTAAAAATCAGTTTTTCAAAACGATTTGCCGGATTTGGACTGTTGGGTGATTTATTGATCTTGCATTGCACTTTGTGAGATTAGATTCAGAACCGTGACATTGAGTCCGAACTGTAGTAAGCCCAACAAACAAAACGGGATTTTCCTGGGACGTTCAGGCGCGTCTACAGTTTTTGGCGACTCTGCTGGGGAGTTTGGAGAACTTGACTCGAACTCATGATATCTTGTTTTGATTACACTTATGTGTTTCTTTGCATTGCATTTGCATTGGTGCCCCTAGGACACCGTGTTTGCCATCTGCTATTCCTGAACGGTTTGCCGGAGGCTCGCTTTGAGAAGCGTGCCATAAGGCTGACCGGTTACGGGCTCTGCCACGATGGGAACACAAACCCCGGTTTTCACTGGGGCACCCTTTTTGACCATTCGACCTAGTGCATATTCAGAATCCATAGTGACCATTCCAAGCTAGGACAGGTTGCTTACCCGATTGTAGGTTGTTTGAAACCGCTGTGTGCGTAGTGAAACCCTAGCTCCTGAGAAAATAGGACAAGGAAACCCTACCCCAACATAGGGTTGTTTTTGGCTCTCACTTGCTTGCTATGTGCTTTTAGAGTGCGTCTCTACAGGAATGCATGTATCAGTTTGCAAGTCTGGGCATCAGGCCTGCGAGCATCAGCATCAGTGTTTTAAGAATCAATTATATCTGCGGGTATCAGATTCAGATTTGGGGCAGTGATTTGGAAACAACGATCAGTAGTTGAGAACAGTATATTCAGCTTACAAATGCCAACTGTGTGTTGTGTTTATTTAAGCCGTTATGCTGTCTGTTTTCTGGTTGTTTATTTCCTTATTATGCTTTATTTATCTTTTTGCTAGGTAGTTTAGCACAATTACTTCCGACCAAGCAGATATTCCCCAAGCACTCTGGACTAGAGGTCGCAGACTCCATAGATTTGAGGATCTAGTAGACGGACAACCAGTGTTCCATTCTTTACCCCCGGTTACTAGACGGAGAGCAGTTAGGCAGAGGATATCAGTTCAGCAGTCAGTTCAAAGGGCTTTGTCTACCCCACCTGAGTATAGTAGGGATCAGAGCTCTGTTTCTCCCGCAGAAAGGGAATATATACCGGTAGTTCAGCTAGATCAGGGCAGTATGGCAGGAATGGAAGAAATGATGCGTCAGCTCCAGGAGAGCGTGAAAACCATGCAGCAAGACGCTGCTCGTCAAGCATAATTTGCCAAACAGCAGGCTAAGATCATGGCCCAACAGGCAGAGCTAATCACCAGACTACAGCAGCAAGCCGGGGCATCCGCTTCACACCAAGCTCCTCCCCCACCAAGGGTTCCAATACCCGGGGAGACACCAAATGTCTAGGAAGATACGGACATTCCGACAGGGCCGGCTCCGCCCCCAATCCTACCCTAGCTATCCAAAACACCTACCAACCTACCGGATTCTCCCTTTGAGTTCAAGGTGGACCCCACAACATTAAAAGTGAGCAAGCTTGAAAAGTTGTTCAAAAAATCTCAGGGTGTCAAGTCCATTCCAGATATTGAAGATGGGTACACTGACGCGGCCGTGACGTTGCCGGACCGGTTTAAGATGCCACACATTGATCGTTTTGATGGATCTGGTGATCCTATGGTACATCTGCGGTTGTTTTCGGACATACTAAGGCTGATGGGCCTCACCAGATTACAGAAGCTTTCTTTATTCGGTCGAACCCTGTCGGGTGTAGCGGCCATCTGGTACGCAAAACTGGAAGATTCCGTCAAGAGGAACTGGGAGGAGATGGCCGAGGCCTTCGTAGCTCAATACTCCTATAATACACAGATCGAGATCACAACTCGTGATCTTGAGACGACTAGACAAGAGCCGAAGGAGAGCTTTTCTGACTTTGCAACCTGCTGGAGGGCCAAGGCCTCAATGATGACCATTAGGCCGACTGACAAAGATCAAATACGGATGGTTGTGCGTAACCTTCAGCCCAAGCTCATGCAGAGAATGATCGTCCTCCCTCACCCCACTTTTGCAGATCTGCATGAGATTGGGGTGTAGATCGAGGACACTTTGAAATAGGGTCTGATTGATAATGACAGAGAACAGCCCAGGAGGACCTTCAACCGCAACGCAAATGCAGGCACAAGCAGTGCTGCAACTGCCAAAGCCTCAGAAGTAAGCATGGTCACCACCACTCCCCCAAGAGCCCTTGCAGCTACACCATTCACCAGTGCGTCCGGAAGCAACCCACAAACAACCAAGTACCAACCTCGAGGCCAAAGAACCTTCACTCCATTATACATGCCCCTGTCCAAAGCTCTGGGGGTTTTAATCAAGAAAGGGCACTTGAAGCCCCTGGAGCCGCGGCCATTGCCAGAAACACTTCCCCCCTCCCATAACCCAGCCAAATACTGCGCCTTTCACCAGCAGCATGGTCACGACACCGACCATTGCTTTAGATTGCGTCAC
Source organism: Camellia japonica (assembly GCA_030407325.1). Lineage (NCBI taxonomy): Eukaryota > Viridiplantae > Streptophyta > Magnoliopsida > Ericales > Theaceae > Camellia > Camellia japonica. The sequence goes on from JAPPVO010000032.1 coordinate 144,546,274, forward strand.
GAGATTCAGGATCTCGTTGACAACAGGGTGATCGTGCCTCCAGAGAAACCAAATGTCACAAGTAACCCTCTCCCACCACACAACCAAGCTCCACCTCCCAAACACATCAACTCAATCCAAACTGGGGTTATGTCGTATGACCCCAGCATATATATCACCCCGTCCCACCTACCTAAGCCGGAGGTGTTCGTTCCTGACAGCACTGACTTGTGCATGTTGGACATCTCCTGAACACAACCCGAACCAATGGTGGTGACTATCGAAGACAACACATGGATGACTTCGGAGGAAAGTGGGACTAGTGATTCAGGGTCTGAGGAATTTGGGAGCTCTGCTGAGGAGGTATACAATCCGAGTGGCTACATTATATCAGTGGGCCAAGTTAGGCCGAATGTGGAATTGCCAATGGGGGCAGAGATTTGTGTAGTACGGGGGAATGGGCTTGATCAGAGGGTAGATGACTTAGCAACTCTGGAAGAAGACATTACTAACCTTCAGCTTTTCAACGAACAAGATCCAGGAGACATGACAGTCAACTGGTTTGATTTTGATGGGTCAGTAGAGGTTACAGGGTGGCTTGACGACTAACCAGATATTGTTGAAGAATCTCAGCCGGAACAGGGCCTGTCAGGAACAAGAACATCAGCTGTGGCCGGAAGGGCCGGAAATCAGAATGCATCACCGGAGAGCGCCGGTGCCAAGAATTTCGCTCGAGATTTGGGCATTTTGAATGTAGGACATGTTGAACAGCAGGCTGCACTGACATAGTTGGAAAGGGAAGGGATCGAAGATTTTGAGAGAGCCAGAAAGGCCGAGGCCCCCGTGGGGACTGAACGTGCTGTGTGCACAAGAACAGAGCATGCTATGAGCACATGGACGGAAGGTGGTGCTGTGGGTACAAGGATAGTTGTAACGGAGCCGGACAGGTGTCTGTCGGCTGCCGATGGAATGTGGTGGGAAGATGATGACCTATGTCTCGCCCACACCGATGAGGACTGGGGGAGCAATCAACCGGATGATACCTGGTATATTGGTGAAGTTGTCCATATGACTAGGAGTGGGCGGTATTTCAAGCCCCCGCACCTAGATCAACCAGAGGCGTCCGGGAAGGACAAGGAGTCGGAGAAGCAGAAAGAGAAGCTACTTGAAGAAGAGGCCGTGCTGAAGTAGTTGAAAAAGATACAAGCAGACATCTCCATCTGGGGACTGCTTATGGCTTCACGTGTTCATAGACAAGCTGTCCTATCGGTAATGGACAAGGCCAAACTCTCAATAGACACCACGCTTGAACAGCTGGTGGGATTGATTTTCCCGGGAGGGGCTTCCCCGATGTTGACCTTTTCCGACAAGGAACTGCCACCTGAGGGCGCGAATCATAACAAACCACTCTACATCTCTGTGGAGTGTAGAAACAAATGGATACTGGTGGTTCTTGTTGACATGGGATCCGCTATTAACGTGTGCCCGTCAAGGACGGCATATGCAATCAGGTTGAAGCCCGCGGACTTCGTGCCAACAGCCCAGGTGATAAGGGCATATGATAACACAAGCAGAGAGGTGATGGGGACCGTGAAAATTCAGACTCAAGTTGGTCCAGGACAACACGAGATTGACTTTCATGTCTTGGACGTTCCCACAACCTTCAATTTACTCCTGGGGCGGCCGTGGCTGCACCAGGTGAAGGCAGTCTCTTCCACCTTGCATCAGATGTTGAAATACCCTCACGGGAAGGGGGTGGCTATAGTTTTTGGGAATTCGTCAATCCATCCGCCGCCAGAAGTGTCTACATCGGTTTTGGAAATCGAGCATGGCATGGAGGATGTGTTCCTATCGAGTTTTACCCTAGCCGAGGCCCGGGTTGTACAGAACATCTTAGCTGTTGATGAAGGGTTGTATGTTAGCGCTCAGTCAGTATACCTCATGAACAAACTCCAGCACATCCCTGGGATGGGGAAGTGGCCGGAAAGGCATTGCAGTATCGGCCGAAGTGCCACACAACCCACATACCTTTGGTTTGGGTTATTTGCCCACCAAAGAGGACTGGGTGAGGAAAGGCAAGGAGATGGCTGGGAGAGCCAGAGCAAAGCAGGCGGGGAAACCTTATGAGTTAATGCACCGACCCATCATGGGTACCCTAAACGGACGCTTTGTCCGGGAGGGGGAGGATTTTCCATTGTGCGGCTTCCCAGAGCCATGGTTGAACGCAGAGAAGCGTCGCTTGCCAGGGTTTGAGATCTTCTTTGACCTACAGTTATCCAGGGATGATGTTGCCGAGGAGTAGACAGACCTATCAGCTGAAGTTGAGCAGTGTGGAAAAGTGGACTCTGAGAACACCGAGATTGAAATGGGGGTAGCACTGGCTTGTCTACTTTCAGATCCTCCGATCATACAGAAGTGCTTGGGGGATAACTTCTCGGTGTCCATGATCGGGAATGAAACGGCTGCGAGCCCACCTTCAAACATTTTGGATGCATCCATCGCACCATCCCTCATCTGGCAGTACGAGGAGGGATTTTTATCAAGCAGCACCGGGTGAGGTAGTGAGCCAGAATCTGATTCCACCGAGCCTGTGGAGTCGGAATCAAGTTCCTGCTCGTCTGAGTCTGAGTCTGGTATTCTTGGGGGTGATAACCTGGATGCCACAGTCCTGTCTAGGTCGTCTTTTTCTTTCTCTTTTGAGTCTGTTGTAACAGAGGAATCAGACGATTTGGAAGTGATTAATGAGAATGGAATGGCTGTGGTTTCTAAGTACTTTTCTGTGCCTTTGATTTATTGTATTAATCAGGACTTTCAAAATTTTGATGAAAACGACGAGGAAGAAATTCCTCCAGTTTTACAACGATTAATTGATCAAGAGCAGGAGAGATTTGTTAAACCCTTGGTTGATGAAATCACTACAGTTAATGTTGGTACTGAGAAGGACCCGCGGCTGGTCCAGATCGGGTCCACATTGTCTTCGGAAGAGCGCAAGCTCTTAGTCGCTTTATTAAAAGATTTCAAAGATGTTTTCACGTGGTCCTACGAAGACATGCCTAGAATCGATCCTGAGATTGTACAGCACCGGATCCCTCTTGACCCAGAGGCCCGACCCGTTAAACAGAAACTCAGAAGGATCTGCCCGGACTGGGCTCTCAAGATTAAAGAAGAAGTCACCAAGCAAATTGACGCAGGGTTCCTGCTGGTATTTGAGTACCCAACTTGGCTGGCCAACATAGTTTCGGCGCCGAAGAAGGATGGCAGGATTCGGGTATGCATGGATTTTAGGGATTTGAATAAAGCCAGTTCGAAGGACGACTTCCCTCTGCCGCATATCGATGAGTTAGTGGACTTCACTGCAGGGCATGCATTGCTCTTATTCATGGATGGGTTTTCTGGCTACAATCAGATATTGATGCACCCGAAGACCGAGAGAAGACTGCTTTTACCATCCCGTGGGGGACATATTGCTATAGGGTGATGCCATTTGGGTTGAAGAATACTAGAGCTACATATCAACGGGCCGCGACCACGATATTACATGACATGATCCACAAAGAGGTTGAGGTGTACGTGGATGACATGATTGTCAAGTCCAAAGAAAGAGAGGGCCACTATACCGCCTTGCAAAAGTTCTTCAAAAGGATCAGAGAATTTCGGTTGCGGCTGAATCCTCAGAAATGTACGTTTGGTGTTACAGCAGGGAAAATGCTGGGGTTCTTGATTACACAGAGAGGTATCGAGGTCGACCCTTCCAAAATCAAGGCCATCTTAGAAATGCCACCACTAAGGACTGAAAAGGAGGTGCAAGGCTTTCTAGGTAAAGTGCAATTCATAAGACGGTTTATTGCTAAATTAACCTTAACTTATGAACCACTCTTTGGTCTCCTGAAGAAAGGAACGAAGTTCCAATGGGACGGCCGATGCCAAGCTGCTTTTGAACAGATCAAGCAATACTTACAGAACCCACCTGTGTTGTCACCACCTGAGCTGAGAAAACCGTTGATTTTGTACCTTTCAGTGACTGAAACTACAATGGGTTGCATGCTCGCACAGGAGTCCGAGGACAAAGTGGAAAAAGCTATCTACTACCTGAGCAAGAAGATGTTGGATTACGAGACCTGCTACACTCCACTCGAGAAGGCTTGTTTGGCCTTGGTATGGGCTACCAGGAAGCTGCGGCACTACCTGTTAGCTCACTCTGTAATGTTGGTTTCAAGATTAGATCCCATCAAATATCTCTTCAAGAAACCAGCACTTACAGGTAGGCTAGCCCGTTGGTTGCTTCTGCTTTCCGAATTCGATCTGAAGTATGTGACTCGCAAGTCAGTAAAGGGGAGAGTGGTAGCAGAGTTCCTAGCCGATCACCCAGTTGAAGGGGATGAAGCAGTTGAGTACTTATTCCCAGACGAGGCTATTTTGCATATCGAAGATGAAACTTGGACAATGTACTTTGACGGAGCGTCAAACCAATACGGGTATGGGATAGGGGTGTTGCTGATAGCACCCAACAATTCCTGTATCCCTTTAGCATTTAAACTCCGATTCAAAGTCTCAAACAACGAAGCAGAGTATGAAACATGCATTGCTGGTTTAGAAGCTGCCCTAGAACTAGGGGCAAAACGGTCGGACGTTATCGGGGACTTGAACCTAGTTGTATCTCAAGCTAAAGGAGACTGGAAAGTCAAAGAAGAAAAGATGAGAATCTTTCATCAGACATCATTTTTGGAGTCCGGATGTGTCGAATCATCATTGACCAGAAATTTGTGCCAGCTTACGAGCTGATTGTTTCCATAGATGAGGTTCAAGATGAGAATCCCTGGTATCACGATGTATGGAACTTCCTGGAGAAAGAAGCATATCCACCAGGGGCAAATGCCAAGGATAAAAGGGCAATCAGAAGAATGGCTGCTCAGTTCATCATCTGCGGAGGTAAACTGTACAAGAGAGGTCATCTGGGAATGCGTAAACTGTGTGTCGACGCCGAAGAATCGAAGAGCCTGATGGAGGCCATCCATGGAGGAGAGTGTGGAGTGCACATGAGTGGGGTGATGCTAGCTCGGAAGATTCTCAAGTAGGGTTATTACTGGTCCACCATAGAGGAGGATTGTATTGGTTTTGTTCGGCAATGTCACAAATGTCAGATCCATGCAAACCGCATGAACATTCTGTAACAACCCTCGTCACTGTTTACCGATAATTACTGACCACTGCTAAAACTGAGACGGATTATGATTGGTAATTGAACTAATTGAAATACTAAACTGACTGATTGAAATCCGAAACTGATTGATTGACTGTATCTGTTTAAATGCATTTTCTATCTGTTGATTGTTAAGTGATCTGTTCATGTTTACGTTTAAATTGCAAATTGAAGGCCTTATCGGCGGCCGAATCTGAAATTGATTGATGTTCTGTGTTAATTAGATTTTATGTGATTTTATGGTGTAATTATCTGAAAAGTGATTTAGTATGATTAAAATAGATTAAAATAAAGCTGATTAAAGAGTTAGGCTTATCTACAACTTTGCCATTGTGAGTGGGCCACTATCTATGCACATTTGAGCCTCTTGCATTCATTTATACACTTTTCATCAGCTCATTTTCCTTGTTCTAGCCGACTAGAGAGGGAGAATAGGGAGTTAGAGTGAATTCACCTTGAGTTGCTTGGAATCTTGAAGAAATTGTAGAGGAGATTGCATATTTGAGCTCCCTTCTTGAACTACAAGACTTAGGTAAGGAGATTCAACCTCTCATTGTTGTGTTTAAGTTGATTCTTGCATGGTTCATGTCTAATTGAGGAGCCAAGTCATGATTTAGTTCTAACATGTTGAATTATAGCTTAATTCATGCATGTATGTTTGTATTGTTGAATTTTGAGTTGATTTCATGGAAAATTGTTACATGCACGTCCAAGTTCTAGCTAAGGTCCATGAAACCATCTTGTTTTTGAAAGAATTAGCTCATTTGAGCAAGCATTGAAGCTTTAAAATGGTTTAAATTCATGCATGTTTGCATGTTCTTCATGTCCATGAAATTTGGTTTGAAATTGGATTTAATTGAAATACCCTTGGGCTTTGATTTATCAAATTGATCTTTGAAACATGTAATATTATGGGTTTTGAAGTGTTTTCCAGAAAATTAGGCCAAGAGGATCAAATTTGATGCATTAAAACTTGGTTTTGAGCTTGAGGTTCAAATTTGGGTTTTCCAGATTTTGGACCCACGCTCGAGCGAGGAAGTCCACGCTCGAGCGTACACTTTGTGATCGTGCTTTCCGCTTGAGCGAGAAAAGTGACGCTCGAGCGTAAAATGCGTGCATCCAGTACTTTGCATGGGCTTACAGTCCACTCGAGCGAGGGAATCCACGCTCGAGCGAGGACTTGTGTCTCACGCTCGAGCGAGGGTCGAGCGCCTGTCGAGCGTGGATTTTGAGCATCTAGTATTTTCACTGTAGCTTACAGTACGCTCGAGCGACGGAAGTCACGCTCGAGCGGAGCTCCTTTGTCTGCATGTCCGCTCGAGCGTAGAAAGCCACGCTCGAGCGAGACCCCTGTTTTCTGAAAATTCTGGAAATGTTTTCTGAATGCATCTTTGCATCCTCATCCCATCCTAGGCATTCTTAGGCCTAGTTTAAGACATCTTAATGAGGATATAGATGTAGAACACACCGAGGCAATTAGGGATTAAGTTATTATCTTTCCCAACTGTGTAGCTTAGTGTGTGTTCGTTCTGTAAACTGTGTAGGGTTGGCGACTAGAGACGCGCTCTAGCTTTACTGTAGCCCAGGACTCTATGAGTAACAATTGTGTAAAGATATGTTCAACTGAGAATGTTTTCTGACTGTTTAACTAAACTGTTTTCTGAACTGATATCGTTAATCGAATGAATGTATGTCCTATATTCTGAACTGTATTGTGGCATCCTTAGCACCTACTGTTTACTGTTACTGTTACAGAGATCTCTGTCGGTTCCCTTGTTAGAACCACTACTGTTTATTGATTGATGGCCATCAATGACTGTTCGGTCTTTTTAGACCTACTGTTTACTGTACTGCTATGCTAATGGATGTACCACATATGACTGTTTACTGTACTGAACAATTAATATACTGATTGAAACAACTGTTTTCAATACTGAAGGACATTCATTCTAAACCCCTTTACGCTTTATGTTATTCACTGGGCTTTAGCTCACTGCTCATATATATATGTAGGTGTACAGGCACCAGACCGCGGCTAGGAGCGTCGGGGTAAACTTCAGTTTTGTCAAGCCAACTACTGTGACTCACCGCGAGGTTCCGAGCCAGTGTAGCCAAGGCTATGGGGTGTTTTAGTTTTCCCCCTTCTGTTCTGTTTTTGTAATGACTGTATAGACCGTTATTGTACTATTTAATAGGGATTAGGTCCCTGTTCTGAATGGTTGTAAATATTGTACATACTGTTTTGTCACTGACTGCATATATGTATGAAAATCTTTTTGCATACAGACTGTCACTGCTCATTGGACATTGTTTATTTACTGTATTGGCTTCCGCCATGCCTCTGTACTCTGTATTACTGTCTTACTGTTAAGCAGGCCTTCGGTAATCTCGGATTACTGGCCGGTTACGGTGCTAAACCTATAGGGGCGGGTTTGGGTCGTGACACATCCCGCCGTCGAAGCTGTACAATATGACTTTGCCGTGGCCATTTTCAGTTTGGGGAATCGATGTGATCGGGGCTGTCACTCCGAAGGGGTCTAATGGGCATGAGTTCATTCTGGTCGCGATAGACTATTTCACAAAGTGGGTTGAGGCCCAATCTTATGCGGTGTTGAACGCTTCACATGTTGCGAAGTTCATCAGGAACAACATCATCTGTTGCTACGGGGTCCCGAACGAGATTATTTCAGATAACAGTTCCCACTTCAAGAAGGAAGTGATTGACTTGTTGGAAAAATACAACGTGGCTTTTCATAAGTCATCCACATATCGGCCGTAGACCAATGGAGCAGTTAAGGCCGCCAACAAGAACATCAAACACATTTTGCAGAAGATGGTGGAAACCTACCGGGACTGGCCAGATAAGTTGCCATTTGCTCTGTGGGGCTACCGGACTTCAATTAGAACTTCTACTGGGGTGACTCCGTATTCATTGGTTTATGGGATGGAGGCCGTTCTACCTATCGAAATTGAGGTTCCATCATTACGAGTACTGGCTGAGTGCTAGATAGCTGAGGTAGATTGGCAGCAGAGCAGGTTTGAAGAACTCATGCTCTTTGACGAGCGAAGGTTGAAAGCACTGTACATATTCAGGGTTATCAACGACGAATTGCCAGGGATTTTAACAAGAAGGTTAAGTCCAGGAATGTGAAAGAAGGAGATTTGGTGCTCAAAGACAACCGAGCTCCCATCCACGACCCTAGGGGCAAGCTCAGACCCAATTGGATTGGTCCTTACATCATCAAGTCTATCTGGTCGAGTGGAGCTATCGTTCTGATGGACCTAGATGGCCTAGAGTTCTCCCAACCGATCAACATGGACAAGTTGAAGAAATATTACCCCTGAGTGGCTCGCTAGGCCGAAAACCCGAAAGGGCGACCTAGGCAAAAGTTAGAGCATAGAAAAATTTGAAATTATAAAAACTGAGCTCGCAAGGTTGAAAACCCGCAATGGGCGGCCTTGGCAAAAGTTAGAGCGTAAAAGGTGAGGGTTAATACACGAGTGAACCTGGCCGAACAACGTAAGGCTTGATTCCCATCTTTGGGATACGTAGGCAACTTCGTCTTGAAGTCTAGCCATAAACATTTCCCCGATCAACTTTGTCCATGTGATCATGTCGGTCATCTTTGTCCATTCTGCATTCAAGAGCTCGGTTGTGATCTCCAGTGTAGTGCTATTCAGACTAGGGGCAACTTTCCAGTTGCCGGGATCTGGGGTTGTACATCTTAGTGACAGATCTCAGGCGTGTCCAGTTTTGATCCATATCGAAAATGGTTTTGAAAAGTTTTAATAAAAGTTGATTTTGCTCAAATTAATCTTTTACAACTTAGACCATTTTTGGACCAAACGGGAAATTTTCAGTATCCACAACCTTCAATTATATTGATTTCAGTACAGAGTTCTCCTGCTCTTGCATACAAATTGAAGTTGCTTTTTTTATTACACTCATAAAGAAAACTTGAAAGTTCTGATTAAAACAAATAAATCAGGGGCATAGTCAGGTGTTCTCGCGTCCCCTCCCAGAGCTGGCCAAAGCCTCTGATGCCAAGCTGGGCCCGATCTGTGCCTTTTCATTGAGCCAATCTATGCATTCATCAGAAAGGGTGTAACTGAAAGTGGGAGTGGGGGCCAGAAGCTCTCTCGTCCTCCATGCCGTGGCATACCGAGCTAGCTATGCGCCTCGGACCGGAAATGCAGCTGGGTACTCTATCCCCTCTGCCGGGCAAATCTGATCATGGCCGAACTGGCGCTGGAACCGGAAAGGAAAGTAGAACACAGTGTGTCAGGCCAATCAACTGAATCTCGGTCTGTCGGGACATGCTGTAGCTCATTGCCGGTAGATTGAGCCAAGGACAACACCAAGCAATGCGGTCTGCGGACAAACTGCACATCCAGTCGAACCACTATCCCTCATCAAGGGCATCGACTAGACGTCGCCAGAAGAAGTAGCCGTGAGCTGAGTATGCTAGGCAAGAGTCCACAACCTGCAACTTGTCCATCAACCACACCTGGGGAGGGATGGAAAATGAGAGATTAAAGAATAGAGAGATGTACGATGAGAGAAAAGTAAGAAAAGGGTTTTGAGTGAAAAATCGAGCCTGAGGGCCAAGTGATGTGAGCAATATATATGTAAGACAGGGTGGGAAACATTACCTGCAGCAGTAGTGGACTCCCCGCGAATCTGGTCGTCTCCCGGCGATGGAAAGCATCCAAGCCCATCAATGTCTCGGCCAATGTCATGGCAATGCAGCTCTTGCCCTCTTTCAAGCCTTGGGCAACTTCGATCAAACGAACGCTAGGCCCACTGAAGCCTGGGGCAAGCAAAAAGTGAGACAACATACACAAGCAAAGGGCATGTCGCCGAAAACCTTGCCAGTGGTGATCATCGCGGTCACCGGCATTGGAAAAACGATGAATCAAGCTGAGGATGTCCAATTCTTCGTCGCGGATCAAAGACCGAGCGTCGTGCATAGTGAGCCCACACATTTGTCCTAAGGCTTGGGCGTGGCCGAAGCGAAGCTGGGGCAAGATTTCTTCGTTGTGCTCGGATTCCATCAAAGCTTGGAAGTCTTCGAAGGTAGGACACATCTCTTGCCCGCCAAAACTAAAGACATGTGTTACCGGGTTCCAAAACCTTGCTGCGGCATGGAGAAACGGAAGGTGCAGCGGAGTGCGACTCAATGTGAATAGTGCATTTATGCCGAAGCCTCGGAAGTTCAACTTTTCCGAGCCATCTAAGGTAGCAATCCAAGTTGTGAGATTTTGGATGAGAAATGCCTCCATTTTGATGTAAAACTGAGATAGAATGAGAGAACCACGAAGCTGGGACTTTTATGGAGGATAAGACACTGTTTGGAGGACAAGTGTCAAAAATCTGGAGGTCACCATGCCAACTGGTCGGCCGACCACTTTTTCTGGTCGGCTAGCCAATTTTTCTGGTCGGTTGACCACATAACTAGTTTACTGAGCAGAAAAACTGGTCGGCCAGCCACTTCTGGTGGTTGGCCATGGAGAAAAACTGGTTTTTGGCCTTTTCCTAATCTCTACAAGGGAGCTCCTAGCCTTTCCATGTGTTGGGAGTGTTGAAGGTCCGAGTTTACCTCTGTTTCGGATGCGTTCCATCGCCCCGTTTGTCCGAAATGCATTTGCTTATCGAGTTGTTAAGTTTTGCTTATCGAGTTGTTAAGTTTTACAGAGTTGTCGAGTTTGTTCATCGAATTGTTGCTCTTTGTTTATCAACAATTGTCGAAGTTTGCTTATCGAGTTGTAAACTTGCTAAGGTTTTGTTGTTTCTTAGTGAGTTAAGCTGTTTAGTTTGCTTTGTTGGCTCATTACCTGACTTGGCAATGTACAATGCTCGATTTCCATTCAATCTCATTTTTTTGTGCAAAATAATGCGATGCGGTGCTAAGAATGCAAAAGACAACACTTTTTGAACAAAAAGCTGTTTCATTCCATCATAGCTTCTTTTGTTACAACATTTTACAACAGGGTACAAGTTTTAAAGAAAATAAAACTACCTAAAGCTAATGTGCTACAACTACTAGTAAACAAAAAAAAGAAAATAAAGCAAGAACATCTGTATCGGTGCTGTCAGGCTCAAGATCGGGAGGCTCTCTTCATCTTCTTCGGCTGAGCAGCCTCTGCACCACCTCCACCTGCACCACCATCCAAATCGGAGCTGCCGTCCTCGGCACCCTCCCCGACATCACCTCCACTCTCAGAACCGGAGCCAGAGTCCTCCTCTCTGCCTGCGGATGTCCCTGACTGAGGATGCGTAGACTCCTCCTCCTCGCTGGACTCCTCATCATCTCTGATAGGCGCTCTACGCCTGCCTCGGCTGCGAGTTGAGTCCCCTCTCCCAGCCCCTCGAGAAGGCCTGGATGGCCCAGCCTGTAGTGGTGGGAGCTGGAAAAAAAAAAAGGGGGGGGGGCATTTTGAATACATCAGTCAAAGTATGTATATCAAATGCAGATGCGGAAATGTTGCGTAGAGTGTGTGCTTGTAGATGTAGTATGTGAATGTGGTGTGTCAGATGTGCTCTACACATGCAGTCAACCAATGTAATGGAATGTTCAATTTCAGTATGTCATTAGAAGTATGATAAATGCAAGGAAATTGAAAAGTACCGAGACGCCGACGATGAACAGCTGTGTCTCCCTCCACAGGACCATGCTCTCGAGTGAGGCCACTACTCCGAGTAACCCCTCAGTATACTCTCTGGGAGGTTGCAGATGTAAGTGCAAGTCATCAGTGAATGAATGAATGTCTAAATATCTGAGTGATAAATCAAAACTGTAAAGCATACCGGTGGCGAGTCAGGGTCACTGACGTATCGTTGATCAGGCAACGGAGGCTCCAATGGAATCGGGTAGGATGCCCCATACCGCCAGCCTGTCAGCTCGGTCGGAAGATCCGGCCACCCAGCATACTAGTAAGTCGGGGGGATCTCTCTAACTCCACCCCTCGAGGTGCCAGCTCCGCTGGTCGAAGGAATGTCTCTAGCTCGGGCGCGACTCGAGGAAGGCACGTCAGCAGCCATCCTCCTGGGGGCACGAACATCTGATAGCGGAGGCATCAAGTATGTACGGCGGTAGGTCGCGTACTCTCCCTCCTCCAGCAACAGAACTACATCAGTACCCAACATGAGCTCCTCGACCTCCTGGGGAGCGAGTCTCTCAGTGGATCGCATGTCATCTGGAGGTGCTGAATGGATACCCTGATTAGGGTTGCCCATCGTCTGACGCATGAAGCGATCCCCCAGAAACCAGGCCCTGCCAACTGGCCCCTCAAATAAAATCCTGTATCGAGAAGCAACCCACGCCCTAGGGAATCGGAACCGGGCATCTCCTAACAAGGGTGCCCAGGGTTGCCAAGTGATCTGTGAATAACAAGTGCATAAACTGATTAGATGTCGTAAATATGCAAGAGGAACCAAAGCTGAAAACATGACGAACTGAGAGTTTTGGATTACCTCCGTCGGCCGTACAGTATCGAAGAACTGTCAGAGATAGGGCAAAGTCTCCTGAGTCCTCGGCCGGCATTGACCCTCAAATCTGCGAGAGAAGGGGATCTCCAGAGGTACCTCAACCTCAAGCTCAGGAGCTAGCGTCGGAAAGTAGGCATAAACCCATAGCTGTGAAAAAAAAACAAGGTAGTGGCTGTCAGAATATAGAATGTACAGAAAATGCAGAATGCTGAGTGCAGAATGTAGAATACAGAATGTAATGTGTACCGTGTGCAGTGTACAGATAATCGAAAGCAGAACTGTAAGTCAAGAGGGTAGAATGTACCTCCCAGGCTCTCCAGTAGCCACCTACTATGTTCCCCCACCCGCGGGAGGTCGCGCTCATATAACAATAAAGGGTAGCGAGGCCGGCGCCACCCCAATCATACTGGCTGACCTGTGACAGGTCTACCAAAGCATTGAGCAAATAAAGTCCAACTGTGTTCCCCCTATCGGAGAACAGAGTGGTCCCGATGAGGAACATCAAAAAACCCCGGGCATACTGCTCTATCTCCTCGACAGTTTCAGGCATAGTCCTCCTGAACCGCTCAGAAAACTAGGTGTACCTAACTCTACTTGATGATCTGTCTATCGGCGAGCGGCCTCCCAACAGAAAAATCCAAGCTGCCTCCCACTCACCCATGTCTGCATCATAGGGGACCGGTCGGCCGGCCACGTCAAGGCTCGTCAACATAGAGAAGTCATACGGAGTCATCGTCATGTCCCCAGTAGCTGAAAAGTGGAACGAGTTAGTGGTGTCCCACCATCTCTCCACAAGTGCCCCCATGAGGGTCCTACTCGCTGAATAACGTGATATCCCCGCACAGAAAGGTCCAAATCCCGCTTCGTCCATGATGTGACGTACAGCATCTGGGAGCTCCGTATACCACTCCCTAGCAAGGATCGATCCATAACCCCGTGTGGAACGGGAAGATACCTGCATTCAGAATGAACAGATGTATTCAGTTTTAAAATGGAATGTATGAGCTGCGTGCAAATGAAGTAAATGAACTTTGTGTTCAAAAATGAAGTGAATGAGCTGTGTGTTCACAAATGAAAGTGTATGAGCTGCGTGTTCAGAATTGAAATGTGTGAGCTGTGTGTTCAAAGTAGATGTATGAGCTGCGTGCAAATGAAGTAAAACGAGCTGCGTGCCCGAAAATGAGCTGCGTGTTCAGAATTAGAAATGAGCTGTGTGCCCGAAGAACGAGCTGTGTGCCCGAAAAACGAGCTGTGTGCCTGAAGAACGAGCTGCGTGCCCGAAAATGAGCTGCGTGCCCAAAGAATGAGTTGTGTGTCTGAAAAATGAGCTGTGTGCCCAAAAAGTGAGCTGCGTGCCCAAAGAATGAGCTGTGTGCCCGAAAAGTGAGCTGCGTGCCCAAAGAATGAGTCGTGTGCCCAAAAATGTGTTGTGTGCTCGAAACAAACTGTGTGGTCAGAATGAACCATGCGTTCAGAGTAAGCTGCGTGCCAAATACTGTGTTACGAGCTGCATGCTAAATGAACAGAGTATTGTTATGTATGAGCTGTGTGCCAAATGGACCGGATGGATGCGTGTAAATGTGTTCAGAACAAGCAGGTATAATACATGGTGAAAACATGAAGTGAGCAAGGAATGCAAAAATACATTACGGAGAATGTAAAAGGGAAGTACGTACCTCTCGCGTCTAGTGAGACAAATGACACTCTAGCTCCCGTAGCAGTAGGTCTGCGGGTGCTCGCCGATCGAAGTCGGTAAATTGATAGAAGGTGGTAGGAGGCAGGATGTACTCCTGAGGGTGGTACCTCTCCGGGTCGAAAGGCCGAATCCTCGAAGGCAATGACATGATGTCTGGCTCGTCCTCGGCATGTGGAGAACCTCTGTCGTGATGAAAGTGATCCGCCATCCGAAGAAATCTGCAAAAATGAGCAAAAATAAGCGAAATGAGCCAAAATTGCAAAAAGTCAACAAAAGTCAACTCTCGAAAAAGGAAAAAGTCAACAAAAGTCAACTCTCAAGAAAATGTGCCAAAGTTCGAGACAAACATACCTCAAGTGGTGAAAATGGAGAAAAAAGCCCCGAAAACAAATTTTAATCGGTTTAAAGTGAAAAAAATCAAAAGTTTTCACGAAATAACTTCGCGTGGGGCGTTGGAAAATGCGTATAAAGCGTAGATCTGAGGAAGAAAATGGTCTAGGAAGGAAGAGGGGTGTATTTCGGCCTTAGAGGTGTGAGCAAGAATGATTTGGATGTGTGAACTTAAAGGGTCGAACATCAAAAGACAAAACTGGCCCAATTTTTGTCAACTGGTCGGCCGACCAGTTTTTCTGGCTGGCTGACCACCTTTTGGGCAACAACTGGTCGGCAGCTTTGCTAAGTGGTCGGTGGCCCTCCTGGGTGGTCTCCAAGGCCCCTTTATTCTCCCTATGTATTATGGTGATGATTGGAGTCATCGGCTCTCGAGAAAGTACAAGAAAAGTGCACTTTTCGGCGCGAAATGTCTCCGCGGGAACCTCAATTCAAGTCTTCGACGTGCGGCTCGTCGTCACTCACCAAGAGCAAGGTGTATCCTTTCTGAGTACGTTGCGACCCCTCCGAGAGGTAAATCGGAGGTCGCGTTTGAGTTACCCTCTTTAAGGCTTGTACTTCTCTACTCCGCATTTTGTTTCAAACATGCTTTTGAAGTTACACTTATCCCATATTGTTATGCACACCACTTGCATTGTTGTGCACGTTTCACTGGTATTATCACGTATCCATACTTTACTTGCATCGTCACGCATGTTTCACTTGCATTGCTATTGGCGTCATACGTATCCGCGGTCAATATGGCGTTGAACATGTATTGCTAACTAGGTTGTACCTGTTAAGTTTCCTTCTTTTGCAGGCACGATATTGTATATACAGTTCATTCGAGGCTGGTGCGACCAGACGATATTGTATGTACAGTTCATTCGAGGCTGGTGCGACCAGACGATATTGTATGTACGGTTCATTTGAAGCTGGTGCAACCAGACGATATTGTATGTACGGTTCATTTGAAGCTGGTGCAACCAGACAAACCGGACGGTACTGTATTCTCCGTGTGAGACATAGCGAGAATTGTATAATTCTCTTACATCCTTTCTGCATGTGATGTAGTTTGGTCTGTATTCGCTTGCTTAAATTGTTGCATTTATTGTGTATATTTGCTGCATTACAGCTTTCTTTGCATGATCATAGTTTATGTCCGGCATTGTGCATATCCTTTGCATTTTGCCCGTGCCTGCGGGCACATCTCTTTGATTATCTCGTCTGTTTGTCTAAGTCTTCGGCCTTGTCAAAAATGGGTCGTCTCTGGGCTTTGACATCCACTCTCGTCACGTATGACTTTCGAGTTCTGTCAAAGAGGGGCAACCGTAGGCACCCCATTTTTGACCGACCTTAAGACTCAGACGTCATCGATTGAGCGCTCGGTGATGGCGCATGTTGTGCTCGTTCTGAGGTTTCGGAGTTTTGGTTGAGAGCCTTGCCTTCGGGCCTCGGAACTCTTTGTGCTTTGGCTCGGTCCGCGGACCAAGTTTTGTTTTCTCTTCCCGGAGTGAGGGAGAGGTCTTGTAGACCATCTCTCAGTAGTCGTAGGCTACGTTTCGCGGTCGTAGGCCACTGTTCCCACTTGGAGACTAGTTTTCGATTTTCGAAGCCGTCGGCCGTGCGCCTCGGCTCAGGACCGCTTAACATTCTCCGTTTGCCACGGTTTTTGGAACACACCTTGTTTCCTCTGTCTAGAGGGACACTGTGGTCCGGGAGACCACTTTTGTGGTCGTACGCCACTTTTTGTGCTCAGCAGCCAGTTTTCGAGGCCCCTGGCCGCGCGTCTTGCCTCCCGAACTCTCGTTTTGCATCCGTGTTGGTTCGTTCTTGGCACGAACCTTGTTTTCCTTGTTTGGAAGGTGGTACAAGGGTGGGAGACCAGCTTTCTCCTTGGAAACCACTTTTTTCCCCGACAGCCAATTTTCTGGTCGGGAAACTGGTTTTCTTGGTCTTTGGGCCACATTTTCTGGTTTCCCACCCCACCATTGGCTTGCTTTCAGTGTGGAGACCACCAATTACCCTGGCCGACCACTTTTTTTTTTGGGAAACGACTTTGGGTGGTCGGCCGACCACTAAAAGTAGCAGGCCGACCACCTTTTATGGTCGGCAGGTTTCCTCCTGTTTTGTCTGACTGAATGGATGCCAACTGTGCCAGCTGGAGGGCACAGACTGTATCCTCCATACACGTGTATGGAGGGATTGCATCCAAGTTTAGCTTCTCCAAGAAGCTTGAACCCTTTGTTTCTTCTATAAGAGAGGCTCTCCCTCTCCTTGAACCAGGTTCAAAAAATTTCCTAAGGCACAAACACATATCTCTCTATATCTCTATATTTTTTAGCCAAAAGTGTGTATTGTTCTTGACCTTTAACACCCCAACTCTTAGCCATACATCCTTACCATTGAACTGAGGTTCCTAGAGGTTATTTTTGGAGGTTAAAAGGGTGGTTTTTGGCTGAGGAACTTGCTGGTTTTGCTGAGCTTCAAGAGTAATCTCTTTTCTCTCTTTTTAAGCTTTGTCTTGATCACTCTCTTAGCCATACTTGCATGCTTATTTGAGCTTTGTTGTCAGCTGAAAAAAGCTCCATATTTAAGTGTTTTTCATGTTTGTCTAAGGCCCTTTTGGTGCTGAGGGTCATCTTCCCTCTTGCATGCCCTATTTGACCTTGTTTTGTGCCATGCCATAAGGCCTTTGAGTTAACCCTTGCATGGCTTTTTAGCCACTGAAATCTAGTGGATTTTCAGTGGTTGGCATGTGGTTTTGAGGCCCTAAATCAGAGAGGGGTGACCCTCTCTCTTTTGGTCTTGTTTGCTTGCATTTTTGGCCTATCAAAGGAGCATATGTTTTCATACTTTCAAGGCTCGGTTCAGGCACTTTTTGGTGACTTTTAAGGCCTGCCTAGACTCTGTCTATGGCTGGTTTAGTCACCTTGGGTTTGCCTCTTGCATGTGTAGAGTAATCCCTTTGTGGCTTATCAAAGTAGCATGTCATTCTTGCATGTATTGGTCATATTTCATATGTTTTCTAAGCCCACTTGAGGGTGGCAAAATCTGTATTTTAGCTTACTTGCGAGTAGCAAACCGTTTTCAAAACGAATATGCAATGCTTTGTTCCAACTTAGGTAATCCAGTCTATACTTGTATGCTGTACGCATCACATAGTAATTCTAGGTTAATAACCGGAATAAGAGCACATGTGCTTTCAAAAACAAGATATCATGTTAGTAAAGGCCGATCTTTGATCGAGTGAGCAGGGGTGCTCATTGCATGACCTTCCCCTCTCGTACCCAAGTTCCCGAGCTGAGGCAACTTTGGTGATGACGGACACGTGGCCTTAGGCACGAGTCAGGGTTTCCTAAATTCCCCCCAAAATAAAATATTTAGGTGGCGACTCTGTATCTGGAAAAGCAGTCCATGTTTGGCACTTCTTTCTAAAAATCAGTTTTTCAAAACGATTTGTCGGATTTGGACTGTTTGGTGATTTATTGATCTTGCATTGCACTTTGTGAGATTAGATTCAGAACCGTGACATTAAGTCCGAACTGTAGTAAGCCCAATAAACAAAACGGGATTTTTCCGGGACGTTCGGGCGCGTCTACACCTGCTTTCAATGGTTAGTTTAGGGTCATATTTTGATTAGCATACCTTATGCTTGCATACGTGCATCATTCATTTGTCTTGCATGTACTGAGGCTCGGCGCATCATTCAAACTGCATCGTTATTTCAATACACTTTCTTGAATACGTGTTTAAAAGCATGCTATCAATGTGTTGCAAATGCCATAGTTAGTAGCCGAGCCTATTAAATCATATTGCATGTGTTGCATTAGGCATCTTAACATAGTTAGGATCATGCATATTTCTAACTATCTTTTGTTTTGGCTCGGAGTACACTGTAAGTTTTACGCTTTAGCATACTTACATGAGTGTGATTTCCATATTGCCATGTTTCGCATGCTTGCTATGAGGCTATGTGCTTAGATGCTAAACTACATGAATGCCTGTGGATGGAGGCTTTGTTGTTTGAATTGGAACGATTCAACGAATGTGCATTTTAAGCCTACTTTGCGAAGTGGCAAATCATGTTTTAAGCCCATCATGATTGATGGCAAATCCACGTTTTAGCCCACTTGAGGATGGCAATTTCAAATCATTTTCGAAAACAAACATGAGTTGATTTGTTCCAAGTCTTGCAACGTAGTCTATACTTGCTTATGTGTGCGTCACATAGTAAAGTTAGTTAATAATCGAAATAAGAACACATGAGGTTTATAAAACAACATATCATGATAGTAGAGGCTAATCTTTTGATCGGGCGAGCGGGGG
Organism: Camellia japonica; assembly: GCA_030407325.1. Classification (NCBI taxonomy): domain Eukaryota; kingdom Viridiplantae; phylum Streptophyta; class Magnoliopsida; order Ericales; family Theaceae; genus Camellia; species Camellia japonica. The sequence goes on from JAPPVO010000032.1 coordinate 144,565,336, forward strand.
TGCTCATTTTAGAACCTTTCCCTCTCGTACCCAAGTTCCCGAGCCGAAGCAACTTTGGTGATGACGGATACATGGCCTTTGGCACGAGTCAGGGTTTCCTAAATTTCTTAAAAACAAAATATTTAGGTGACGACTCTGTAATCTGGCAAAGCAGTCCAGTTTTGGCATTATTTGATTCAAAATCTGATTTTCCAAAATGATTTGCCGGATTGGACTCTTTGGTGTTTATCAGTCTCACATTGCACTTTGTGAGATTAGATTCAGAACCGTGACAGGAGTCCAAACTGTAGGACCAATTTGAGCTCTCCGAAAGGGGGCGCGAAGAAAGTCGAGTCCACAGTAAGCTGGACAACTGTACTCAAACACTGAATTTCTGCCTCCCAAAAACTGATACCCTCAAACTGATACCCAAACTTGCAATTGATACATATATTCCTGCAGAGTTTCACTCTAAAAGCACGTATCAAGCAAGTGAGAGCCAAAACACCCCTATGATGGGGTACCCTATCCTAATTTCATCAGGAACTAGGGATTCACTAGGCAAACAAGCGGTTTCAAACAATTCCTGCATTCGGGTGAGCAACATGTCCTAGTTTGGAACAGTCTCTATGGCTTCCAATATGCAGCTAGGTCGATTGGTCAAAAAGGGTACCTCAACAAGACTACCTAATATACCACTCACACCTGACACCGAGAAGTGAAAGAAGGATCAAACGATACAGCGGTAGTCCAGATCCAAAGGTTGTGTTCCCATCGTGGCAGAGCCTGCAACCAGTTAGCCTTTTGGCAAGCTTTTCCAAGCAAGCCTCCGGCAAACCGCTCAGGAATAGCAGATGGCAAACACTGTGACTTAAGCGCACTGATGCAAATGCAAATGCAAATGCAAAGAAATACATAAGTTCGAATAAAACAACATATCATGAGTTCAAGTCAAGTTCTCTAAATCCCCAGCATAGTCGTTAGAAATTGTGGACTCGCCTTTTTCTGCACCCCGCCTTCCGGAAAGGGTTGAAAAGAAGGCCTCACAATTTGGACTCTCGCGGTTCTGAATCTAGTCTCACAAAGTGCAATGTGAAACTGATAATCACCAAAGAGTCCAAATACGACAAACCTTTTTGGAAAATCGATTTTAAATCAAATAATGCCAAAATTGGACTACTTTGCCAGATACAGAGTCGCCACCTAAATATTTTTTTTTTGAGAAATTTAGGAAACCCTGATTCGTGCCAAAAGCCACGTGTCCATCATCACCAAAGTTGCCTCGGCTCGGGAACTTGGGTACGAGAGGGGAAGGTCATAAAATGAGCACCCCCGCTTGCCCAATCAAAGATCGGTCTCTGCTAATCAAGATATGTTTTTTTTATAAACATTATGTGCTCTTGTTTCGATTATTAAACTAGTTTTACTATGTGACGCGCACAAGCAAATATATACTAGTTTGCTCAATTTGGAACAATTCAACTCATGTTTGTTTGCGAAAATGGTTTGAATTTGCCACCCTCAAGTGGGCTTAAAGATTCGGTTTTGCCACCAAACACAGTGGGCTTTTTAAACAGGATTTGCCACAACAAAGTGGGTTTAAAACTCACATTTGTTGAATTGTTTCAATTCAAACAACAAGCCTTCATCCACAGGCATTCATGCAGTTTAGCAAGTAAGCACATAGCCTCATGGCAAGCATGCAAAACATGGTAATATGGCAATCACACTCATGCAAGTATGCTAAAGAATAAAAACTTACCGAGTACTCCAAGCCAAAACAAAACAACTAGTTAGAAAAATGCATGATCCTAACTATGTTAAGATGTCTAATGCAACACATGCAAAGAATGCAATTAATAGGCTCGGCTACTAATATGACATATGGATCGATTCGAACAACATGCGATTAAACACGTATTCAAATAAGATATTGAAATGACGATGCAGTTTGAATGATGTGCTGAGCCTCGGTGCATTCAAGACAAATGAATGGATGCAAATATGCAAGCATAAGGTATGCTAATTGAAAATGTCCATAATCTAACCATCGAAAACGATTAAATAAAAGAGAGAAAGACGTGAGGTTGGAAAACATACACACACACACGCACGCACACTTATTATAACATTACGCCCTCACGAAGGAGGGTCCGAATGAAGAAGCTAAGCAACTACCTATGCTAACTATTACAACACTTGAAATGAATTAACTAACTTATTCTAAGCTAATTAAATATTACAAACCAAAATCGAATAACTAGTTACACTAACTAATTAATTACAACACTTGTATGAATTAGCTACCCCTAATCAGCTAAGCAAAGCAACTAAATGGCATCGGGGGGCGAGGGACATATGCATGCTCGGTTGGTTTCCACCCGAAAATGCCACTGCCTCACTGCTGTAAGACTCTGCTTGTACACTTGAACACCAAAGAAGCTACCAACTTCCAGAACACCTCTGCTCCCCTTTTCCATCATGCTGAGCAACTTTCTTCATTGATGGCCGGTCGGCTACTGCTGGTGGCCATCGACCATTGCTGGTGGCCGGTCGGCCACCCTTGTCCAGAACTTCCTTTTGTTGCAACAAAGAGCAAACAGAGGCAAAGCAGTGTATTCTCAAGGAGTGTTTGTACTGTTACCCTCCTTATCATCACACAAGCTCAAAGGAGTGTGACTCTTGGCCCTCAAACCATCAACCAAGCAATTTCCATGCATGATGGCTAAGGAACCAAGTTTATACAAATTTAATGAATGCAAAACAAGACCAAAAAGCCCACCACCCTATCATGCATGATCAAGGGTGATGGTGACCAAGGAAAGTGGCACATTTCGTCACTTTTGAGTATGAAATATCCCATTTGCCTTGTGTTCAAATTAACATTGAATTTGAACACATGCAATGCAACACAAAAGATGTTTATCTTGCCTCTTTTACTCGTCCAATTTTGTTTACTCATTTTAATTACCGATTCATTCTTTAATCGATTAAGTCCATTGGTGAGTGTCCTCTAATGGAAAGAGGGCTTAAACCAAAGGTGCCTTGGGCATGAAAGAGACCTCATGCCGTTGGTAATGAACCTCCAAAGGGATTAAACCATTAAGCATAAATGTCTCAATTTCATACTTAAGCAAACAAGGGGTTTAAAACCACTTTCAAAGCAAACAAAAGGGTGAAGACTTGAGGGAGATTGCAGAGATTAAAGTGCTGAAATTAAGTGCAAAACAACACTAAAACATGCTATCAACTCAAAACAATGATGAATAAAGCATTAAAACTCCAAGCTAGTGAAGGAAATTGCACTACAGCCATGCCATACAAGCCTCAACTGAACTAACCAGCCCAAAACAGAGCCAAAACAGGTTATTTCAGAGGCAAAAACATGCTGGACTAGAGCTAGGTTAAGCTAGAAAAACATGCTAACATATGAAGCTAGCTAGACATGCAAACAAGACACAAGGAGGGGAGGTTAACCCTTCCAATTTTGGACTTCAAAAGTTGATTTTTACCACTGAAAAACCTCTGAGATTTAGTGGTTAAAAGGCCCAAAAAAGTTGTTTTGAAAGTGAGGAAAGATAGCACAAAAAGCTTAACAAGCTAAGGAGCCAAAAGGGTGGACAACTCCCTAATTCAAAAAGGCTCAAACCACCATTTTTAGGTCACAAAAATAGAGTTTTTTACACTTCAAAAATAGCCTTAAAATAGTTGAAAAAGATAGGAAAATAAATATGCACAATAAGCTTAAATAAGGTAAGTGCTCTACCTCTGAAGCAAAGTACAATTTAGCCACAAATCCAAGCTCAAACCTCCTTCCAAAGCTCAAACAAGACTCCAAGGGACCTCAGCTCTATGGTGGTCAAGTTTGATTAAGGGTTGGTGTGCAAAAGTGTGGAGGAACTAGGCAATCAAGCACAAAATATCAAATGAGAAAGAGAAAGCTACAGAGAGAGAGATATTTTTGGTCCAAAATCTTCTAACCCTCAACAATGGGGAGGAACCCCCCCTATTTATAGAAAAACAAGTCTTGAGCTTGTGAACATCTCACCATACACGTGTATGAAAATGCAGCTCAGTGAGCAACAGCTAGCACAGCTGTCAACAAATATCTGAAAAAAGAGACCAATGGCCATCGGCCACCACTAGTAGTCGACAAGCACAAGCCATGGCCGACAGATCCTAGGGCTGGCCGACAGGTCACCCTCTCTTCCAGGCCAGAGGCAACAAGCTCTTGGTCCAAAAACATGCACAAAACAAATAAGGTTTAGAGGCTAAAAGACAAGGCGTTCCGCTGAGGACTTCAGGCGCTCAAAATGAACACAAACAAGCACTATCATCGAGTGCACAAACGATGATGTCCAAGTCTTGAGGACGGTCAAAAATAAGGTGTTTACAGGTCCCTTCCCGCACCTGCCTTTTAGGCACTGTGCAACCTTTTCACAGCTCGCCCTACCTTACACGTGTGGTTTCATCCCCCGCACGTGCGACCCTGGCCCAGCAGCCTAGAGTTTTTCTGGTTCGCTCCCGGACACTCCAAACTTGGCTGTGCACCCTCCGAAACAAGAGAAAAACAAACCTGGAATAAACAAGGACAGGAATTTTGAGAAAAGACATCCGGACACCACAATCCCAATGAAAACAAAATGAAGAGACGTATAACGAAACCGGTCATCATAACTAGCATGGTGGTGCGCCGTGCTGGGTTTGCTTGGCGCTGCGCGTTGCTTGGTTGTCTCAAGAACCATCAAGGTTAAAGTAATACGGTTACTTGGTTGGAAGCCGTGCAAAGTGTTGTGTCATATCACTTGGTTTGCAGTGATCCGGGTGTGAAAGGATAAGCCACATCCTTTTAGGAATGTGATTCCTAGTAGGATTCTACGAAGGGGAATTAGAATCCTACTAGGACTCTGCCATGCAAAACTTATAAAAGCTCAGAGTTAACCTAATATCAAGTATTGCAATCTTAGTTCCCAAATTTACAGAGCTTTTCCTCTTTGTTGATCTTATTTGCTGACTTAGGCATCAGAGGGGTTTTTAGCACACACCCGCTAGCTAGCTCATGTTTTTGTGATTTCAGACCATATGACGACGTTTGGAGGAGTACAAACTTGATCAACAGGATTATACAAGTACAGAATATTTCATGCTCGTACAATATCTATTACAATAATCACTCAGAGATTTGAAGATATTTAGTAGAAAAGAGACCAATAAATAAATAACCACAGTAGGGGAAAAAAAAAAACAGTAATTAATTTGAGCTTATCCCAATTTGTTATTGACAAAATTGGTGAAAACTCTATTTTCATGGGTGTATATCTCAATAGTTTTAGTGATAACAAATTTGATACAAAATTTATTTGTGTATAAAATTACTTTTTAAATATGATGAATTTTACATATTTGCACATACTGTTCACACGAGCAAAGCTACTTTTATCATTTTGCTATACCATTTGTATTTATTATTTAATGTTATATATTTCACTATTAATTATTGATATAGATGTAATTGGTACATTTATAAGTTAACTTTTGTAATTATTACTTTTTAAATTATTAACTTAAAAAATTTAAAATAAATTATAAATTTGTTTGGTGCATAAAAAAAAAAAAAAAAAAAAAAAAAAAAAAAAAAAAAAAAAAAACTAAACTTGATAATCGAGGACATTGAAGGGATTAAAAAACACTCAATTTTTATGTTATTCTTATTTTTTTTCAATGTTATTCCAAACAAATAACAATAGTTTCCTTTCCATCCTTAGTTTTTACCCCGTTTTGAATTCCCATAAACCAAACAACCATAAAATAACTTTACTTATTATTTTTCAATAATCAAGTATCTGAGTAGATCCCGACTAATCCCGAGACTCATGCAAAACGTCCTCTCTAGCGGGGCGAGAAAATTTTGGGTTATGCTTGCAGGTGTGGCCATAAAAGGATTGATAACACTCAATGGGAGTCGAGTGTTAGACTTGATGCTTCATGAGGTGCCAAGGGCTAAGTGACAGACCATGGAATGAAGGTGAAGAAAAGGAAAACGACAACAACAATGATGATGATCACGACAAGGGAAAAGAAGAAAAAGAAAATGGAAATAAAAAATAAACGTTGTGTTAAAAGTTAAAATCTCAACATTGTGACAAAAGAAGTGATCTTACTTCTAGAGATTTGCACAATCTAGTGCTCATTTGGGTATTAAACAATGTTATAAATTTCCATATTTTTTCTTAAATGTTTTATTTTATATGTTGGTCATCATCATTATCAGAATAATTATGGTTGGTATTATGTTTATCATTCCATTTTAACTACATTTATTTCTTAACTTGATATTCCTTTATCTACCAACATTTACATGTCAGGCAAATTTAGTGCACAATTGATTAAGGAAACAAGATTTTGATTTATTTTATTTTATTTTATTTTTTAATCTTGCATTCTCTTTATATTGTTTACATAGGACATAGTACCAGTACTGTGACAACACCGTGCTGTCAAAACAACCGGGCAACGTTCTTCTTTTAAATCTACCAACATCTATATGTAAGGCAATTTTAGTGCACAATTGATTAACAAAATAAGATTGTGATTTTTTTTTTTATTTAAAATATTGGATTCTCTTTATATTGTTTACATAGGATACATGGCTAGTGCCGTTACAGTATAGTGTTGTCACAACAAGAGGGAAACGTTTAGTTTGTGTTAAAAAAAGAAGGTTTCTTAACTTGTAATTCTTTTGTTTTTAATCTACCAACATCTATAGGTGATTTACTAGTAAAGCAAAAGGAAACAATTTTATTTCTTTTTGTTAGGTTTTTGTTATTGGCAATCCTATTTGACAAAACTCTTTTTAGTTGTAATTTTGTTCAACTTTTATTTCAGTGAGGTTATGATTTTTTAGATGTGAATCCAACCTGAATTGTGCCTTGCAGAGATGTTTCAGAAGTTAATTCTTTTGTGTTTTCCACTTCGCTGACTATGTCGGGGATCGAGCGGCCATAATTGCAGTCGAAGTTGTTTGTCTGCTCGAGCGGCTGATTGTGCGCTCGAGAAGAGATCACGACCTTTCAGAAGTTTCACTCGCTCGCAAAAGTACTGGGAATTGTTTTTTTTCCGCTCGAGTGGCCATTTATACACTCGAGCGTAGACCCTGTTTAGTCACACGCATTTTAGTCAGTCCGCTCGAGTGGCCATTGTAACAAGCCCGCGGGGGACCTCGCTACAGCTCGGACTCGATTTGTGTCACGGTTCTTAATCTTGAACCAAAGAGTCCAAATCTGGCAAATCGTTTTGGAAAACAGATTTTTTGAAAGAAGTGCCAAACATGGACTGCTTTGCCAGATACAGAGTCGCCACCTAAATGTTTTTTTTTTTTGGGAAATTTAGGAAACCCTGACTCGTTGCCAAAGGCCACGTGTCCGTCATCACCAAAGTTGCCTCGGCTCGGGAACTTGGGTACGATTGGGGAAGGTCACTTCGTGAGCACCCCCGCTCGCCCGGTCAAAGACCGGCCTCTACTAACCGTGATATCTGATTTTGAAAACATTGTGAGTTCTTATTCCGGTTATTAGCCTAGGTTACTATGTGATGCTCGCAGCAAATAAGTATAGACTGGGCCGCCTGAATTGGAACAAAACATTTCATGTTTGTTTGTTTGAAAATGGTTTGATGGTGCTACCCGCAGGTAGGCTAAGACGTGGATTTGCCACCCTCAGGTGGGCTTAGAAAACATGATTTTGCCACTATCTAGTGGGCTTAAAACAAACATTCAATGATTTATTCCACTTCAAGTAACTCAACCTCCACCCACAGGCATTCAAGGCAGTTATATCACATAAGCACATAGCTTCATGGTAAGCATGCTATTCATGGCAGTCACTCACACGCATGCAAGGATGCTAAAGCATAAAACTCACCGAGTACTCCAAGCCAAAACAGAAAATCGATTAGAAATCATGCATGATCCTAAATATACAGGAATGCCTAATGCAACACATGCAATAATGCAACTATAGCAGGCTCGGCTATTCTAAACATGGCATGTGAAATGCTACAGCTAACATGTACTCAATTTGGAATTGAAATACAAATGCAGTTTGTATGATGCGCCGAGCCCGGTGCGTGCAAAACAGATGAATGATGCAAACATGCTGTCATACTGTATGCTAATTGAAATATGCCCTAATCTAACCATCATAAGCGGGTAAATAAAAGGGAAGAAAGACGTGGGGTTGGAAGACATACATCACACTTACGCACACTTATTACAATTATGCCCTCGCGCAGAGGGTCCGAATAAATAATACAGTCCCAAATGAAAGAATAATACAGTCCGAATATTATACAAATTCCTAATTAATTAACAAATTAACTAAGAAAGACTGTAAACTGGCATGCAAGCCAGGGGGTGCCTTGATTCTGATGAATGCTGCAAGTTTGAGCTGCCTTGCGCGGAAATCCACTGGGATGCCCCAATTAGCCTCTGTTCGCACCTTTTCTCGAAATGCGTGCCAGACTCCGAAAAGTTGCTGATTCTTCATTTTGCTGCAACAGAGAGCAGGAAAGGGGCATAGCAATGTATTTCACAAATATATGCATGCCTCGATCCTCGTGCCACCGATCACGCATAACGATGCATGATGGCCGAGGAATCGGATTGCACAACTCAATATAGGATGAATGCAGATGAATGCTACAGCAAAACCTAACTCCATCATGGGTAATCCGGAGTGTCGGTGACTTGGGAATTGAGACCCGTTCCGTCACTCGGAGTACGAAACACACCTCGTTTCCCGTGCCCGGGCTAACTCCTATCCCGAACACGATGCAATATGCATGATATGCATGAAATGCAGCTAATATGCAATCCTAGCACGTACAATGCTATGAAAATGAGATGCCTCGAAATGCGTACACACGGGCACGCGAATCGAGGCGATGATCCTAAGGCATGAAATGACATGGAAATGATATACAATGAGACTAAAATGAGATGTCTCGAAATGCGTGCCCACGGGCACGCAAACTGAGAAAATGGCATACGGAATGCAACAGGACTATAATGAGATATGCAATGCAATATGGGCTTACACCAACATGAGAGAGCCTCAGCCACACTCACACGGGAGGCCGTTAGATGAAAATGAAGCGCCTCGAAATGCGTGCACACGGGCACGCAAACTGAGAAAATGGCATACGGAATGCGATGAGACTAAAATGACATACAGAATGCAAAATGGACTTACACTAACATGAGTGAGCCTCAGCCACACTCACATAAGAGGCCGATGGATGAAAATGAGATGCCTCGAAATGCGTGCACACGGGCACGCAAACCGAGGCAATGGCATTAAGGCATGAAATGACATAGAAAATGATATGCAAACATGCAAATGGAATTTCAGCACTCACAAATGATGCAAAACAGTCCCGAAAGGTGGGGAAATGACACCAAATGTACGGAATGGTCCCGAAATGCGATATTAAGCACCCGAAATAGCCTACAGCCATACTAAACAGCATAATTGGTACATGACATGCAAAACAGTAGCAAGGCAGCCCCAAAATAGCATTTTTTACAGTACAAAACATGGCGAAATAGTAAGCATAGATAGGACAACAATGGCATGCAAAAATGGGGCCAAGAGAGGGGTATTGAAACAAGTGATGCATGCGATGCCCAAATGGAAAAATACCCTTCTACAACACTGATGAGGGACTAAAAATATGAACATTTACAGTAGATGACATCCCCCAACTCAGTATGCAAACATGCTAAAAATGTCATGCAAGAACTAGGATATATGAGGCTATAACATGAAGTACCCCAAAAATCCATCAAACCAGAAAAGACCCTTAATGAAATATGTCAACAAGACCAAAATATGACTCTTTCCAGTTCTGATGATGGCCGAAAACAGAAGTTAGATAAGCCTAAAAAAGCATGCAAAAATGGGGGCCAAAGAGGGGTATAAAGATAAGCACAACATGGAGACCCCCAACAAGGTTGATCCCTTCTACATGTTGTAGAGGGACACAAAATAATCCTACTCACAGTTCATGACATGCTCCAAAACAGACTACATGTAGGTCAAACAAATCATGCAAATTTACGGTAAATATGAGAGATTATGAAGCAAGTGCATGATAGAGAGGCTAAACAGGGTTGATCCCTTCTTCAATGTTGAAGAGGGGCTCAAAATAGGCCCACTCACAGTTTATATTATGCTCGAAAACAGATCAATCATAGGCTAGAAAAAGTATGCAAAATATTGACATACAAGATGATATTGAAACAAGTGCACCATAGAGGGCTCAAACAGAGTTGAGCCCTTGAACAAACATGAAGAATAGCTCAAAATAGACCTAGTTTCAGTTAAGGTCGGAGCCTAAAACAGTGAGAAAATAGGCTTAAGAAAAGAGGCAAGAAAGTGCTACAAAAAAGGGAAATGAGAACTTACCCTTGAAGACCACTCTTTCTTTGCTTCTTGGCTTAAGAAATGTTGCTTCTAAGCCTCTGAAAAGCTCCCTTTGCTGCTGGAAATGGAGTGGTGGTGGTGGTGCTTGGTAGTGATGGAGAAATGGCACCAAAACTTGAGAGTTTGAGAGAGATGGAGATGGATATGGGTGTGTATGCTTGAGGCAAGTTTTCTAAGCCTTCTAGGAGAGTGTTGGAGCTTGTATGGAAGCAAGGAAGGAGGAGCAAGTAAGTGCAAAAGTGTAGAGCTTGGGATTAAGTTCCCTTTCTCTATCTAAGTCCCCCGAAATCAGATATTTTGGGGGAAAAAGCTGTACAGCTGGAAAACACACCCCCCAAGGAGCAAGGCCAGCCAGCTATCTTTGCTGCAGGTGGCCGGCCGGCCACCCCCTATGGCCGGCCAGCCAAGGGGCAAAAAGGTCATGTTGAATTAATGGCCGGCCACCAAGTATTGGTGTCCTCCCATGTCTCCTGATCACAACCCTGTGGTTCAAATTTGACAACTATAAAACAGGAGAGAGAATAGGCCAATTTAAAGAGGGGTTCAAAAGGTTCAATTGGAGTTATTGGCCGGCCATATGTTTTTAGGGTCCTCCCATGTGTGTACAACACAAATATGTGGTTTTGGCTCGAAGAAAATGTCCCTAGGGTGTTCAACATTAGCCCGGAAGTGAGAAAAACGGGCGCCGGGGGGCGCCGGAAGAGCATAACTGCTTGTTGAGACAATTGCTGGCCTCCCACCCTCCAGTGATCTTCCTGGTGATAAAACAGAGGTACCTGCCAAAAATGAACGAAAACCGATGCAAAACGAATGCTCGGGGACCAAAACACACAGTTCGGGGTCCCGAAAATAGGCCGTTAAGCACCGAAAGTGGTGTTTGGCCACGAAGTGGGTATCTAAGACCCCAGTGTCCCTAGAAAGGGAGTAAATGAGATGCATGCCAAAAACCGGAGGAATCGGAGATGGTTGGGTGGTCCCGAACCGAGGCACACGGCCTGACGGCTCCGAAAACTGGGAACCGGGCTCCGAAATGGGCAAAATGGCCTACGGCCACGAAATGTAGCCCACGGCCACTGAGAGATGGTCTACAAGACCTCTCCCTCCCCTCAGGAAAGAAAACAGAGAAAACCGAGTCTGGTTCGCAAACCGAGGCAAGGCACAGAAGAGAATTCGGAAGTCCGGAGGCAGGGCGCACGGCCGCGACTCTGAGACTTCTGAACGAGCACAATATGCAACATCACCAAGCGCTCAATCGGTGACGTCTGAGTCTTAAGGTCGGTCAAAAATGGGGTGTCTACAGCCATTCCTGCGCTTGAATGGAAATGGCGGATCTGTTTGTTATAAAAGCTGTGGTTCAGTCAAGTTTTAGTGTAAGACTTCTAGATCTTCTTCTTGGGTATTAGGGTTTTCTTCTGGAGCTTCTTTACTTGTTTGCTATGATATTTGTGAGAGTTTAATCATAAATTGAGTGGATTATATCAAAGGGTTTGTTTGTTCTGTTTTATTCACAAAAGAGAGAGTTATTCTTCGATGGATTTCGGAGTGGCTCATCATCATGGATTCGACATCAGCGTCATGGATTCAACGTTGGGCAAGACAATTTCGAGGCGAAGACGAGGCTGGAAAAGGCACATAGGGGTTAGTTCGATTCGGGCATGGATTCGCTAGGTAATTGAGAGTACACTTGTGTAATTCTTTTATGTCTTCTTAGTGGATTGTTTTGTGGCTTTTGCCTGTGGTTTTTTATCACAATTGGAGGTGCTCCAATTGTGGTTTTCTCACATAAAATCGTTTTGTCGATTTGTCTTTGATTGTTTGATTGGGATTGCTATTTACTGGTTAAAATTGATACATAATCACAAATCAATATCTAGGGGATTTCTAGATTTTTCACTTTTATTTCACTTGTTGGATAGGTTGCTCTTATTATTATGACGCTTGCTAATAGTAAATGGAAGGATGATGGCAAGGGAAAAGAAGAAAAAAGGAAAACAGAAGATGGAATGAAACATTACAATATATGATAATGAAGGTGAAGAAAAGAAAAATGACAACAATGATGATTATGATTCGGGCAAGGGAAAAGAGAAAAAAGAAAATGAAAGATGAAGGAAAATGAAACAATATGTGAGAATGAAGGTGAAGAAAGGAAAAATGACAACAATGATGCTGATGATCACACAACCGCCGACGATAACAAAATGTACTCCACTAGGATTCAAACTCAAAGTCAGACTAAGACCCTAACAAGTGTTGAAGCACAAGAACGCCACAGATGCGATGAATCACTACCAGAAATTACACTTTTGCCAACTAAATAATTTTTAATTGCAAAAAAATTACATTTGCCAACCAAAAAACAATTTGGTCGAAAAAATCATGTTTTTATTTTCCACGACTAACATGATTTAGTCGCAAAAATCATGTTTTTGGTGACTAATTTAAATTTTTGGTAGTGAAATATCAAAGCGGGAGAATAAAAGACAATCTCTTGGAATTATAGATGTACTTATTTTATTATTCTAAGCGCAATCTAGTTTGTATTTGTTTTAGACTTTCGATCGGTTACCTTTATTTGGTCATGCCTACTTGTCATTTACACATCATTTAAGTCGCTAACCATTTTGCAACACTATAAATAGACCGATAAGAGTGCACAAGCCCCCGACCATTCCCATCAATAGGGAAATATACATGTCAAATTTGCTCAAAATGCTTCTCTAATGGAAAAGCCATAGGTGGTGGTTATAAGAGAACTCATTTGGCTTTTCTTCCAGTTCCCCCAAAGCCTAAAGGGCTACAAGAACCTGTAGACCTAATCAAGGTAAATTCATCTATAACTGTATGTTTTAAAGGAGAAAGAGAAGAAAGAAGTAATAGTTAATCAATGCAAAAGATAAACCGAAAGTGAGCAAAACGATGCAAATTAATTGATGAATTAGGTGATTTACCAGTGAAGCAAAAAAAAAACATGTTTGATTTATGTTCCTTCACTTGTTGATGAAGAGGTTGCTCTAATTATTATGATGCTTTGTAAAGGTAAATGGAAGGATGATGGCAAGGGAAAAAAAGACAAAAAGGAAAAAACAAAATGGAAGAAAACATAACAACATGTAAGAATGAAGGTGAAGAAAGGAAGAACGACAACAATAATGATGATGATCACGACAAGGGAGAAGAAGAAAAAAGAAAATGGAAATAAAAAAAAAACATTGTGTTAAAAGTTTAAATCTCAACGTTGTGACAAAAGAAGTGATCTTACTTCTAGAGATTTGCACAATCTAGTGTTCATTTGCATATTAAACAATGTTATAAATTTCCATATTTTTTCTTAAATGTTTTATTTTATATGTTGGTGATCATCATTATCAGAATAATTATGATTGGTGTTACGTTTATCATTTCATTTTAGCTATATTTATTTCTTAACTTGTAATTCCTCTATTTTAAAATCTACCAACATCTACATGTCAGGAAAATTTAGTGCACAATTGATATACTTTTTCTCTTTATATTAGTGCTCAATTGATTAAGAAAACAAGATTTTGATTTTAATTTTTGTTTTGTTTTTTTTTTTTACAATCTTCCATTCTCTTTATATTGTTTACATATGATACTAGGCCAGTGTCGTGATAGCATGGTGCTGTCACTGCAAGAGGGCAACGTTTAGTTTGTTTTAAAAAAAGAAAGCTTCTTAACTTGTAATTTCTTTGTTTTTAAATCTACTAACATCTATAGGTGATTTACCAGTAAAGCAAAATGAAACAAATTTGATTTATGTTACTTCACCTGTTGAAGAGGTTGCTCTTATTATAATGACACTTGCTAATGGTAAATGGAAGGATGACGACAAATGAAAAGAAGAAAAAAGGAAAACAAAAATGAAAGAAAACAAAACAATATGTGAGAATGAAGGTGAAGAAAGGAAAAACAAGATCAATATGATGATGATGAGTGTGTCAGATGAAAAGGAGAAAAAAGAAAACGGAAGATGGAGAAAAACAAAACAACATGTGAGAATGAAGGTTAATAAAGAAAAAATGACAACAATGATGTTGATGATCACACCCCCCATTGACGCTAACAAAATGTACTCCACTAGGATTCAAACTCGAAGTCAAACGTAGACCCTAACAACGGTTAAAGAACAAGAACTCCGCATAAGTAATAAATTTGTAACAACCCCATCGCGTAATGCTTAATATTTAATTAATGACGGAAATTTGAATTTTAATTGCTACTATTCTGATTTAATATGGGAATTATGAAAATTATGGAGATTGATTTATATACGATGCTATTGAAGATTTATTTGAAATTAGAAATTGAAAGCCTGATTGGCTCAAAAAAGGATAAGTAGTGAGTCGAATTATCACAATTGATGATGGAAATAAGCTTAATTTGATATTTGGAGCCTTTTGGGAGTTTGATTAAAATCTATTCGGATTGATAAATTTGAATATAATTAATTGGGCTCTAATGGAAATTAAATTAGGTTAATTAAATTATGTGGGAATTGTGATTAGTCATGATTAAGCTAATTATGTTGTTAATGTGGAATTGCATGTGTAAGGATGTGAATTATAAGGATTTGAAATTATATCTGTTGATTGTAGAAAAATTTGTTGAAATTATAACCTTTGGACGGAAAATTGGAAGTCTTAGAGGCATGACAAACTGAAATTGACTTTATAATTGTGGTTAGTATGATTTTTAGGATATAATATGAAGTTTTGTAAAAATTGATTCGTAATGAATTAATTGGCTTTATTTGGGTAAAACTCTTAAGTTAACACTTTGAAATTGAAATTGACGACTTTAATGGGTTCAAAAACAGAAATTGAGTACATGGATATGCTAATGGGAATTTTTAGAGCCATTTGGGAAGTTTAATTGAAAATTTATTCCGTCTAATTTGTTAAGGTGTGTTTGGGCCACCTTTAAGTGTGTATATATATATATGTGTGATATAAGCCATTTGAGCTCATCTTTATCTTGTTTTAAAACACAAATATCTGAGGAAAGAGGGGGAGAGAGTTCTAGAACCAGAAAAGAGAGAGGGAGAGCTCAAGGAGAAGAAGGAAGAGGGAAACTTGAAGAAAACGTTGAAGATAAGCTAATCCAAGGCAAGCATCTTCCTCTGATTTTATGAATACAAGTTGTATTCCTCATGAGATCATATAATCTAGGTTGAATTAAGAAGTTGAAGGGTGTAAAGTGGTGTAAATTGAAGTAAGAACCCTAAAGGAGAAGATTACTTGGTTTTATCATTTTGAGTCTAAGCTTACTTGATATATATATATATATATATATACATGAAATTGGAGTTGGATGTCTTGGATTTGTTTGATTTAAGAGTTGATTTCTTTGAAGTTACTTGACTTGGGTTAGATTGTGAGAAGTTGAGCTTTAATATTGAGGTTTTGTATGGTTTGAACTCATAAAATTATATGTGAAATGAAGATCTATGTGGATTTGGAACAATGATTTGAAATATTTCACAAGATGATCAGCAGTGGAACCAAACACAATATCATCAACATATATCTGAGCAACAAGAATATGAGACTTAGTATGTTTCACAAATAAGGTCTTATCCACACTACCCCTTTGAAAATCATTATCAAGAAGAAAGGTAGTAAGCCTATCATACCAAGCCCGAGGGGCTTGTTTCAACCCATACAAAGCCTTGTCTAACTTGTAGACATGATTAGGACATTTAGGGTCCTCAAACCCTTTTGGTTGCTCAACATATGCCTCTTCTTTTAAGTACCCATTCAGAAAAGCACTTTTCACATCCATTTGAAACAATTTAAAGCCAAGGAAACATGCAACACTAAGTAAAATGCGAATGGATTCGAGACGTGCAACTGGGGCAAACGTCTCATCATAGTCAATACCCTCTACTTGTGTGTAGCCTTGAGCAACCAACCTAGCTTTATTCCTCACAACAGTACCATTCTCATCAGATTTATTTTTAAAGATCCACTTGGTACCTATCACATTCATGTCTCTAGGTCTGGGAACAAGAGTCCAAACTTTGTTACGTTCAAATTGACCTAGTTCTTCATGCATAGCATTAACCCAACTATCATCTAGCAAGGCCTCTTTAAAATTCTTAGGTTCAATTAATGAAACATAACACATATGTGATACCTCATCCCGAATCTGTCTTCGGGTTTTCATTCGATCTGAAACACTCCCAATCACCTGTTGAGTTGGATGATTCAGTTTCACCCTTGCTGA
Organism: Camellia japonica; assembly: GCA_030407325.1. Lineage (NCBI taxonomy): Eukaryota > Viridiplantae > Streptophyta > Magnoliopsida > Ericales > Theaceae > Camellia > Camellia japonica. The sequence continues at coordinate 144,582,042 of JAPPVO010000032.1, forward strand.
TGGTTTAAGTTCAGGACTTTGGGTGACAGGAGGAACAGGAGTGCTGTCCTTTTGAGCACTCTTTGGACTTGAACTTACCTGTGAGGATGGTGCTGTAACAATTTCTTGTGATTGAGCCGCAGCATCTCCTTGATTTTATGGTTCAGTATCCAAGTTTGGAAACTCACCATTGTCATCCTCATTTGTTGCTGAAGTAGGTGAACCTGTGTCATCTATAACCACATTGATAGATTCCATTAATGATGAAGTTCGCAGGTTATAGACTCGAAAAGCCCTACTGTTGGTTGAATACCCTAGAAAAATACCTTCATCACTTCGGGAGTCAAATTTGCCCAAGGGCTCTCTATCTTTGAAGATGTAACACTTACTCCCAAATGTTTTGAAGTATTTTACATTAGGTTTCAAACCCTTCCACAATTCATAAGGAGTTTGTAAAGTGTCGGGCCTTAAATACACACGATTTATGACATAAACAGCAGTATTTAAGGCTTCGGCCCAAAACTTTGGAGGAAGACTCTTACTAAGGAGCATGACCCTAGCCATTTCTTGAACAACTCTGTTCTTCCTCTCAACCACTCCATTTTGTTGTGGAGTAATAGGTGCAGAAAACTCATGCTTAATTCCATGCATATCACAAAAATCCGAAAACGAACTATTTTCAAATTCACGACCATGATCAGTTCGGATTCTTATGATACGCCCAATGGAAACACCCTGTTCATTTTGGATTTTAAGGACTAAAGCCTGGAAAGCATCAAACGTATCAGATTTTTCCCTTAAAAAATTTACCCATGAGAATCGAGTAAAATCATCAACAGTTAAAAAAATATATCTTTTACCTCCAATGCTTTCAGTGCGAGTAGGACCCATTAAATCCATGTGAACTAATTCAAGAGGACGTTTGGTTGTAAAGCTGTTCACCTTTTTATGCGGAGCACGGGTTTGCTTGCCAAGCTGACATGGTCCACACACATGGCTCAAATTCTTACCTAGTTTAGGTACTCCTCTCACAAGTTCTTTGTTGGCTATCTTAGTTAGGTCTTTGAAATTCATGTGACCTAATCTTTGATGCCACAGATCAATGTTACTTATGATGGCAGAATGACAAGTGAGATCATTAGTAGTAAGAATCCTATAGCAGTTATCAGATGTGCGAACCCCATGTAAAACAGTATTTCCCTTTTAATCCAAAATTTCACATTTATCTTTTGAAAACAATACTTCATGATGGGAATCACACATTTGACTAATGCTCAAAAGATTAGCTTTAAGGCCATCAACAAGTAAGGCATTATCTAGCTTGGGAAGACCAGCAACACTTATAGAGCCCTTACCAATAACTCTAGAAGTGCCGCCATCTCCAAAGGTAACAATTCCTCCTTCATATTTTTCAAGGGAGGTGAAATAGGATTTGTTACCGGACATATGACGAGAGCACCCACTATCAAGATACCACATGTGTGAGTCACGTGCTTTTAGAGCAGTGTGAGCAACAAAACAAGTCAAGTCATCTTTTCTAACCCAAATCTTTTTAGTCTTGGTGTTCCGCCTAGACATGTAAGGTTGTCTCCTAACCCAAAAAGTATTAGAATTTCTACCCTTTTGAGACACTTTACCAAACAGTTCAAAACAATAAGGACGAATGTGGCCATACCTACCACAGTGATGACAAATAAAAACAGGTTTTACCTCCCTTTTGTTGATCTTGCCTGTTTTTGCTTGATGAAGAAAAGAGTCATCTTAATCTACCTTCAATTTTCCCTTTGCTTGAGTCTTCAAGTTATGTGAGGTAGAGGCCTGTCCTTTGTGAGCTGTCGCACCATAGCCTAGCCCTCTTTTGTCAGAACCCATTTGTTGAGACCCGAGTATGTCTTCTAGAGATATGGAACCTTTGTTCCACATGGCAATTGTTGCTCTAGCAATACGGAGTTCTTCATCTTTCTGATTGACTTTCTCTTTCAATACAGCTTGTGACACCTCAAGATTTTCAAGTTTTTCTTCATATGTGGAATACACCTTCAGAAGTTCATTCCTTTCAGTTTCACAGGATAGAAGTTTTCCACATAAGTCTTGCCTGTCACTTGAGATCTTGATGACATTCTGCTTTGCTGTCAAGAGTTCTCCTTTGAGTCGGACATTCTCACTCTCACATGTTTTGAGCTTGAGAGAGAGTTTGTCGTTGGTTTTAGACAAATTCAGAGATTCCTCGTACAGCTTCTCGTAAGCTTGTTGTAGTTCATCGCCATTGATCTCATCAATGTCTTCAGATGTTTCATCGTCCTCTCTTTGCTTCTCATTCTCCTTAACCTCATCCAATCTAGCAACCAAGGCAGACAAGTTGTTGGATGGAGGTGGAGGTGAATCTCCTCTTTCATGAAATTGGCTCAGAATTTCCCATGCATCTTTAGCCTTTGTGCAGTGAACGACACGTTGCTGTTCTTCATTAGAAATTGCTCCACGAATAATGATTAGGGCTCTCTGATTGCCCGGATTATCTGCACTTTCTGTATCTTCTTCAATGGTTTGCCAACCTTCTGGTTCAAAGGCTCTCAGAAAAGCCCTCATTCTGATTTTCCAATATAGGTAGTTGGTCCCATCAAAGGTGGGAGCATGATGCAAGTTCTGACCATGGTCTGATTCCGAAGGCTTTGGAAGAGGTTGAGAAACCGTGGCCCAAAATGCCATGAAAGCACTATCCCCATCTTCACCAGATTCAGGTTCTTCGGGTTCTTGCTCCGACCCGCTTTCATCATCCCAAGTTACGGTGTAGACTTTCTTCCGATTCTTTTTCGTAGGGCATTCAAGGGACATATGGCCAAACCCTTGACATTCATAGCACTTGACCCCTGGCCCCCTAACAACCTTCTTTTCAGTAGTTTGAGCAAATTTTGGTGGAAAAGTTTTTAGTTTGTCATTACTCTTATCTTTTGAAATAGGGGCTCTGAAATTAGGCTTCTTTTTCAAAAAAATTTTAAACTGTTTTGTAAGCATAGCCGTCATCTCAGACTCTAAATCAAATTCAGTCTCCGGAGGTTTTGCAGTCTCATGAGTACTTGTGAAAGCCATACTTTCTTTTTGCTTTTTCTTGGAAATTTGGTGTGCTTCATAAGTCTGCAAATTTCCAACCAATTGATCGAGCTTAAGGGTATCAACATTCTGAGCCTCCTCAATGGCTGTCACCTTTGATTGGAACCTCTCGGGAAGGGACCTCAAAATTTTTCCCACAACTTTTGCTTCCTGGATTTTTTCACCGAGAGTGAAACAGGAATTCACGATATCACTGAGTTTTGCATAGAAATCATCAAACGTCTCATCGTCGCGCATAAAAAGGGTTTCAAAGGCGGATGTGAGACGTTGAAGTTTTGACCTTTTGACAGAGGTGGTTCCTTCGTGAATTGTTTCAAGAATATCCCACGCCTCTTTTGCTATTTCACACGTGCAAATTCAACGGAATTCTTCAGGTGTGACAGAGCAGAAGAGGGAGTTGAGAGCCTTACTGTTCCAACTCGAGTTCTGGTAATCAGTTGTGTCCCATTTATCAAGGGGTTTAGGAATATCAATGCCATCTATAGTGACAATAGGTTCACTCCACCCAAAGACAACGCAGTGCCAAACTTTCTCATCGATGGATTTTAAAAATGCTCTCATACGAGCTTTCCAATAAGAATAGTTTGTACCGTCAAGTAAAGGGGGTCTATGAGTCGAGTTACCTTCACGAATAGAATCCATAATACTAGTCACACAAAATCACACTCCTATAGTTTTGATAAAAACAAAAGTTTTTTGATAAAACAAAGAGTGACCTGCTCTGATACCAATTGAAAATCCTATGTGATTCGTGATTAGATAAAGATTAAAATATTCCAAATCCCAAAAATTCCAAAACACTCAATCTAAAATCATCAAGCACTTACGAGAGTGATTTTAGTTTGTTTGTTTTTAGGAATAAATAATAAATCAACACAAACGATTTTTTACGTGGAAAAACCACAATTGAAGAACCTTCAATTGTAATCAAAAACCACGGGCGAACCGCCACTAATCAATCCACTACAGAAGGACTACAAGGTTACAAAGAAACCATACAAATTACCCAACCCAGTCAATTTGTCTCTGAATCTTCTGTAACTCTTTCACCACGCCTTCGTCACGGAACTGATTCTGAAGTTGATTCCACACCACAACTTCACTTGTCGAATTAACGACTACGTAAAGAATCAAACGCCTTTTGAAACTTTACGTGTTGATCTTCGGATCCCACCGAAGAGAACACTCTTGAATATGTAGTATCAAACTCTTTGATGTATGAATCTCAACTCATGAGTTTAGAACTCTCTCAAGAACATCAAAGAAAACTCATCAAACTCTCAGAAGAACACTTCAAACAAAACTCTAGAATTCTTGAATCAGATCTAGAAAAAAGTTAGATTAGTTTTAGGAGAAAACCATCTACTTATAGACAACCAAAAAGAATCCCAATCCTGAAAGAAACCAATCACTTGAAAAATTCTGGATTCTGAAGCTCGCTCGAGCGAGGCTCCTCTCGCTCGAGCGAGAAGCTTATCTCGCGTGATTTCTACTAGTGCCTTCGCTCGAGCGAGGAAACAACACTTTCAGGTTTTTGTATGGAAGCAATTCGTCGCTCGAGCCACCTTCATCTTCGCTCGAGCGAGCATTGACCTTCGCTCGATCCACCAATTCCATGCTCGAGCGCACATTCATCTCCTTCAGGTTTTATACCAGACGCAGTCCTTCGCTCGAGCGAGGACATCTTCGCTCGAGCGAGGAAGAAAAAAACACAGAAAATTTACAACTCAATCACTGAGTTTTGTTCGCGGGATTTTGACAAGATAGGACCTAACAATCTCCCCCTTTGTCAATACCCGGACAAAACTTTCTAAACAATTTCCTGACCACAGTACAACTCAAAGAATGTACAAAATAATTACAACTCATCCAATAATCTAATAAATTACAACTCGATGAAAAGATAACAATGAATCCAAACTTGAGAACCATCCAATCTGCACACCAGAATTGTGAAAAGATTGATTATGCTGTAAAAAAAATCAAGACAGGTTCATTGTATATAGATCATAAATGAAAAACTACTAATCCATTGAGCTGTAAATAACCATCATAAGCATGCATATATCCAAATCAATATATCCCAAGCAAACATGGAAACCATCTCCCCCTTTTTGGCCGGGAGAGAGACAAAAGCAAGATAAACAGCATAAGACGAACTGTCTAAAAACAAACCAAGAAACCAAACACTATGAAGATGGTGGAGGATGTTGCAGCTGAAGAAGAGAGAGAATCTGTGTCAGCATAGCACTCTGCTCGTCAAGGCAAGCATCGATAAGATCAAGACGATGAGCAAGAGCTGGATCCAAGCCATGAGTACCTGCTGCTGGTCCTGCATGGGCAGCCTCAACCTCCTCCTCCTCGGCAAGAGGATCATCATCACTCGCATCGCCTGGACCACCTGCATGGGAACCCCCAACCCCTGACCCACTCCCCCGAACATGGGCCTGACTCTGTGAGACGGTGAGTTTAGTAATGGGTTTGACAGGAGAAGCAAACTCATCATCTTCAAAAACAGGGACATCAAGAGAAGTGAGAAAATGGTGAAGAAAAAACCCATAAGGAAGCCCCAAAGATTTTCTACCCTCAAAGACCCCAATCATTTTAAGAACAATCATCTCGGAAAGATCAATGGGAAGGCGATGATGAATACAATATAAAACATAACCTTGATCCTGAGTAATATGTGAGGAATGGGTGGTGACATAAATATTGGCGCACACAATGATATTGAGAAGACAGAACCGAGGAATCAACTCATTCTGCTGAATGAGAGCCCCGGCGATCCATGTCCGGGAAACACCGCATAACTCAGAAGCAACCATATCGAAATTGACACCAGACCGGGTAAGAAAAGGAAAATGACAAGCATCGATCTCAGGAAGACCAAGAAACACCCGAAACAGATCCCCAGTAATGACAAGGGACTGCTTTCTAACCCAAGTCTGAAAGGTACAAGCTTCTCGGTTAATAGAATGGATGTTGCAATAAAACTCTCGGATGAGACTTAGATTTTGTGGACCGGAAAAAAGTAACACTTGATCAGCACCTAATGGATCAAACAAAGACCGAATGGGAATGACCTCAAACGCATTTGGTAAAACATTGCGTTCTAAATGAACTTTGCGAGAGACATAGGATTCTCGAAATAATTTGGCCTTTTCTTTGGATGCAAATTTGGCAGTATTGAAGGAAGGACGAGAAGCAGTCGTCTTGCGACGTTTAGAAGACTCGGCCATGACTAACACAACCCAAGAGAATTCAAAACAAGACACATCAGTAAACAACCAGACCAGACACACCCCACATCCCCAATGCCAAACCAAGAAGCACAGACAGAAAACATTAGTCCATTAGTAAAAACAAACATGTGAGAACAAGAAGTGTAAGGCAAGAGCTAGTGAAAAAATCAGATAAACACAGCAATAGCCAAATAGAACGACAATTAGAACCCAGGCTATATAAATGACAATGAGAAGAACAAAACAAAGCAAGATGAACAATGAGCATAAGGCATGAGCAGATATGAACCAGACATCAACAATAATAAGAGCAGAGAAAACAAATCACAGTCACATATGGTCAAAATCATGTAACAACAAGAACATCCCAATATGAGACCAGAAAAACCCTAAAATCCCCAATGTTCAAACAAATAAACTCCCAAGACAAACCAACCCAAAGCGAAACCCTAGAACCAATGCAGAGCATATAAATCAAACCAAGTACCCTAGAGCATGAAGAGAAGCGAAATCAGTAGCAAAGAACTAAAAAACAACAAGAATGAATTCTAGATAGAGGTAGAGCACAAGCACAATCCCAATCCGAAATAAAGAGAAAAAAAAACAAAAAAAAACTTACCAATGATGAGGAATGCGCAAGGAAGAAACGAAGACACCCCAAAATCAAGAGAGAACCCGCAAACGATCCCAGCAATGGAGAACACAAAAGCCCTAGGGGAGAGAGAGAGAAGAACACGAAGAGATAAAAGAAAATGAACTGAAGAGACCCCCAATTTAAATTCGGAACTGCAACAGTTCGCTCGAGCCAGGAACGGTTCGCTCGAGCGAGAAGAACAAGCTCTCAGGTCTCAGTGAAGAAGCAGAAGCACGCTCGAGCGAGGACCCAGTCGCTCGAGCCAAGAAGAAACAAAAAACAATTTTGAGAATGCATCAATTGGTAAGTTTTTTGTAACAAGCAAGCAAGGTGACCAGGTGACAGACTATTCCACAAGGACAAGAGTATCCATCAATTCTGAGTCCTGAAAATTTGAGAAACGAGATGAAACAACAGCTCATGAATAAAACAGATAATATTAAATCAAAGCCACACGCATCATGAGAATGCATAACTCAAAAACACACATGAGAGCTCATATAAATAATGTGTGTGTGTGCAATCCTTGAGAGCCACAAAGCTAGAGTTAATCCTCGTAGTGATCTGATGGCTGGATCTCCAACAAGAGTAACTGACCATCACAAAGAAAAGTCAAACCACTAGGAATCACGGGGTATTTGTTGAGTAAATGCGGAAGCTCCCCCTCAGACAATGATCCCCTTTTTTTTTTCTTTCTTTTTTTTTTTTTTAATTTTTCTTTCTTGTGGGCACTCACTGGTGGCATACACGCTCAAGAGTATGGAGACCAACCAGAGAAGAATGAAATCAAAATGATGGCCTGGTTGGTGCCTCTGAGGTAGCCTTTTCCTAATGCCCAGAAATCATGTACTGAGGGAGAAACCATGGAAGTGAAATAGGATGGTAGATGGTTAAGAGACTTAACATCACCCATGATATACCAGTATAGGTCAATTCCTCTGAAAGAGTACAAGAAACACTGTCAGTGGTCCATAGAGAACTTTGATCACTTGTGCGGAAACCCCTGCAACAGTTTATCTCAAAGATGTGTACAGAATGAGATCATGAAGTAAATGAGTGTGGGCATTCAAATGAGCTATGAACAAAGATGAATAAGATCTTGTAAGCAACATGAGCAGTGTTCATATAAAATTTGATGCAAAGATATCAGGACTCAATCACAATGAGATTATCACATCCAAGAACAGTAAGTCAACCACACACACTCACCTCACATGAAAAACAGGATACAACCTAGTTACTGAGTCATTACACCCAAGGTCTTTCTAAGAAACTCAAATCGAAGAAGATCAAGGGGTTTTGTAAAAATATCAGCTTTTTGATGCTCAGTAGAAACATGTTCCAAAACAACAAGGCCTTCGTCCACTAACTCTCGAATAAAATGATGACGGATGTCAATGTGTTTGGTGCGAGAGTGTTGGACAGGATTTTTTGAAATGTTTATGGCACTTGTGTTATCACAAAAAAGAGTGAGAGTGTTCTGTTCAATTCCATAATCATGAAGCATTTGCTTCATCCACAACATTTGGGCACAACAACTCCCTGCAGCAATGTACTCAGCCTCAGCAGTGGAAAGAGAGATGGCATTCTGCTTTTTACTATGCCAAGAAACCAATTATTCCCAAGGTAAAAACACCCCCCGGATGTACTTTTCCTATCATCAGCACACCCTGCCCAGTCGGCATCAGAAAAACCAGTAATTTCGGCTGTAGTATCAGTGGAAAACCAAACCCATACCCCAAGGTCCCATTAACATACTTGATGATGCGTTTTACCGCAAGAAGGTGAGACTCTTTAGGACTGGCTTGGTAACGAGCACAAACACCGACACTGAAGGAAATATCAGGACGACTGGCTGTGAGATACAAAGACTCCCTATCATACTCCTATAAAGGGTAGGATCAAATCAATACCAGAGGAATCTTTGGAAAGGTGAAGACTGGTGCTCATGGGAGTGCGTGCATGTTTGGCAGACTCAAGACCAAACTTTGACACAAGATTTTTAGCATACTTAGACTGAGAAACAAATATACCCGAAGGAGACTGTTTAATTTGGAGACCCAAAAATAAGACAACTCTCCCATCATGCTCATCTCAAACTCATGTGTCATGCAATCCGAAAAATATTTCACAAGATGATCAGCAGTGGAACCAAACACAATATCATCAACATATATCTGAGCAACAAGAATATGAGACTTAGTATGTTTCACAAATAAGGTCTTATCCACACTACCCCTTTGAAAATCATTATCAAGAAGAAAGGTAGTAAGCCTATCATACCAAGCCCGAGGGCTTGTTTCAACCCATACAAAGCCTTGTCTAACTTGTAGACATGATTAGGACATTTAGGGTCCTCAAACCCTTTTGGTTGCTCAACATATGCCTCTTCTTTTAAGTACCCATTCAGAAAAGCACTTTTCACATCCATTTGAAACAATTTAAAGCCAAGAAACATGCAACACCAAGTAAAATACGAATGGATTCGAGACGTGCAACTGGGGCAAACGTCTCATCATAGTCAATACCCTCTACTTGTGTGTAGCCTTGAGCAACCAACCTAGCTTTATTCCTCACAACAGTACCATTCTCATCAGATTTATTTTTAAAGATCCACTTGGTACCTATCACATTCATGTCTCTAGGTCTGGGAACAAGAGTCCAAACTTTGTTACGTTCAAATTGACCTAATTCTTCATGCATAGCATTGACCCAACTATCATCTAGCAAGGCCTCTTTAAAATTCTTAGGTTCAATTAATGAAACATAACACATATGTGATACCTCATCCCGAATCTGTCTTCGGGTTTTCATTCGATCTGAAACACTTCCAATCACCTGTTGAGCTGGATGATTCAGTTTCACCCTTGCTGATGGTTTAAGTTCAGGACTTGGGTGACAGGAGGAACAGGAGTGATGTCCTTTTGAGCACTCTTTGGACTTGAACTTACCTGTGAGGATGGTGCTGTAACAATTTCTTGTGATTGAGCCGCAGCATCTCCTTGATTTTGTGGTTCAGTATCCAAGATTGGAGACTCACCATTGTCATCCTCATTTGTTGCTGAAGTAGGTGAACCTGTGTCATCTATAACCACATTGATAGATTCCATTAATGATGAAGTTCGCAGGTTATAGACTCGAAAAGCCCTACTGTTGGTTGAATACCCTAGAAAAATACCTTCATCACTTCGGGAGTCAAATTTGCCCAAGGGCTCTCTATCTTTGAAGATGTAACACTTACTCCCAAATGTTTTGAAGTATTTTACATTAGGTTTCAAACCCTTCCACAATTCATAAGGAGTTTGTAAAGTGCCGGGCCTTAAATACACACGATTTATGACATAAACAGCAGTATTTAAGGCTTCGGCCCAAAACTTTGGAGGAAGACTCTTACTAAGGAGCATGACCCTAGCCATTTCTTGAACAACTCTGTTCTTCCTCTCAACCACTCCATTTTGTTGTGGAGTAATAGGTGCAGAAAACTCATGCTTAATTCCATGCATATCACAAAAATCCGAAAACGAACTATTTTCAAATTCACGACCATGATCAGTTCGGATTCTTATGATACGCCCAATGGAAACACCCTGTTCATTTTGGATTTTAAGGACTAAAGCCTGGAAAGCATCAAACGTATCAGATTTTTCCCTTAAAAAATTTACCCATGAGAATCGAGTAAAATCATCAACAGTTAAAAAAATGTATCTTTTACCTCCAATGCTTTCAGTGCGAGTAGGACCCATTAAATCCATGTGAACCAATTCAAGAGGACGTTTGGTTGTAAAGCTGTTCACCTTTTTATGAGGAGCACGGGTTTGCTTGCCAAGCTGACATGGTCCACACACATGGCTCAAATTCTTACCTAGTTTAGGTACTCCTCTCACAAGTTCTTTGTTGGCTATCTTAGTTAGGTCTTTGAAATTCATGTGACCTAATCTTTGATGCCACAGATCAATGTTACTTATGATGGCAGAATGACAAGTGAGATCATTAGTAGTAAGAATCCCATAGCAGTTATCAGATGTGCGAACCCCATGTAAAACAGTATTTCCCTTTTTATCCAAAATTTCACATTTATCTTTTGAAAACAATACTTCATGATGGGAATCACACATTTGACTAATGCTCAAAAGATTAGCTTTAAGGCCATCAACAAGTAAGGCATTATCTAGCTTGGGAAGACCAGCAACACTTATAGAGCCCTTACCAATGACTCTAGAAGTGCCGCCATCTCCAAAGGTAACAATTCCTCCTTCATATTTTTCAAGGGAGGTGAAATAGGATTTGTTACCGGACATATGACGAGAGCACCCACTATCAAGATACCACATGTGTGAGTCACGTGCTTTTAGAGCAGTGTGAGCAACAAAACAAGTCAAATCATCTTTTCTAACCCAAATCTTTTTAGTCTTGGTGTTCCGCCTAGACATGTAAGGTTGTCTCCTAACCCAAAAAGTATTAGAATTTCTACCCTTTTGAGACACCTTACCAAACAGTTCAAAACAATAAGGACGAATGTGGCCATACCTACCACAGTGATGACAAATAAAAACAGGTTTTACCTCCCTTTTGTTGATCTTCCTGTTTTTGCTTGATGAAGAAAGAGTCATCTTGGTCTACCTTCAATTTTCCCTTTGCTTGAGTCTTCAAGTTATGTGAGGTAGAGGCCTGTCCTTTGTGAGCTGTCGCACCATAGCCTAGCCCTCTTTTGTCAGAACCCATTTGTTGAGACCCGAGTATGTCTTCTAGAGATCTGGAACCTTTGTTCCACATGGCAATTGTTGCTCTAGCAATACGGAGTTCTTCATCTTTCTGACTGACTTTCTCTTCCAATGCAGCTTGTGACACCTCAAGATTTTCAAGTTTTCTTCATATGTGGAATACACCTTCAGAAGTTCATTCCTTTCAGTTTCACAGGATAGAAGTTTTCCACATAAGTCTTGCCTGTCACTTGAGATCTTGATGACATTCTGTTTTGCTGTCAAGAGTTCTCCTTTGAGCCGGACATTCTCACTCTCACATGTTTTGAGCTTGAGAGAGAGTTTGTCGTTGGTTTTAGACAAATTCAGAGATTCCTCATACAGCTTCTCGTAAGCTTGTTGTAGTTCATCGCCATTGATCTCATCAATGTCTTCAGATGTTTCATCGTCCTCTCTTTGCTTCTCATTCTCCTTAACCTCATCCAATCTAGCAACCAAGGCAGACAAGTTGTTGGATGGAGGTGGAGGTGAATCTCCTCTTTCATGGAATTGGCTCAGAATTTCCCATGCATCTTTAGCCTTTGTGCAGTGAACGACCCGTTGCTGTTCTTCATTAGAAATTGCTCCACGAATAATGATTAGGGCTCTCTGATTGCCCGGATTATCTGCACTTTCTGTATCTTCTTCAATGGTTTGCCAACCTTCTGGTTCAAAGGCTCTCAGAAAAGCCCTCATTCTGATTTTCCAATACAGGTAGTTGGTCCCATCAAAGGTGGGAGCATGATGCAAGTTCTGACCACGGCTGATTCCGAAGGCTTTGGAAGAGGTTGAGAAACCGTGGCCCAAAATGCCATGAAAGCACTATCCCCATCTTCACCAGATTCAGGTTCTTCGGGTTCTTGCTCCGACCCGCTTTCATCATCCCAAGTTACGGTGTAGACTTTCTTCCGATTCTTTTTCGTAGGGCATTCAAGGGACATATGGCCAAACCCTTGACATTCATAGCACTTGACCCCTGGCCCCCTAACAACCTTCTTTTCAGTAGTTTGAGCAAATTTTGGTGGAAAAGCAAATTTTTTGGTGGAAAAGTTTTAGTTTGTCATTACTCTTATCTTTTGAAATAGGGGCTCTGAAATTAGGCTTCTTTTTCAAAAAAATTTTAAACTGTTTTGTAAGCATAGCCGTCATCTCAGACTCTAAATCAAATTCAGTCTCCGGAGGTTTTGCAGTCTCATGAGTACTTGTGAAAGCCATACTTTCTTTTTGCTTTTTCTTGGAAATTTGGTGTGCTTCATAAGTCTGCAAATTTCCAACCAATTGATCGAGCTTAAGGGTATCAACATTCTGAGCCTCCTCAATGGCTGTCACCTTTGATTGGAACCTCTCGGGAAGGGACCTCAAAATTTTTCCCACAACTTTTGCTTCCTGGATTTTTTCACCGAGAGTGAAACAGGAATTCACGATATCACTGAGTTTTGCATAGAAATCATCAAACGTCTCATCGTCGCGCATAAAAAGGGTTTCAAAGGCGGATGTGAGACGTTGAAGTTTTGACCTTTTGACAGAGGTGGTTCCTTCGTGAATTGTTTCAAGAATATCCCACGCCTCTTTTGCTATTTCACACGTGCAAATTCGACGGAATTCTTCAGGTGTGACAGAGCAGAAGAGGGAGTTGAGAGCCTTGCTGTTCCAACTCGAGTTCTGGTAATCAGTTGTGTCCCATTTATCAAGGGGTTTAGGAATATCAATGCCATCTATAGTGACAATAGGTTCACTCCACCCAAAGACAACGCAGTGCCAAACTTTCTCATCGATGGATTTTAAAAATGCTCTCATACGAGCTTTCCAATAAGAATAGTTTGTACCGTCAAGTAAAGGGGGTCTATGAGTCGAGTTACCTTCACGAATAGAATCCATAATACTAGTCACACAAAATCACACTCCTATAGTTTTGATAAAAACAAAAGTTTTTTGATAAAACAAAGAGTGACCTGCTCTGATACCAATTGAAAATCCTATGTGATTCGTGATTAGATAAAGATTAAAATATTCCAAATCCCAAAAATTCCAAAACACTCAATCTAAAATCATCAAGCACTTACGAGAGTGATTTTAGTTTGTTTGTTTTTAGGAATAAATAATAAATCAACACAAACGATTTTTTACGTGGAAAAACCACAATTGAAGAACCTTCAATTGTAATCAAAAACCACGGGCGAACCGCCACTAATCAATCCACTACAGAAGGACTACAAGGTTACAAAGAAACCATACAAATTACCCAACCCAGTCAATTTGTCTCTGAATCTTCTGTAACCCTTTCACCACGCCTTCGTCACGGAACTGATTCTGAAGTTGATTCCACACCACAACTTCACTTGTCGAATTAACGACTACGTAAAGAATCAAACGCCTTTTGAAACTTTACGTGTTGATCTTCGGATCCCACCGAAGAGAACACTCTTGAATATGTAGTATCAAACTCTTTGATGTATGAATCTCAACTCATGAGTTTAGAACTCTCTCAAGAACATCAAAGAAAACTCATCAAACTCTCAGAAGAACACTTCAAACAAAACTCTAGAATTCTTGAATCAGATCTAGAAAAAAGTTAGATTAGTTTTAGGAGAAAACCATCTACTTATAGACAACCAAAAAGAATCCCAATCCTGAAAGAAACCAATCACTTGAAAAATTCCGGATTCTGAAGCTCGCTCGAGCGAGGCTCCTCTCGCTCGAGCGAGAAGCTTATCTCGCGTGATTTCTACTAGTGCCTTCGCTCGAGCCACGAACTCTTCGCTCGAGCGAGGAAACAACACTTTCAGGTTTTTGTATGGAAGCAATTCGTCGCTCGAGCCACCTTCATCTTCGCTCGAGCGAGCATTGACCTTCGCTCGATCCACCAATTCCATGCTCGAGCGCACATTCATCTCCTTCAGGTTTTATACCAGACGCAGTCCTTCGCTCGAGCGAGGACATCTTCGCTCGAGCGAGGAAGAAAAAAACACAGAAAATTTACAACTCAATCACTGAGTTTTGTTCGCGGGATTTTGACAAGATAGGACCTAACACCACATCTTTTCCTGCACAAAAATCCTGAAGGGTGAGCATAAAGCCCAATAGGAAATCCTTAACAAAGTATATACATTTTATACAACTCTCAAAAGATGAAATGCACATGCCATGCTATGCCCTTTTGAAAGAAAATCACATCTTCATCTTTGAAAACCATCATGCTCAATGATGTCATGCAATTTCAATTCTTCAAAACTTAACAATTCATTTCAAGAGCGGTAAATACGACTCTGGTAATTCCTAGTGTTAGGTTTCTATTCTTGGCAATCCCGTTTGACAAAACTCCTTTCAGTTGTACTTGTTTTTGCACTTTTATTTTAGTGAGGCTGTGAGTTTATTAGATGCGAATCCAATCCGAATTGTGCCTTGCAGAGAAGTTTTGTGATGTTAATTCTTTCAAGATTGCCACTTCGCTAATTATGACGGGGATCGAGCTGCGTCTGTATAAAAACCTGAAAGAGATGATTTCACGCTCAAGCGTAGGTTGTTTGGCTTGAGCGAAGCCACTTATGGAAAACACGCGTTTTTGGTTCCTCGCTTGAGCGAGAGAGTCTTCGCTCGAGCGAGCATCGCGATTTAGATTTCTATAAGTAAGTGTTTCTGTCAGATTTTAAGATTACTGCTCCAGATCTTCTTTTTGGATATTAAGGTTTATATCTGGGGATATTTTGCTAGTTTTCTTTGATGTTTAATTGAGTATTCAACTCATGGGTTAAGAAGAATACATCAAAGGTTCGTTTGTTCATTCTATACAAAAGAGAGAGTTGTTCTTCGGTGGATTCTAAAGAATTTGAGCCTGAAGCTTTGGTGGATTCTGGAGTGGCTCATCGTGAAGACAATTTTGAGGTGAAGACGGGGTTGGAAGAGACACATAGGGGTTGGTTCAATTTGGCCGTGGATTCACTAGGTAATTGAGAGTATACCTATGTAATTCCTTTATATCTTCTTAGTGGATTGTTTTGTGGCTGTTGCCCGTGGTTTTTTTATCACAATGGAATAAAAAACCACAGGCAAAAGCTTTGGTGGATTCTGGAGTGGCTCATCGTGGTTTTTTTTTATCACAATTGTGATAAAAAACCACAGGCAACAGCCACAAAACAATCTACTAAGAAGATATAAAGGAATTACACAGGTATACTCTCAATTACCTAGCGAATCCGCGCCCGAATTGAACCAACCCCTATGTGCCTCTTTCAACCCCGTCTTCACCTCAAAATTGTCTTGACGATGAGCCACTCCAGAATCTACCAAAGCTTCAGGCTCAAATTCTTCAGAATCCACCGAAGAACAACTTTCTCTTTTGTATAGAATAAACAAACAAACCTTTGATATATTCTTCTTAACCCATGAGTTGAATACTCAATTAAACATCAAAGAAAACTAGCAAAATATCCCCAGATATAAACCTTAATAACCAAGAAGAAGATCTGAAGGAGTAATCCTAAAATCTGATAGAATCACGTACTTATAGAAATCTGGGACTGCGAAGCTCGCTCGAGCGAAGACTCTCTCGCTCGAGCGAGGAACTAATCTCGCGTGTTTTTCCATAAGTGGCTTCGCTCGAGCCACATAACCTTTGCTCGAGCGTACATTCATCATTCTCAGGTTTTTTGCCAGACGCAACCTTCGCTCGAGCGAGCAAGGGCGGACAGGCAACTTTGATTTCCGTCATAGTCAGCGAAGTGGCAATCTTGAAAGCATTAACATCATAAACTTCTCTGCAAGGCACAATTCGGGTTGGATTCGTATCTAAAAACTCATAGCCTCACTGAAATAAAAAGTGCGAAAATAAGTACAACTGAAAGGAGTTTTGTCAAACGGGATTGCCAAGAATAAAAACTTAACATAAATAATTTTTAATTGCGGAAAAATCACATTTGTCAACTTAAAAATAATTTGGTAACCCAAATTTTTTTGCAAAGACTTACATGATTTTGTCATAAAAATCATGTTTTTGGCAACTAATTTGAATTAATTGTCGCGAAAAATCGAAGCAGAAGGTAAAAGACAATCTCTTGGAATTACAAATGTACATATTATTTTAAGCACAATCTAGTTTGTATTTGTTTCAGACTTTCGATCAGTTACGTTTATTTGGTCAAGCCTACTTGTCATTTACTCATCAGTTAAGTCATTGACAAGCGAGATAAACCCATTGTGGTACTAACCACTTCCCATGTATCCAAAGTATTCAAACCCGATACGCTCTGATACTAAGTTGTAATGCCCCAAAATAAATACAACAAGCCCATCTCATAAGTGGAAATAGAATTGAATTAACATGCCTTCATTCATCAAAGTGGATATACATGAGAGATAGATACAAGAAGAAGTGAAGGTTACACAGATAATCATTCGCCTTAATGGCTTACATGTTTCCAAGATAATTCTTGGTTACAACAAAAGTAGACCTTCAGTCCCTTTGGTAGGACAAAAGTTAAGTACAAAAATAATAAGATTGAGCCTTCAGCTTCAGAGTCCTCCCGAGCTAAGTCCTTAGAGGAGGCATATCACCAGCACTTGAAAATGGTTATTCACAAGATAAGGTGAGCCAAAGCCCAGTAGAAACAGTCTAATACAATATATGAACTTTAACAAGGTTATAAATATGATGCACATGTTCACTACTCAAAGATAAGATTGTTTACCACACTTTTTCCTTCCAAAACCATACTATGCCAAGTACTATATTCCAATCCAATTTATATCAATTCGTTTCCCGTCATTTCATATTTCCTCAATTCATGAGTCACACCATTGTTATCCAGACAACCCAACTGAGGCTACAACTCAGTTATTTTCTTACCACACAACCATTACACACATACCCTTTAATTTGCCATTTTACGGAAATTTCATCCATGGGATTCAGCACCCAAGTATACACAACGTTTTCTGGACTTTCACCCTGGACGTACAGGCCAACTTAATTCAATGGAGTCCATCCCCTTTCTTCTCTCAAACATGGAGTACATCCACTTTCTCCTCCCAAACATCATACATATATAATGTATTAAAATACAGTCATATTTAATGACAACCAACAAGAGATTAGTTTCAATTTACCTAATCCTCATGCAATTTCTACAACAATCATAGCTATCCTTCACCGATAGCCCAAAACAGATATTTCTAAACAGATATACAATCTCAAAGATAGATAAATAGTCCAAATCCCCATGGGTGAGAGGTAATACATATCCAACTCTACCATTTACATAAACACTCATCGAATTTCATATTCCTATTACCAATTTCATTATTTAAGCAAAATAATTATTTGAACAATTTAGGGCAAAACCCCATTTCCTTCCAAACCTCATCCCAACCACAAAATCATCTATTTTAACACATCCCAAGTTCATATTCATTCCCATGACCCTTTTTAAGGCATTCTTTTTGAAAACCCTTCTTTTGAATTTAAACCCCAAACCCTAGGTTTGCTAAAATCACCTCCAAATCCAATGTTTCTTACACATCAAGAAATAATCAAGTTAAAAACCATATGAGAGTGTAGAAAATCCCTGCCTCGAGTTTAGAAGCTGAGGGAGAGAATGAAGACACTTCAAACACGTTGAAATCCAAGTCTATTCGGATGAGAGTAAAGCCCTTGAGATGCTCTATCTTTTTATCAAAGAGGGTAGGGCGTAGAAACCACTAAATCTAGGTGAAAAAGTAAAGAGAGAGTGAGTTTTAGAGAGAGAAGGTCTCAACTTTAGGGTTTAGAGAGAATTAGATCTGAAAAAAGTGATGAAAAGTCATTATCGCGAACTAATATACGCATAGTCTGCTCGAGCACAATAGTTGACGCTCGAGTGTCAGACACAATAAGTTATTCCACTCGAGCGCAAGAAATGACGCTCGAGCGCCAAGACACAAAACAAAAAGGCATTACTGCTTGAGCGCAAGAAGTGACGCTCGAGCGTAAAATATACATATCCAGTAGTTTTGTAGAAAACAGACCATCGCTCAAGCGTAAGAAAGGAAGCTCGAGCATAGAAAGAACCGATTGAGCGTAGAATACATTCTCCCAGTAGTTTTGCAAACCTGTAAAAGTACTGAGAGTTTGTAAAGCCCGCTCGAGCGTGAGAAGTGTCGCTCGAGCGGAAGAGCAAAAATCTGGGTAACAAAAGTTTGAAAACCAAGTAACCAACGTGTTCCAAACATGTTGAATATCCAAACTTAAGAAAGAATAAACGAGAAATGATATAAACAACATTCAAAAACCATAAACCCGAGTCCGGAACATAAAAAGGGTTGGGTCAAAATCGGAATCGCTATAAATAGTGAATCAATGCAAAAGATAAATTGAAAGCGTGCAAAACGATACAAATCAATTGATGAATTACGTTAATTACTAGTAAAGAAAAAAAAAACACAAGTTTGATTTTTGTTCTGTTGATGAAGAGGTTGCTCTTATTATTATGATGCTTTCTACGGTAAATGGAAGGGTGATGGCAAGGGAAAAGAACAAAAAGGAAAAATTAAGATGGAAGAAAACACAACAACATGTGAGATTGAATGTGAAGATAGAAAAATTGACAACAATAATGATGATGATAGCGGCAAAGGAAAGAAGAAAAAAGAAAAAGAAAATTGAAAATAAACGTTGTGTTAAAATTTTATTCTCAACATCGTGACAAAAGAAATGGTCTGACTTCTAGAGATTTGTACAATCTAGTATTTATTTGGGTATTAAACAGTGCTATAAATTTCCATGTTTTCTCTTAAATGTTTTATTTTATATGTTGGTCATCATCATTATCAGAATAATTATGATAGCTATTATGTTTATCATTTATTTTAGCTACATTTATTTCTTAACTTGTAATTCTTTTGTTTTTAAATCTACCAACATCTACTTGTCAATCAAATTTAGTGCACAATTGATTAAGGAAACAAGATTTTGATTTATTTTTTTTTTCTAAATCTTATATTCTTTTTATATTGTTTATATAGGATACAGGACCAATGACGTGACGACACGATGCTATCACCGCAAGAGAGAAACATTTAGTTTGTTTTAAAAAATGAAGGCTTCTTAACTTGTAATTCCTTTGTTTTTAAATCTACGAACATCTGTATGTTAGACAATTTTAGTTCACAATTGATTAAGAAAACAAGATTTAAATTTTTTTATTATTTTTTTAAGTCTTGCATTCTGTTTATATTGGTTACATAGGATACAGGGCCAGTGCCATCACAGAACGGTGTTGTCACCGCAAGAGGGCAACATTTAGTTTGTTGTAAAATAAGAAAGCTTCTTAACTTGTAATTCTTTTGTTTTTAAATCTACCAACATCTATAGGTGATTTATCAATAAAGCAAAACGGAAACAAATTTGATTTATGTTAATTCACCTGTTGAAGAGGTTGCTCTTATTATTATGACGATTGCTAATAGTAAATGGATGGATGATGGCATTGGAAAAAAAGAAAAAAAGAAAAAAAGGAAAACAGGAGATGGGAGAAAACATCACAATATATGAAAATGAAGGTGAAAAAAGGAAAAACGACAACAATGATGATTATGATTAGGGTAAGGGAAAGGAGAAAAAAGAAAATGGAAAACGGAGGAAAACGAAACAACATGTGACAATGAAGGTGAAGAAAGAAAAAATGACAACAATGATGCTGATGATCACCCCACCGTCGACATTAACAAAATGTACTCCACTATGATTCAAACTCGCAGTCAGACTCAGACCCTAACAAAGGTTGAATCACAAGAACTCCATAGATGCAATAAATCACTACAAGAAATTACACTTTTGCTAACTAAATAATTTTTAATTGCAAAAAAATTACATTTTTCGACCAAAAAACAATTTGGTCGCAAAAATCAATTTTTTATTTTCCGCGACTAACATGATTTAGTCGCAAAAATCATGTTTTTGGGGACTAATTAAAATTTTTTGTCGTGAATAATCAAAGCAAGAGGGTGAAAGACAATCTCTTATTATTATAAATGTACTTATTATTCTAAGCGCAATCTAGTTGGTAGTTGTTTCAGACTTTCTATCGATTACATTTATTTGGTCATGCCTACTTGTCATTTACTCATCATTTAAGTCGCTAACCATATTGTAGCACTATAAATAGACCGATAGGAGTGGACATGCCATCAACCATCCCCATCAATGGAAAAATATACATGTCAAATTTGCTTTAAAATGTTTCTCTAATGGAAAAGCCATAGGTGGTGGTCATATGAGAACTCATTTGGCTTTTCTTCCAATTCCTCTAAAGCCCATAGGACTACAACAACTTGTAGACCTAATCAAGGTAAATTCATCTGTATATGAATGTTCTAAAGGAGATTGAGAAGAAGGAAGCAACAGTGAATCAATGCAAAAGATAAATCGAAAGTGAGCAAAACTATTCAAATCAATTGATGAATTAGGTGATTTACCAGTAAAACAAAATGAAACATGTTTGATTTATGTTCCTTCACTTGTTAATAAAGAGGTTACTCTAATTATTATGATGCTTTGTAAAGGTATATGGCAGGATGATGGCAAGGGAAAAAAAGAAAAAGGAAAAAATCAAAATGGAAGAAAACATAACGACATGTAAGAATGAAGGTGAAGAAAGGAAGCACAACAACAATAATGATGATGATCGTGACAAGGGAGAAGAAGAAAAAAGAAAATGGAAATCGAAAATAAACGTTGCGTTAAAAGTTTAAATCTTAACATTGTAACAAAAGAAGTGATCTTACTTCTAGAGATTTGCATAATCTAGTGTTCATTTGGGTATTAAACAATTGTGGGTGCTGATTTCCAACCACACTGCCAAACAAGAACTCAGCAGGAGGGCACAGGCAGAATAGATCGCCCTCGAACAACCTGTCACAGAAAGATAAGACTCCGACGACGGTTCGTCCACCCGGGGGCACTCCGACGATCAAGTCAGTACTCAATTATCTCTCAAAAATAGCAAACAGTGCTTAACTCACTAATTAGAATACAAAAAGCGTACCTTAGACCCACAAGGGTGCTTTACTTTTATAGCCAGCACTAACCTGATCTCTGTAGAAGCCTAGCTTCAATGGACTCTGGCTCAATGCTCATCCTAGACTCCCTAGCCAGATAGAGATAAACTCCCTAAGAGCTTTATCTTTATCCATACTAAGGTCCTCCCCAGTTCTAGGACTTCTGTCCTTTATCCCCTTATCTCGGATTCTGGTATCTCCGCAGATAACCTCGACTTAACCGAGATCACCTCGGCAACATGACCAAGACATGTGGCATCTCGGCTGACACTCCGTTGCCACCTTGGCCACGTGTTGTCATTCACAAAATATGTCCCCACAACTGCCCCCTAGGTTCTATTACCTCGGCATCCTGAGGTGATGGAACCTATATCGTTTGTCCACATAGCACGTTGGCTAAGACGTACTCCATCCTTCATGACCGAGATCATCATATGTCAGCTTGACATGACCAAGACTCTGCAGTCTACTTTATTAATGACCAAGAACCAAGAACTAAGTTCTTCAAGTTCCTTAACCAGGACCGTTTCTCTAGCCGAGGTTCTTGCCTTATTAAATCAAAAACTTCAAGAGTTCCATCTGTGCATGAGCTATCACGCACGGTTTTCTCAACTTTTTATCCATGCGTCCTTTTCCCATTGATTCATACCTGACACGCGCCATCAAGTCGCGTCGCTTCTGCGCACGTTGCCTGACAGACACGTCGTCCAAGGCATATCATTATGGTTTGCCACCTTTTCGCGTTTTAACAAAACATCTCCCTCTCTCTCCGTCTTTTCACTTTACATTCTTGCTTTTTTTGCGTTTCAAGATTTTCTCTCTCTTAACAAATCCTCTACTTTATTGTTGTTTTTATCAAGCTCTCTGCAACTGTACTCTGTTCATCTCCTCCGACAAAGCTTTTACTGTTCTGCTCCACTTATTTCCGCCGTCTGACTCCAGCAAACCTTAACCTCGGACCCAACTGGTGAGTTCTTTGTTCTTTTTCAATTTTCAGTTTCAATCTTCGATGATTTTGAATACGTTTCCCTCTTTATCATCTGTCCATTTTCTGTTATTGAATCACTTGGATGGAAAACATGCTTGCTTGCAATTCTGTGTTGTTCAATCTGTCTCTGGGTCTATATATGCACACACTGTTCACATGATGTTTTAGCAATTTTGCCACTGTTCTTTGGTTGTTGCACGTCTGCACACGCTTACACAGTGTTCTCGAATTTCTGTTGGTTTTCTAGAGTCTGGATCATTACTCTTTTCTGTTTTTCTTGTTTATTTCCAGATTCTTGCCATTGATTTGTGTTTCCATATAGATTTAGGCTTGGGTTTTGATAAAGAAATCACATACTTAGAAAAATTGAAACAAACTCCCCTAGATCTTGAAAAACCCTTGCCCCAATTCCCATTAGGGTTTTAGCCGAGGTTCTTCAAACCCATATCAACCACTCTCCTCTGAAATCTTGCACCTTCCTCTTTTAGCCGACATCATGGGTATGTTCAGGTGGAGGGTAGATACCCCAGAAAAACTTGAGTACTTTAGGAGAGAGTTCTCCATCCCAGCCGATGTCCATCGTAGGTTGGCTGGGGGGGAGGACTCCATCATACCTGATGGGGATTCCATGCCTTTCCCAGTAGTGGCCTTTATAGAGTGTGGACTCCGGTTCCCTCTAGACATTCTCTTTAGGGAGGTCTGTCACTATTATAAGCTCAACCCTATGCAGTTAGCCATCAACTCATACCAGGTTATCAATGGCATAATTGAACTAGCACACCGAAAAAAAACTAGGATCACTTTAGCCGACATTCAATTTTGCTATACCATGTGTGGCCTCAAGTCCGAAAAAGGCTACATATACTACCTAAAGCCCAAATCCACTGCTTTTAACTTATTGCCGACCTCCCAGACTCCAACAAGGGTGTAGGAGATGATTAGTTCTTCGTCTCGAGCAACTAGGAGTTCTCACCTGATGAAGACCTCCACCTCTATCCCTTGAGTCGAACAGTGTTTAAAGAGGGTGATGGTAAGGACTAAGTCATTCTTATAACCACCCTTCTGTTTAGGACTTGTCAAATTGATATATCTTCATCTTAAACACTTTTGTTTTCTTACTTTCTTTTTTGCAGCTCTCCCCCAGCCAGCAAAGGGATTTCGACAATCCTTCGTTCCCAGCCAAGATCTAAAGAGGCTGTTAGATCTCCCTCTGCAGAAGCGCAAGACGCCTCTTCTACTGAACTACATACCAACTTACAAGTCGGCCTTGCCCGATGTACCTCGTCGAAACAAGACTCCCTTTTCTGCCACAACTCTACCAGCAACTTTATCTCCAAGGCCAGATCAGGCCTCTACTTCTGACCTAACTGATTAACCATCTACCTCAGCCCCTCAACTAATTCCTCCATCCCAGCGCCAACGTTGACACCGAGTTTCAATTTCTACCCCTGCCGCAGAACCCGCAGCCGTACACGCTGACTTTCTGAGTCATCGACTTACGACCCAGAAAACCTACCTCCTGCACTTCTAACTATCCGCCTTGGCACCAAAGTAACTGTAGCCGCCACTGCTGAAGAGATAGGGCGCAAACCAACAGTTGTTGAAGACCTACTCTCCAATAACCCCAGGGTTGTGATGGTGCAATCCTCGTCCTCTCCATTCCAACCAAATCCAAAGCCAAAAAGGATAAAGAAGGACAAAGCAAAGGCCACAGTGACTCAGATCGATTCTAAGGACATTATGCCAATTTCCAAACTTGTCGAGGCTGAAAAGAGTGCCCCTTCTGCCGATAAACGTTCAACCAAGGTCCCATCATCTGATGCCCTACCGGCCAAAAAGCCGAGATCCGACCACCCAGAAAGCACCAGCTATTCTCGCACCATAACCTAGGCACCCGAGGTTATGGTCGACAACAGACCCCTTATTACCGATGATAGTGCGGCAAATCTTGAAGTCGGCGCAGCCCTGTCAATGGTTGTTCTTCTGCCAGAAGACATGAACCGCATGGCTGAGTTACATATGTATGAGAACTTTGCTCTCATGATGCAACACTCGGTTTTGGTAATCCTCTTATACTTATTTCTTTATATTTCTTTTTATACTTAGTAAAATCTCACTAACCTGTCTTACTTCTTGCAGGCTATTCAGCATGCTCACTCATATGCTGTCAAAACCGAGATGATGAGGAAGGAGTTAGCAAGAAAGACCAAGGAAGCAGCCAAACTCCTATCCTCACTCAATAAAGCCGAGGCCAACAATCAAGCTCTAATGGACCAGGCTAAGGATGCCAAAGCTGCTCAGAGTTTGGCCGAGGAAAAAGCCAAAACGGCCAATGACGAAGCCAAGGCCGCAAGAGCCGACCTTGAAATAGCCAAGGCCAAGGCAGCTGACATAGAGGCCAAGCTTCAAGAGGCCCTTGCCTCTAAGGAGGCCAAGGTAAAGGTGGCTGATGAAAAAGCATTTGAAGAGGGGCAGGCCGCCGTTCGTGATCAATACAAACAGCAAGTCAACTTGGCTTGCAACCGAGGTTATTACCTCAGTTGGACGGCGACTCTCAGCAACTTAGCTGTGCCGATGGACTCCGACCTCCGAGACATCAATCAACTTCAAGTGCCTTTCCCTCTAGAGCCTAAGGACTCTGGTGATGAAGCCGACGAAGATGGTGCCGAGGATGGTGAAGCTGATGAAGTGGAGGAAGAGGCTGCCACTGATCCCAAGTCTCCCACTCTCAACGAGCAAATAGACTTAACTCAAGATGAGGAGGATGACTTGGTCTCCACGAGCGTCTCTCCCAATCCAACAACCTCTGAGGCCGAGGTTCAGTGCACTAAAAGGAGTCTGGATCAGACTTTACAAGAAATAGACGCCGAGATAGCGCCCGAAAATAATGCAACACCGCCATCCGAGGTTGACAAATCACAGATCAGTCCTAGTACTTAGGATATTTCATCTTTTCCTTGTACTATTTCTTCTTTTAGTTGTATTTTGTTTTGTCTGAACAATGTTTAGCTTCATATTTGGCCGATGTGCCCCTTTTGTAATTTGAACAAGTAATCTTTTTTTGAATGCAAGTTTCCTTCTTTCTTCTAAGTGTTTGAATGCCTTCTTTTCTCTTATGTATGTTTACCACTTTCATACTTAGAATAATTTTGCATGTCTTCAAAGTATACCTTTAACTGTATAATCTCCTCAGAGTAAAGTACCTCGAATATATCTTTTAATTGTCTATCTTGGCCTTGGCTTAACACTTAAAAATATTGTGAAATATTTTTACAAATGTTGTTTCTTTACACTTGCCACTACTTACTATCTTCTATCAATAATTATGTCTTCTATCCTTCCCAAGTTTGGTAACCTAGTCATATCGACGAGGACGTATGTCGGGTACTTCTTTCAATATGACCTTAGCTTAACTGCAACTTGTAAATTTTTCTGAAAGTTCAACAAGTGTTAAGCCAATTCTTAACCTGTAAATGTTTCCAAAAAAATTCAACAAGCCCAAAGCACTTCAAATTTTTAAGCTCATCTATCATTCTCCAGCTCTCTACCCCCCCTAATGTGAACCTAAGTTTCACTTATGTTCACATTAAACACATATAGTCTTTCGCCAAAGTCGGATTCAAACAAAGACTAGCCGAGGTTCTCAACCTTAGTTTCTCTGTTAATGCACTTAGTTCCATTCCAAATTTAATCCTGCCGACATGGCAAGTCTTGTTTCAATTCAACTTAGTTCAACTTTATTATATACAAGTATAATTCAACTCTGCCATATAATAAGTCTAAGTTACTTGTTATGTTTCAATCAGAAACATCGCCAACTTAGTTCAACTCTATTATATGCAAATATAATTCAACTCTACCATATAATAAGTCTAAGTTACTCGTCATGTTTCAATCAGAAACATCGCTAACTTTGTTCAACTCTATTATATGCAAGTATAATTCAACTCTGCCATATAAGAAGTCTAAGTTACTCATCATGTTTCAATCAGAAACATCGCCAACTTAGTTCAATTCTATTATATGCAAGTATAATTCAACTTTGTCATATAATAAGTCTAAGTTACTCGCCATGTTTTAATAAAAAACATCGCCAACTTAGTTCAACTCTATTATATGCAAGTATAATTCAACTCCGCCATATAATAAATCTAAGTTATTCGTCATGTTTCAATCAGAAACATCACCAAAGGACTGGTTAGTCCTATCACACAAATTTCACATTCTTAAAAAATCAAGCTAAAAATTTTATTACTACCTCGGCTAAGAAAATTATGACATAAATTTTGAAAAACAAAAAAGTCTAATGATAGAAAAACTTTAAGTTGCCAGTGTTCCAGGGTCTTGGCAACTCTTTGCCTTCACTATCTTCAAGCCGATATGACCCATTGCCGGTGACCGAGATGATTCTATAAGGCCCCTCCCAATTTAAGCCCAGCTTTCCCTCCCTAGGATCTTTCTTGTTGCCGACCACTTTCCTTAGTACCAGGTCCCTAACTTTGAACTCTCTTAGGTTGACCATTTTATTATAAGCCCTAGCAAATTGTTGCTGGTATGCCCCCAGTCGAATTGCTGCTCTCTCCCTTTTCTCCTCAAGTAGGTCTAGATCTCGGGTCAGGAATGCCTCGTTAGTTCCATTCTCTACTCCTTGGGTTCTGATCCCTGGGATGCCGACTTCCAGTGGGATAACTGCTTCTGTGCCACAAGCCATGGCAAATGGGGATTCCCCAGTTGATCTTCTCGACGTAGTTTGATATGCCCAGAGTACATTGGGCAACTATTCCACCCATTTTCCCTTTGCTGCTTCCAGCCTCTTCTTGATCCCATCCAAGATAGTTTTGTTAGATGTTTCTGCCTGACCATTACTCTGAGGAAAACTTGGAGTGGAGTAATAGTTCTTGATTTTGCACTTTGCACAGAAGCTTTTGATTAATTTACTGTCAAATTGTGTGCCATTGTCGGCTATTATTTCCCTTGGGATTCCAAACCTGGTGATGATGTTCTTCCATATGAAGTTCTTCACATTAATGTCCCGAATTTTCGCAAGGGGTTCAGCTTCTACCCACTTTATGAAATAGTCAGTTGCTACCAACAGGAACTTCCTTCATCCAGTTGTTTGGGGTAGTTGTCCAACAAGATCCATGCCCCACTGGGCAAATGGCCAAGGGCTAGACACTGGGTTCAAATCTGCTGCTGGTTGATATATCAAAGGCGTGAACCCTCGACACTTCTCACACTTTCTGACATAGGCTTCAGCATCCTTCTGCATGTAGGGCCACCAGTACCCCCGAGTAATGGCCCTATGAGCAAGTGATCTGCCCCTAGCATGGCTTCCATATACTCCTTCATGTATTTCATACAAGAAGTCTTCAACTTGTGAGGGATGCACACATCTCAAAAGCGGACCGGTAAAAGACCTTTTGTAGAGATGTCCTTCTGCTGTCAGGCTAAACCTAGCTGACTTCAGTCTAGTCTTATATGCTTCTTTGCGATCATCTGGCAGCTTCCCATCTCTAAGGAACATTACTATTGCATCCATCCAACTTGGGCCCATCTCCACACACATTGCTTCATACTTTGTGATCAGTGGTTCCACACTTGGTCCTGACAATAATCAACCATTATTGTCCTTGTCTCCCCTGATTTCATTGCACTAGCTAGCTTAGCCAAGGCATCGGCATTGTTGTTGTCATCTCGGCTAATCTGCTGTAATCGGTAGTCCTGAAACAAGGCTAGCAGTCTAACAACCTCTTTGACATAGGCTATCATTCTTTCATCTCAGGCTGCATACTCGCATGTTGCTTGGTTCACAATAAGCTGGGAGTCACAGAAGACCACCACATCATCGGCTTCTATTGCTGCTACGAACTTTAATCCTGCGATCAGTGCTTTATATTCTGCTTGATTGTTCGAGGCTTTGAACCCTAAATGAATAGACTGCTCTAACATTCGCCCATTTGGAGATACCAACACCACTCATACCCCTGCTCCCTAACGGTTTGAACTCCCATCAACAAACAGGCGGAAGGAGTCGCCAATATAGATATTGTAGGGCTTGAGTTTTTCTTCTTTCCTCTGACTTGCTGTGGGGTTTTTCATTCCCAGTTGGGTCTCTTCTCATTCCCCTGGACATCCTAGGCCACGGCTCACCGAAGCCCGACGTGGGATGGCACCTGGTGTGAACTCGGCCACAAAGTCGGCTAGAACCTAGCCTTTGATTGTTGTTCTGGGTCTGAACTCTAAATCATATTGGCCTAGTACCACTGCCCATTTGGCCACCCTGTCTATTAGATCTCCTTGTTGTGGTAGGGACTTCAAGGGGTGCTCAGTCAATACCACAATCTTATGAACTTGGAAATAATGGTTCAACTTCTTGGAGGCCATGATTAAGGTCAATGTCAATTTCTCCAGGGGTAAATACCTGGTCTCTGCGCCTGCTAGGGTTTTACTCACATAGTATACTGCCTTTTGATCTCCCTTTTCTTCTCTAATTATCACTGCACTTACTGCATGCTCTGAAACCGCCAAGTACAAGAATAGCTCCTCTCCAGGTACTGGATTTAAGAGAACTGGAGCTATGGTCAGGTATCTTTTCAAGTCAACCAAGGCGACTTCACATTCCTCTGTCCACAAGAAATCTGTGGCCTTTTTCAATAGACTGAAAAATGGTTTACACTTGTCTGAACTTCTGCTTATAAATCTATTCAGGGCTACGGCCCTTCCAGTCAACATTTGCACTTGTTTTGCCGACGTTGGGCTTTTCAAATCCAGAATGGCCTTAATTTGATCTGGTCTTGCCTCAATGCCCCTTTTGGTAACCAAGTATCCCAAGAAGTTACCAGACCCAACTCCAAATGCACATTTCGAAGCATTGAGTCAAAGCCGATATGTTCTAAGGATGTCGAAAACTGCTTTTAAGTTAGCTAGATGATCCTCAGGTTCTTTGGTCTTCACGACCATGTCATCGATGTATACTTCTACTGTTTTGCCATTTAGATGTCTGAACATCTTGGTCACCAATCTTTGGTAAGTTGCTCCTGCATTTTTCAACCCAAAAGGCATCACTCTGTAGCAATACAACCCTTTTGGGGTGATAAATGCATTCTTCTCCTCATCAATAGGGTACATGGCTATCTGATGGTACCCTCTGTAAGCGTCCAGGAAGCTCATCCTTCCGTGCCCTGAAGTGGCATCCACTAATTGATCGATCTTGGGGAGTAAGAAGCTGTCTTTGGGACAAGCCTTATTCAGGCTGGTAAAGTCCACGCAGACCCTCCACTTCCCATTCTTATTTTTCACAACAACTGTGTTTGACAACCAAGTTGGGTAGTTTACCTCCTGAATGGCTCTGGCCTCCAATAATTTGTCCACTTCCTCTTCAACTGCCTCAACATGCATCAACGTCGGCCTCCTTGCTCGTTGGATGACTGGTATAGACAACCTATCTACGTTGAGCATATGGCATGTGACCTCGGGATCAATGCCAGGCATCTCGTATGGCGTCCATGCAAACACCTCTATGTTCACTCGCAAGAATACTTCCAACTCTCTTTCTTCCTCTTCGGCTAATCGTGAGTCGAAAAGGAAGAAGCACTCTTCATCATCTTGTTGGACCAGAACTTTCTTCAAGGCTTCCTCGCTTTTGTCGGCTGGCTCTTTACCGACGTCATCCAGGACCTCCATGTCTTCGTCCTCAATCTTTACTGTTTCTGCCTCTCGCACGTTACAGGTGGATTTCATTGCTTCCATGGAGCAATTCTTTTCTTGCACCTAATCCCCTCTGGCCTCCTCGATTCCATGCTCTGTTGGGAACCGTAACAGCTGGTGCAGCGTTGAGGGAATAACCCTCATTACATGCAACCATGGCCTCCCCAGGATAACATTGTAAGGGGAGGAGGTGTTAATTACTGTGAACTCTATACTTACCTTCTTCGTGCCTGCCTGCACCTCCAAACTTATTGCTCCCAGAGGCCACGTCGGCGTTTCATTGAACCCGACCATTGGGTTGTTGGACTGCTTTAGATCATCTCGGTGAATGCCGAGCTCCTTGTAACATCTGACATACATGATGTCATAAGAGCTGCCTTGGTCAATCAGAATGCACCTTACCTGGCATTCTCTAATCTTAAGGGATATCACCAGAGCATCATTGTGTGGATACTGCACCATGTCTAGGTCAGCTTCAGTAAAGGACACCATTGGTCCCTGGTACTCGTCTGCCCTAGGCCTCTTTTGTTGGATTTGATACACCTGTTGTAAGTGTTTGACCCTCTGAGTCTCCTCTCGTACCTCGTTCTTATTGACCTTTGAGTGAATCACAATGATCACTTGAGGTCCGTCCGCTTGCAGTTGTGGTGTTGGTGGTGGTGGTGCTACCGGTGCTTGTGGCAGCCTTGCTTGCTCTTCCCTTGTTCTGGCCTCATCTACTTGGTCCCTTAAGTGACCTTGTCTTACCAGATCTTCCAAATGTGCTTTTAGGGCTTTACAACCCTGAGTCAGATGCCCATCCTCATTGTGGTAGGCACAGTACTTCCCAAGGCTTCTTTCCATAAATTCACCAGGAATCTTCTTTGGCGCTCTATAGTAAGGCTGGTTCCTGATCCTTTCCAAGACTTTGTAAAACGGGATCTGGAACACTGTGGTGACTGCTTGTGCAGCTCTCAGTCCTGTTTCTTGTCTGTTATATTCAGTATTACCTCGGCCTCGCTTCGGCGAGCCATTTCTCTTCTCCTATTTCGACGCCTTTGTCCCTAACATGTCTTCTTCAGCTCTCGTATATTTCTCGATCCTGGCCATGAGTTCCTCCATACTTTTTGGCAACGTCTTTGCTAGTGACTTTCGAAGCAGGCAGTCATCGTTCAGGTCGTTCTTAAAAGATACAACCGCCAACTCTTGGTTGTACCCTAGTATTCGGTTAAAAACCTCATAATACCTTTTGGCAAAAGTCCTGAGGCTTTCATCCTCGCCAATTCCCAGTGCCATCAGGGAGTCTACCCTCAACAGCTGCAGTTTGTTTGTAACAAACCTGGCCACAAACATCTTAGCCAGGCCTTCCCAACTTTTCACAGTTCCTTTCAGCAACTTGTGAAACCAATATGATGCGATTTCCCCGAAGGATGAGGGGAACACCTTGCAGAGCAACGGTTCGTTCCCAATATACAGTGCCATTGAGTTCAAGTATAAACCGACGTAAAAGTTCGGATCGGACTTACCATCATATATCTGGAACCTTGGCATGTGAAACCTTTTTGGGGCCTCAAACTTATCTAACTCTACTGAAAACGGCGTTCTCGGCTTGACCGGGGATGTGACCTTGGCATCTTGTCGCTTCCTCTAGAGGTAATCCCTCAAATCCTCCTTAGTCAGTCCAGGAGCTCGGCTGTCAACGAATTTCAGCCTTTTTGGTGCACTGCTCCCAGTGTCGTGATGAGTCCTCTTGGACCTCCCTTCATTCACTGTGTCAAAACAAAGCTCCCTCTCCTTGAACATGCCGATGTTCCTTGACGTAGGTCTCATTGGCACGGTGTGTCTTCTGAGATTCTCTTCTCATCGATTCTCCTCACCCGACCTCCGTGAAGGTCGATGCGAATGCTCCTTTATCCTGTCATGCTGAGGAACTGCAATGATTGCTTTCTTCCCCCCTTTCAGGGCATCGTTTTTGGCCACTGGAATCAGCATGTCCTCCAATGGAAACAACGGCTGCATGACGTTGTTCTGCATCATGAAGTTGACAACCGATTGTAGGTCTGCCAACTTGTTTGCCATCCCCTTCATCTCGCCGTCCCTCCTCAGGCATCTATCTTTCCATACCTGGAGGTCATTTTCGTTGTAATACTCACCTCGACCAGCCTTCTTCGGTACGTCTCCCTCTTGGCCGACGTCTTTTTTCCCAGGATTCTGCTCCTGGGGCTCTTCATTATAGTTATCCTCCCCTACGTTAGGATCGGCGTGTTTTCCACTCCCACTGGGGATGTCGTCCCTATTCTTTTCTTTCTACTCGTCGTTGGCTATCTATTCTCTTTACACTTCCCACAGACGGTGCCAAATTATAGTGCTGATTTTCGACCACACTGCCAAACAGGAACTCAGCAGGAGAGCACAGGCAAAATAGATCATGCCTGAACAACTTGTCACAGAAAGATAAGACTTCGGCAGTGGTTCGTCCACCCGAGGGCACTCCGAGGATCAAGTCAATACTCAATTATCTCTCAAAGATAGCAAACTGTGCTTAACTCACTAATTAGAATACAAAAAGCGTACCTTAGACCCATGAGGATGCCTTACTTCTATAGCCAACACTAACCTGATCTCTGTAGAAGCCTAGCTTTAATGGACTCTGGCTCAATGCTCATCCTGGACTCCCTAGCCAGATAGAGATAGACTCCTTAAGAGCTTTATCTTTATCCATACTAAGGTCCTCCCCAGTTCTAGGACTCCTGTCCCTTGTCCCCTTATCTCGGATTTCGGTATCTCCGCAGATAACATCGACTTAGCCGAGATCACCTCGGCAACATGACCAAGGCACGTGGCATCTCGACTGACACTCTGGTGCCACCTTGGCCACGTGTTGTCATTCATAAAATATGTCCCCGCAACAATGTTATAAATTTCCATATTATTACTTAAATGTTTTATTTCATATGTTGGTGATCATCATTATCAGAATAATTATGATTGGTATTATGTTTATCATTCCGTTTTAGCTATGTTTATTTCTTAACTTGTAATTCCTTTGTTTTTAAATCTACCAACGTCTACATGTCAGGCACATTTAGTTCACAATTGATTAAGGAAACAAGATTTTGATATACTTTTATTTTTTATTTTTTATTTTAAATCTTGCTTTCTCTTTATATTGTTTACATAGGACACAGGGCCAGTACTATGACAACACCATGCTGTTAAAACAATTGGGCAACATTTAGTTTTTTTTTTTTTTTTAAATAAACCTTCTTAACTCATAATTCCTTTGTTTTTAAATCTACCAACATGTATATGTGAGGCAATTTTAGTGCATAACTGATTAAGAAAAAATGATCTCGATTTTTTAAATATTTTTTTAAAATCTTCCATTCTCTTTACATTGTTTACATATGATATAGGGCCAGGGTCGTGACAGCACGATGCTGTCTTTGCAAAAGGGCAACATTTAGTTTGTTTTTAAAAAAAGAAAGCTTCTTAACTTGTAATTTCTTTATTTTTAAATCTACCAACATCTGTAGATGATTTACTAGTAAAGAAAAAGTAAACAAATTTGATTTATGTTAATTTACCTATTACAGAGGTTGCTCTTATTATTGTGACACTTGCTAATGGTAAATGGAAGGATGACGGCAAATGAAAAGAAGAAAAAAGGAAAACAAAAGATGGAAGAAAACATAACAATATATGAGAATGAAGGTGAAGAAAGGAAAAACAAGAACAATGATGATGATGATTGCGTCAGGGGAAAATGAGAAAAAAGAAAACGGAACATAGAGGAAAATGAAACAACATGTGAGAATGAAGGTGAATAAAGAAAAAATGACAACAATGATGTTGATGATCACACCACCACCGACAATAACAAAATGTACTCCACTAGGATTCCAACTTGAAGTCAGACTCAGACCCTAACAACGGTTGAAGCACAAGAACTCCACAAACGTGATAAATCATTACAAAAAATTAGACTTTTGTCAACTAAATAATTTTTAGTTCTGAAAAACTCACATTTGCTGACTAAAAAACAATTTGGTAGCTAAAATTTTTGTTTTCCACAACCAACATGATTTAGTCACAAAAAAATATGTTTTTTGCCGACTAATTTGAATTATTGGTCATGAAAAATTGAAACGGGAGGGTAAAAGACAATATCTTGGAATTATGGATTTACATATTATTCTCAGCGCAATCTAGTTCGTATTTGTTTCAGACTTTCGACCGGTTACATTTATTTGGTCAATCGTACTTGTCATTTACTCATCATTTAAGTCACTAACCATTTTGCAACACTAGAAATAGACTGCTAGGAATGAACAAACCGTCAACCATCCCCATCAATGGAGAAATATACATGTCAAATTTGCTCAAAATACTTCTCTAATGAAAAAGCCATAGATGGTTAGATGAGAACTCATCTTGCTTTTATTTGAGTTCCTACAAAGCATATACTACTACAAGAACCTATAGACTTAATCAATATAAAAATTCATCTGTATCTATATGTTCTAATGGAGAAAGAGAAGAAGAAAGCAATAGTGAATCATTGCAAAAGATAAACCGAAATCGTGCAAAATGATGTAAGTAAATTGATGAATTAGGCGATTTACTAGTAAAAAAAAAAAAAGAAACATGTATGATTTCTGTTCCTTCACCTATTGATGAAAATGTTGCTCTTATTATTATGATGTTTTCTAAGAGTAAATGGAAGGATGATGGCAAAGGAAAAAAAGAAAAATTAAGATGGAAGAAAACACAACATGAGAGAATGAAGGTGAAGATAGGAAAATCGACAACAATAATGATGATGATCGCGAAAAGGGAAAAGAAGAAACAAGAAAATGGAAATTGAAAATGTTGTGTTAAAAGTTTAAATCTCAACATTGTGTTAAAAGAAGTAGTTTTACTTCTAGAGATTTGCACAATCTAGTG
Organism: Camellia japonica; assembly: GCA_030407325.1. Taxonomy (NCBI): domain Eukaryota; kingdom Viridiplantae; phylum Streptophyta; class Magnoliopsida; order Ericales; family Theaceae; genus Camellia; species Camellia japonica. The sequence continues at coordinate 144,617,394 of JAPPVO010000032.1, forward strand.
TTCATTTGGGTATTAAACAATGTTATAAATTTCCATGTTTTTTCTTAAATGTTTTATTTTATATGTTGGTCATCATCATTATCAGAATAATTATGATAGCTATTATGCTTATCATTCCATTTTAGCTACATTTATTTCTTAACTTTTTGTTTCTTGGTTTTTAAATCTACCAACATCTACATGTCAGTCAAATTTAGTGCACAATTGATTAAGAAAACAAGATTTTGATTTTTTTTTTTCTTCTACATCTTGCATTATTTTATATTGTTTGCATAAAATACAGGACTAGTGTTGTGACAGCATGATGCTGTCACCGCAAGAGGGTAACATTTAGTTTGTTTTAAAAAAAGAAGGCTTCTTAACTTATAATTCCTTTGTTTTTAAATCTACCAACATTTATATGTGAGACAATTTTAGTTCACAATTGATTAAGAAAACAAGATTTTGATTTTTTTTTTTTTTTAAATCTTGCATTCTGTTTATGTTGTTTACATAGGACACAGGGCTAGTGTCGTGACAGCATGATGCTATCACCGCAAGAGGGCAACATTTAGTTTGTTTTAAAAAAAGAAAGCTTCTTAACTAGTAATTCCTTTGTTTTTAAATCTACCAACATTTATAGGTGATCTACCAATAAAGCCAAAGGAAACAAATTTGATTTATGTTATTTCAGCTGTTTAAGAGGTTGCTCTTATTATTATGACGCTTGCTAATAGTAAATGGAAGGGTGATGGCAAGGGAAAAGAAGAAAAAAGAAAAACAGAAGATGGAAGAAAACATTACAATATATGAGAATGAAGGTGAAGAAAGGAAGCGACAACTACAACAATGATGATTATGATTAGGGCAAGGAAAAAAAGAAAATGGAAGATAGTAGAAAATGAAACAACATGTGAGAATGAAGGTGAATAAAGGAAAAATGACAACAATGATGCTGATGATCACACCAGCACTAGGATTCAAACTCGAAGTCAGACTCAAACCCTAACAAGTATTGAAGCACAAGGACTCCATAGATGTGATAAATCACTACAAGAAATTATACTTTTGCCAACTAAACATTTTTTATTGGCAAAAAAAATCATATTTGCCGACTAATAAACAATTTGGTTGCCAAAATTTTTATTTACCACCACTAGCATGATTTAGTTGCAAAAATCATGTTTTTGACGACTAATTTGAATTATTGGTGTCAAAAATCGAAGCACGAGGGTAAAAGACAACATCTTGGAATTATAGATGTACTTATTATTCTAAGTGCAATCTAGTTTGTATTTGTTTCAGAGACTTTCGATTGGTTACGTTTATTTGGTCAAACTTACTTGTCATTTACTCATCATTTAAGTAGCTAACCATTTTGCAACACCATAAATAGACTGATAGGAGTGAACAAACTATCGACTATCCCCATCAATGGAGAAATATACATGTCAAATTTGCACAAAATGCTTCTCTAATGAAAAAGCCATAAGTGGTTATATTAGAACTCATCTTGCTGTTATTTTAGTTTCTCCAAAGCATACACTACTACAAGAACCTGTAGACTTAATCAAGGTATAAATTCATCTGTATCTATATGTTCTAATGGAGAAAGAGAACAACGAAGCAATAGTGAATCATTGCGAATGATAAATAGAAAGCGTGCAAAATGATGCAAATCAATTGATGAATTAAGTGATTTACCAATGATGCAAAAAGAAACAGGTTTGATTTTTGTTCCTTCACCTGCTAATTAAAAGGTTAGTCTTATTACTATGATGCTTTCTAAGGGTAAATGGAAGGATGATGGCAAGGGAAAAGAAGAAAAAAGAAAAATTGAGATGGAAGAAAATATAACAACATATGAGAATGAAGGTGAAGATAGGAAAATTCACAACAATAATGATGATGATCGCAGCAAGGGAAAAGAAGAAAAAATGAAATGGAAATTGAGAATAAATGTTGTGTTAAAAGTTTAAATCTTAACATTGTGACAAAAGAAGTGGTCTTACTTCTAGAGATTTACACAATCTAGTGTTCATTTATGTGTTAAACAATGTTATAAATTTCCATGTTTTTTCTTAAATTTTTATTTTATATGTTGGTCATCATAATTATCAGAATAATTTTGATAGGTATTATGTTTATTATTCCATTTTAACTACATTTATTTCTTAACTTGTAATTCTTTTGTTTTTAAATCTACCAACATCTACATGTCAGTCAAATTTAGTGCAAAATTGATTAATGAAACAAGCTTTTGATTTATTTATTTTTTTCTAAATCTTTCATTCTTTTTATATTGTTTGCATAGGATACAGGACCAGTGCCGTGACAGCACGGTGCTGTCACAACAAGAGGGCAACATTTAGTGTTTTTTTTTTTTTAAAAAAAAAAAAAAAAAAAAAAACGCTTCTTAACTTGTAATTCCTTTGTTTTTAAATCCACCAACATCTATATGTGAGACAATTTTATTTCACAATTGATTAAGAAAATAAGATTATGATTATTTTTTTAAAAATTTTGCATTCTGGTTATATTTTTCACATAGGATACAAGGCCAATGCCGTGACAGCACGGTGCTGTCACAACAAGAGGGCAACATTTAGTTTGTTTTAAAAAAGAAAGGTACTCTATGGCTTAACAAGTTCCTTCCCCACCAAAACCCTTACTCTTAACTTGTAATTCCTTTGTTTTTAAATCTACCAACATCTATAGGTGATTTATCAGAAAAGCAAAAGGAAACAAATTTTATTTATGTTACTTCACCTGTTAAAAAGTTTGCTCTTATTGTTATGATGCTTGCTAATAGTAAATGGAAGGATGATGGCAAAGGAAAAGAAGAAAAAAGGAAAACATAGGATGGAATAAAACATAACAATATATGAGAATGAAAGTGTAGAAAGGAAAAATGACAACAATGATGATTATGATTGCGGCAAGGGAAAGGAGACAAAACAAAATGAAAGATGGAGGAAAACGAAACAACATGTGAGAATGAAGGTGAAGAAAGGAAAAATGAACAACAATGATGCTGATGATTACATCACCGTCATTGATAACAAAATGTACCCCACTAGGATTCGAAGTCGAAGTTAGATGCCGACCTAACAAGGGTTGAAGCACAAGAACTCCATAGATGCGATAAATCACTACAAGAAATTATACTTTCACCGAATAAATAATTTTTAATTGCGAAAACATCACATTTGCCGACTAAAGATCAATTTGATAGCCAAAATTTTTATTTTCCACGACTAACATGATTTTGTCACAAAAATCATGTTTTTAACGACTAATTTGAATTATTGGTTGTGAAAAATCAAAGCGGGAGGGTAAAAGACGATCTCTTGGAATTATAGATGTACTTATTATTCTAAGCATAATTTAGTTTGTATTTGTTTAAACCTTTCGATCGGTTACATTTATTTGGTCAATCCTACTTGTCATTTGCTCATCATTTAAGTCACTAACCATTTTGCAACACCATAAATACATCGATATGAGTGAACAAGTTGTTGACCATCCCCATCAATGGAGAAACATACATGTCAAATTTGCTCAAAATGCTTCTCTAATGAAAAAGCATAGGTGGTCATATGAGAATTCATCAGGCTTTTTTTTTTTTTTTTTTTTTTTCTTTAGTTCCTCCAAAGCCTATAAGACTACAAAAACCTGTAGACTTAATCAAGGTATATTCATTTGTATCTGTATGTTCTAAAGGAGAAACACAAGAAGGAAGCAATGGTAAATCAGTGCAAAAGATAAATCGAAAGCAAGCAAAATGACGCAAATCAATTGATGAATTAGGTGATTTACTAGTAAAGCAAAAAGAAATATGTTTGATTTATGTTCCTTCACCTGGTGATGAAGAGATTGCTCTTATTATTATGATACTTTCTAAGGGTAAATGGAAGGATGGTGGAAAGAGAAAGGAAGAAAAAGGAAAATTGAAGATGGAAGAAAAGATAACAACATGTGAGAATGAATGTGAAGAAAAGAAAAACGACAAGAAATAATGATGATGATCATGGCAAGGGAAAAGAAGATAAAAGAAAATGGAAATTGAAAATAAACCGTTATGTTAAGAGTTTAAATCTCAACATTGTGATAAAAGAAGTGGTCTTCTAGAAATCTGCACAATCTACTGTTCATTTAGGTATTAAACAAAGTTATAAATTTCCATATTTTTCTTAAATGTTTTATTTTATATGTTGGTCATCATCATTATCAGAATAATTATGGTTGGTATTACATTTATCATTCCAATTTAGTTGTATTTATTTCTTAACTTATAATTCTTTTTCTTTTTTTTTAAATCTACCGACATCTACATATAAGGCAAATTCAAAGCACAATTGATTAAGGAAACAAGCTTTTGATATTTTTTTTTAAAAATAAAATCTTACATTATCTTTATATTGTTTACATAGGATACAAGGCAAGTACTGTGATAGCACTGTGCTGTCAAAGCAAGAGGGCAACGTTTAGTTTCTTTTAAAAAAAGAAGGTTTCTTAACTTGTAATTCTTTTGTTTTTAAATCTACCAACATCTATGTGTGAGGCAATTTTAGTGCACAATTGATTAAGAATACAAGATTTTGATTTTTTTGATTTATATATTTTTTTAAATCTTGCATTTTTTTTATATTGTTTACATAGGATACAAGGCTAGTGCCATGACAGCATGGTGTTGTCACAACAAGAGGGCAACATTTAGTTTGATTTTAATAAATAAATAAAAAAAAGGCTTCTTAACTTGTAATTCCTTTGTTTTAAATCTACTAACATCTATAGGTACTTAACTCATGCCAGTTAATTTAAGTGGATAATCAATCAACAAGTTATCACAATTCATAATATTCGAAGACATCACCCACATTTTCGGGCCATAGACACAGCGGAGCAATTGCACACCTATTACAACACATATACATATTTAAACAAAATAGTACTATTACATAACACAATTCGGCTTCGTCAAGCCACTACAATGCACTTTACCAGGCGTTAGCTGAAGGAAACTTAGGAACTATCATTCGAAACGCAAACCACTTTCCTAGGCGCTAGTTAGAGAGAACTTGAGACCTATCATTCAAAGTTCAATCCACTTTAACGAGTGCTAACCAAAAGGAACTTGGAACCTGTATACAACACTTTCATCACATATCTTAATATAAACCACAACATTTTCGTTTACGTACTTATAGACAATTACATAACATGTAAGGTTTCAAATCTCCTAATTTCCATATACTTTCCAACACTTAGTCAATTATATTATATAGCGACTCCGGTTTTGACCCGACCCTTGTTGTAATCTGGATACGGGTTTCTTGGTTTCGTACTGTTAAACATGTCTTGCTTACCTTCTTTTCCCTTAAACTTGGCTATGGGATTGTTGTGTTTGTATTTGGAACAAGTTGGTTGTTCAGTTTCCCAACTCTTGTTGCCTAGAATTTTGCTCTTCCGCTCAAGCGGCACTTCTTGCGCTCGAGCAGGCTTTGCAAACTCTTAGTACTTTTGTAGGTCTGCAAAACTACTAGGAGAGTGTATTTTACGCTCGAGCGGGTGTGTGCTCGAGCAGTTATTCTTACGCTCGAGCGATGTTCTTCTATCTGCAAAACTACTAGATGTGTGTATTCTGCACTCGAGTGGTCATTTCTTGGGTTTGAACGGAATAACTTATTGTGTCTGATGCTCGAACGTCAACTCTTGCGCTCGAGCGAACTATGCATATATCAGTTCGCAGCAGCCTCTTTTTACATCACTTTTTTTTATCTCTTTTTCTCTCAAAACCCTAGATTGGGACCCTTTCTCTCTAAAACCTACCTTCTCTCTACATTTTCACCTAGATCCATTGGTTTTTCTACCCGTGTGCCTTTGATAATAAGGTAGAGCGTCTCTAGAGCTCCATTTTGATCAGAGTAGAAGTTGGTTTCGGCGTCTTTGAAGTTCCTCCATTGTTGCCTTGGTCATCTAAGCTTGAGGTAGAGACTTCTACACTCTCTATGAGTTTTAACTTGTTTATTCCTTGATGTGTGAGAAACATTGGGTGTTGAGGTGGTTTTAACAAACCTAGGGTTTGGGGTTTAAATTCCAAAGAGGGGTTTTCAAATGGATGTCTTAGAAATGGTTATGGAAATGGATGTGGCCTTGGGTAATGTTAAAATGGTTGATTTTTCGAAATTGGGATGAGATTGGGATAAATTGGAGTTTTGCCCTAAAATGCCTTGACTAATTATTTTGTATAAATAATGGAAATTGTACAAGAAATGTGAAATGGGATAGACATTTATATAAATGGTGTAGTTAGATACGTATTATCTCTCACTTACGAAAATTTGAATAATTTATCTGTTGAGAAGATTGTATATCTATTTTGGGCTATCGATGGAGGATAGCTATGATTATTGTAGAAATTGCATGAGGATTAGGTAAATTGAAACTAATTCTTTATTGGTTGTCATTAAATATGACTGTGTTTTAATACATTGTATATGTATGATCTTTGAGAGGAGAAAGGGGATGGACTTCATTAAATTAAGTTGGCCTGTGTGTCCTAGGTGCAAATCCCAAAAACTGCGTCTATACATGGGTGCCGATCTCGCAGACGAAATTTTCGTAAAATGGCAAAGTGAAGTGTTTGTGTGTAATGGTTGTGTGGTAAGCAAAACCATTGAGATGTAATCTCAGTTGGGTCTTCTAGATAACAATGGATATGACTCATGAATTGAGGAGATATGAAATGACATGAAACGAATTGATATAAAATGGATTGGGATATAACACTTGACATAATATAGTTTTGAAAAAAGAGTTGTGAATGATTTTATTCTAGAGCATTGGTCATGTGCATCATGTTTATAACCTTGTTAAAGTTCATATATTGTGCTAGATTGTTTCTGTTAGGCTTTGGCTCACCCTATTTGGGAAAAACCATTTTCAAGTGCCAGTGATATGCCTCCGCCAAGGGCCTAGCTTGGGAGGATTGTGGAGCTGAGAGCTCACTTTTGTTTATTTTGTATTTACTTCTATACAAGCCTAGGGCTTTATTTGTATTGAGCTTCTGAGTCGTTTTGTTGTAACCAAGCATCATCTTGGAAAGTTGTAAGCCCGTAGAGCATTTATTTCGTTGATCATTTAGTTTGGTGCCACATGCTATAGATTCAGGGTAGAGCATATGAGTATGTAATGCATGTGCCCCTTTTGTAAATTGACTTTGATTAATGAAAGACTAGTACTCTATTTATGTCATTTTGTATTAGTCTTTACTGTTGAATTATTGCATTATGTTCGGGGCGTTATATATTAAAATCCTCTTTTGACAATAATTATAAAATATAACACAAATATTCACTTTTCAATTATCAACAGTAACCTCATCAAGTTAATCCAAGGAAATAAATTAAATAACTCTGTTAGGTTTTTTTTTATTGGCAATCCCGTTTGACAAGGATTTCTATAAGAAGTTGATTTTCTTCCAAAACTAGGATTACTTTTGGATTTCTATAAGTAATTGGATTTCTTCCAAAACTAGGATTACTTTTGGATTTTCTATAAATAGTTGGTTTTCTCCCAAAACTATTTAATTGCTCTAGATTTTTTTTTGGTTCTTAAGGTTTATATCTGGGGATATTTTGTTAGTTTCTTTGATTTTTTGATTGAGTATTCAACTCATAGTTTAAAAAGTATACATCAAAGGTTTTGTTTGTTACACAAGAGAGAGTTGTTCTTCGGTGGATTCTGAAGAATTCGAGCCTGAAACTTCAGTGGATTCTGGAGTGGCTCATCGTAAAGAAAATTCTGAGGTGAAGACGGGGTTGGAAGAGGCACATAGAGGTTGGTTCAATTAGGCGTGGATTCACTAGGTAATTGAGAGTATACCTGTGTAATTCCATTAAATCTTCTTAGTGGATTGTTTTGTGGCTGTTGCCCATGGTTTTTTAATCAGAGTTGGAGGTGTCCAATTGTGGTTTTTCCACGTTAAAATCGTTGTGTTGATTTGTCTTGATTGTTTGATTGGGATTGTTATTTATTGCTTAAAATTGATACATAATCACAAATCAACATCTAGGGGATTTCTAGATTTTTCAAACTCAAATTATATTTTAATCCAAAACATCCATTTGCTCCAAACAAATTAAAATATCATTTCCTTTCCTTTTCTCATTAAAAGTCACCAAACGACACTAAACAATTCAAATATCTCATATATGAATTTAAGGTATAAAAATAATACATTAAAATACTCCAACTAATAAAATTAGTAATCAACTTCCCAATTGTTTTGACTCACACAACACTTTCAATCAACTTTGTTCTACCTCAACCAAAATAACCAATATGATTTTCACAAAATCTCATACTTACCAAATATTACCATTTCATTCCTACTATATTAAAAATCATGGTATACTCTCAATAACACACTTTTAATCATAAAAGATATAAAATATTATCCAAACTAATTTAATCCACTAAATTATTAAGTTCATTATATTCACAATTTTTCAAAGAAATAATATCAACCGTAACTTAACATGTATCATCTTTCAAATATAACCATATTTCATACAAGCTACAACAATAGTTAATTTTTCCCAAATTTTCTACTCACAATTTTCACAACTTATCCAAAGTTAACTAATCAACATGATATTTACATGAAAAATCAGGAAATATGTTCAAGAGTACACTTTTTCAAGGTTGGGAGTTCAAAAGTCCACATTTCATATTTTCGTTTTCACAAAAATGAACAAAACATAATCATCAACATATCATCATTCATCAAATGTCATGACTATAACCCTTTTAGAGTTTTTAATCCAAAAACAATTCTAAAATTCCAACTTAACCATTAAAACATTTGTTCATAAATATTAATTTATTTTCTCAAAAATAAATTCCAAAAATTCAAATTTTTTTTCTCAAATAAACTATCCAATTTTAATATGATGTAGATACAAATCATATAACTCCTATCATGTCATTTTTCTCAACATAGCCCTATCATAAATTTTAAAGCAATAATTTTGAAATAATCCTTACCTCAAATAATGAAGAGGAGCCAATCTGAAAGGCAAACCTTGCCAGATCACGAATCCGAGACTACTATTGCGAAGAGTACAACGAGCTCTCTAACTTCTATTTACATAACTTTTACAAAATTTCGCTCTATAGACTCTCACTCTAAGCTCAAAGCTTGATCAACCATAGAGAAAGAGAGAAAATCCTCTGCCAAAGCAAGCAAAGAATAAAAGAAGTGGGAAGGAAAAGATGAGACAAGGAAAAAAGGGGGTAGCCCCATTGGGTTGCCTTCATAAGGATTGATTTCTCAAATAATACAATATAATTTTTGTAATAATATCCTAAAATTTTGTAATATAAATTATAAAATGATATAATTTTATCTCATAACATAATATTTTTGTACACCACAAAATATAATCTTTTGCTCACTATACACATCATAATTTCATCTTTCAAACATTTATTATAATACAGAATAATAAATAATAATAACTCCCAAGGTGGTCCCTATTATTCACATAAAAAACACTAAATAGTTAAACATGAGTTATATACAAACTCAAATTAAATTAATTCTAAGTCATGGGTCTTGAATTAAATTTTCACATGTACACTAAACATGGCTCAAAAGTACATCAAATTAGACCCAACAAACTTTATCTCAAGTCATGGCCTAAATACCCAACACTCAATACCAAAATTCTGGTTTAATGCCAACTAGACATTAATCAGTCTGTGAATTTTCATAAAATAAATACTCATTGTTTAATTTTAAAATTTTTATCCAACATGGTAGACTCATATGAGAACAACATAAAAATTAAAAATTAAAAAAAAAATCATAATTTTCTAAGATAGAGAACTATTTCTTTGAAAAAAATACAAAATCAAACCATTTTCACACACAATTTTACATAGCAGTCCAATCCGAATATCACTCAATTAATTTATGCAATGACTAAAAAAAAATTTGGGTCATTACAACCTACCTTCCTTAAAAACAATTTTATCCTTGAAATTAAACTCAAGTAAAGTCATGCATGTTACAGTCACCCACAAGCTCACTCAAGTACTCACCAACGCACTAACAAATTTTGATCGCCGCATGTGCCTCAATAGGTCACAACGATAACGAACGAAATCATTACACTCGCACAACAATTGGTTATAAAAACCTTTACTAGTACAAACCTCTAAGTAATTCCTTGATCTACATTGATAACCCAATACAATAAAAGAGGATCTAATCCCTTAAGCATAATTGAATTTTTCCAAAAGGATCCCATCAGAACACCAGGACACTACCTTATTGGTGATAACCCACAATCAACCAACTGTTTCCATCGCTGAATGCAACACACATCTAAGGCCAAAACCACTATTACTACTCTGATACCTTAACAAAAAGAAGCAACACCCTTTTAAGAGAACTAACCACTAACTAATACAATGACTGTCAACCGTCACAAGACAACCAATATTCTACCAATGCTAGGGTGAAGCTACACCTTATAACCCAAACGAAATAAAATCAAGGGTAAATTATACAAATAGTTCATGTAGTTTACACGATGTGTTAATTTGGTCTCTGTTATTTCAATTTGCTCGATTTTGCCCCTTAATTTAACAGATTGTGTCATTTTAGTCCAATAAATAACGGTAGTTAAGTTTGGTGGACGGAAAGTCAAACTATGTGTCAATTTGGTCCCTGTAGTTTACACAATGTGTCAATTTGGTCATTGTCAAAATCGAGCAAATTAAAACAATAGGGACCAAATTGACACATTGTGTAAACTACAGGGACTAAATTAACACATTGTGTAGACTTTCCATCTACCAAACTTAACAACCGTTATTTATGGGACTAAAATGACATAATCTGTTAAATTAAGGGGCAAAATTGAGCAAATTGAAATGACATAGACCAAATTGACACATCGTATAAACTACGGGGATCATTTGCATAATTTACCCTAAAATCAATTTGAACAACAAGCTAGAATTCCCAACAAGAAGGACCACAACTCAACCCAAACAGTTCCGTTCTAACGTGGAGTTCACAAAAAGTCTCAACAATATACTATAAGTTTAAGCAAGACTCAACATGACTAGGTAAACACCCAAATTATACATGGCTCCCAAGCTCAAAGATAATTCAACTCAACTCCTAGGACATTTAGTTCGAAGTATTGCGATGACCCTGAACGTCCACCTTGAATGCAACCATGATGTGACCAACACAAACTCACAAGTACTTAAAACAACAATGTTGTTCCCCCAGTTAACTAACCAGAGATCCCTCTTCTTTTCTAGGAAACATCCCCCAAGGTTTAGCAAACAAACCTGGAATTTAAATCATTCCAACTTAACCAATTGCAAGGAAAAGATAACCTAGTTCTCAAAGCTACTCAAATTACACAACAACGATACCAACTGTTAGGTTTTTGTAATTGGCAATCCCATTTGACAAAACTTCTTTCAGTTATAATTTTATTCAATCTTTTATTTCAGTGAGGTTATGAGTATTTAGATGCGAATCCAACCTGAATTGTGCCTATGCAGAGGAGTTTGTGATCTTAATCCTATCATGTTTGCCACTTCGCTGACTATGTCGAGGATCAAGCTGTTTGACCGCTCAGGCGGTGAAGACGGTGGTAGAAAAGGCACATTAGGGTCGGTTCAATTTGGGCGTGGATTCGCTAGGTAATTGAGAGTACACTTTTGTAATTTCTTTTTGTCTTCTTAGTGGATTGTTTTGTGGCTTTGGCATGTGATTTTTTTTTTTAATCACAATTGGAGGCACTCCAATTATGGTTTTTCCATGTTAAATCATTGTGTCGATTCGTTTTTGATTGTTTGATTGGGATTGTTATTTACTGGTTAAATTTGATACATAATGACAAATAAATATCTCGAAGATTTTTAGATTTTTCACCAACTACCATTCCAAACCACACTCGACCAAAACAATCTAAGACATAGATTACACCATCGAACCATCACACTCATAGAGTCATTCCAAGACTCTATTTAGAAACCAATAGACTAACCAACCAGACACAAGACATCCCCAAAAGAAAACATAACCATGGGTCAAAACTCTACCTATTCTTTTTAAAATAGTCGTCTTACCAGCAAGTGTAGGACACTCCCCCTAACACTTACAAATGAAAAATTAAGAATAACAAGAATTAAGAACATTGCATGTTTTAATTTTTATCTTTAAAACGTTACATAGTTTGCACTTTACAGCTTTTACAACAAAATCTCAAAGCAATCAACCTTTCTTGGGAAATATATTCCTTATCACCATTCACAATCTTTACCAAGCCGAGGCCACGCCGCTTTCCAAATACACACAAGGGTATATAACCAAATGTTCAAGACTAACTCCACACCATATTACTCAACTAGTCAAACAAATTGACTATCATAAAAAATAATAAACGCTGGGTTGACTCAACAAGTTAAACTCATTTAGCTTTCTTTCGTACTTTTTTTTTTTTTTATAAAAAATCTACAAAGTGATGCAATTTGAATACAAGGATGGCTTCTTTTTTAAAACAAACTAAACGTTGTTGTTTTGCTATCACAGCACCATGCTATCACATCATCGGCCCTGGATCTGTTTACATATAGTGAACTTGTATGTTTCTTCTTGTAAATTAAGTGTAGATGTTTATGGTTTATATCTTTTCTCTTTTGTATAGCCACAAACTTATAATTACCATTCATTTGTGATGATTTAGCAATCGATTTATTTATGCTCTTCTATTATTTTCTATTAATTTGTGGTTTATATGTAGAAAAACCATCTTATATGATCTAGAAAACCGATAAGATTTTGTTGCTTCATATGACATTAAAAGATCCTCAATATGGGTTGCTTTTGGTATGCATGTTATAAGCATTAAGAGCATTTTCAATGGTTAGTAAAATGACAATGACAATGTGTAAGTCCAATTTTAGCATTCTATAGTGTCAAATTGTCATAGTTTTGAAACATTGCTTGAATAGTACAAATATCATTCTTTCTATTTTATTCACAAAAAAATAATATAATGTTCTTATCAAATGACACTATTATAATTTGGCATAAAAAATAGCAACCCATTAAAGATGAATTTGGAAGAATTGTAGCCAAATGTTGCCTTTGATATGGAAGATAACACGAAATTAAAGATTGTTAGGTTTTTATTCTTGGCAATCCCATTTGACAAAACTCCTTTCAGTTGTACTTGTTTTCGCACTTTTATTTCAGTGAGGCTATGAGTTTGTTAGATGCGAATCCAACCCGAATTGTGCCTTGCAGAGAAGTTTGTGATGTTAATGCTTTCAAGATTGCCACTTCGCTGATTATGACGGGGATCGAGCTGCCCGGTCAGCTCGCGGGGGTCTAGGGGGCAGCGCCCCTTGGCGGGTCCGGGGCAGCGCCTAGGCGGGGTCGAGGGGCAGCACCCCCGAAGAAAAATGCAAAATTACATTCGAAGTTGCATGTCCACTCTTGCTCGCTCAAGCAAAGGCTGCGTTTGGCAAAAAACCTGAGAAGGAAGATTTTACGCTCGAGCGCAGGTTGTTTGGCTCGAGCAAAGCCACTTATGGAAAACATGCGTTTTTGGTTCCTCGCTCGAGCGAGCTTCACAGTCCCAGATTTCTATAAGTACGTGTTTCTATCAGATTTTAGGATTACTCCTCCAGATCTTCTTTTTAGATATTAAGGTTTATATCTGGGGATATTTTGCTAGTTTTCTTTAATGTGTAATTAAGTATTCAACTCATGGGTTAAGAAGAATACATCAAAGGTTTGTTTGTTCAGTCTATACAAAAGAGAGAGTTGTTCTTCGGTGGATTCTAAAGAATTTGAGCCTGAAGCTTTGGTGGATTCTGGAGTGGCTCATCGTCAAGACAATTCCGATGTGAAGATGGGGTTGGAAGAGACACATAGGGGTTGGTTCAATTTGGGCGTGGATTCGCTAGGTAATTGAAAGTATACCTACGTAATTCCTTTATATCTTCTTAGTGGATTGTTTTGTGGCTATTACCCGTGATTTTTTTATCACAACTGGAGGTGCTCCAATTGTGGTTTTTCCACGTTAAAATCGTTGTGTCGATTTGTCTTGATTGTTTGATTGGGATTGTTTTATTGCTTTAAATTGATACATAATCACAAATCAATATCTAGCGGGTTTCTAGATTTTTCAAAGATGATAGAAGGATCAACTTGATTTGATGATTTTCCATTTGGTTGCTTTCAAAATTTTCTTTTTCTTTTTTTGTGCAAAGGAGTTTAGCGCAACAAGTTACGTCTAGATTATTCATACCGAACATGGTATTGATTTATTCTCATAGCAATGGTAGAATTGCCATATTAACTCAGTCATTGCAACAAACTAAAATTAGGTGCTTCACCAAAAAGTAGATCATTTTTCTCCAATGTTGTATATATTAATCAGTTTAGCAAAATTTTTGGAATATGATTTTCTTTATGATTTTTATTTTGATTTTTTTTTTTTTTTTTTTTTGTTGTTGTTGTTGTTGTTGTATTTGATATCATTTTAAGAACTCTGGGGGTAAATCTTATGTCAAAAGGACTAGTTCAAGTTAATGATTTACATGCATTTGTGGTAGTTTTGTTGACTAGGTTTAGTACTAGTGAAGCTCGTTGATTGTCTTGGCCCAAAGGTACAATAGAGTAAATCACTACATTTTGATTTATAATATTTTGACACATTTTTAGAATTAATTTAGGAAATGTTATTGATCCTAAAATTTGTCTCGAAAATTATCTTAGATGTGTGGTGTATAGTATAGATTTAAAGTAAAGAGAATGTGAGCCATATGCAAAATTATTGTAGTAAATATACTTTTTTTAAATAATTTTCATGGTGTGTAGTATTGTTGATTAATTTATCTCTTTTACTAGTTCAATTCATTGATAAAAGAAAAAAAATGGTTTTTAGACAATGAGTTTTGGCTAATTTTAGGCCAAATTACAATGAGATTCATTTGATATTTTTGATTGGTTGAAAATTCAAAGTTAGTCGTTTGTGTATGGAGTTTTAGAATGTGTATTTGATTGGTTAAAACCATGTGAATAAGAAATTGACATCAAAATGAGTTAATTGGAAATAGTTCTTTTTTCATTATTATTTATCGACGAAAGTCAGTTGTTAGTTGTTAAATTAACACTTATAAGAGTTAGCATTTTCATCCTTTGCAAAGTACCAAGTGATTGTCTTCTTAATTCGATTCTCTTAGAAAGAGTTGAACTCATGACCTCTCTCTAGGATCTAAGCCTTTAGGAAGGTCATGGTGGCCAACTAGACTAAACCTTGGTTGGAAATAGTTCATATTGGTGGGTTTCCTTTCAAGTTGGTGTGTTTTTCTTAGGAAAAATTACCAATAAATTCTATTTTGTTCTTCAGATTATTCTATCAAGTTTCATTATGGATAACTAAGTCCTATTTGTCATAAAATATTCCCAAAAAATTCATTGTTTTCATAATGATGTATCTTAATTTTATCTCTCATTTAATATGAATACCAATTTTACAAATATTTCTGATCGAAGTAAAATTATATTTTTTATTGCTAAAATTAAATGAATTTTTATAAACAAAAGCATAAGTATTAGATTTATCAATTATTTTATGTATTGAAAAATATATAAATTTGTCATAATATTATTTTCATAACTCATTGAATTTTTAAAGGAATTTAGCTCTTTTAGATTTGTTAGGTCCCTTAGTCTTGTCAATTCCACGAACAAACATGAACTTATCGAGTTGTAATTGTTCTTGGTTTTTGTCTTTCTCGCTCGAGCGAGGGAGTCTTGGCTTGAGCGAAGTAGCCTTGGTCCCAGTAGTTTCCTCTGTCTGCAAAAATACTGGGAATGGTTTTTGTGCGCTTGAGCGAACCTATTGGTGGCTCGAGCAAAGGCACTTTGGTTTTCCACGTATCTATCTCGTCGCTCGAGCTAGAGATCCTTCGCTCGAACAAACTTCACGGTGTTGTTTTCTATAAATATCTGTTTTAGTCTGTTTTTAGGGTTAATGCTTCCAGATCTTTTTTGAGGGTTTTTGTGATAACCGTGTCCTGTACTATGTTAATTAATCATGCTTATGTTTGCAATTATGTGCTTAATTTGAATTTGGGTGTTAATTGCATGATTATATGTGATTTTGGCTCTGTATCTGTTCACCGTAGGAAAATCTGTTAGAATCTGTGCTTTGAACTGAAAATTGAAGGCCTTATCGGCCACCGAAACCAAAATTGACTACGCCATCATGATTGGCGTAATTTTTAGAGCCTATGGTGAAATTTAATTGAAAATGGATTCGGATCGAATTAAATAGATTAAATTAATGAAATGGTGCTCAATTATGTAATATTAAAGAAATGTGTTTGGGTAGGAGCTTATAAAGGGCCAATATACACTCAATTACTCTCTTTTATTCATTTGGCTGAGATTACCTTAAGGAAAGAGAGAGAGGGTCGGCTAGAGAGGGAGAAAAGAAGGAGAATTGTGTGTTTGGCTCAAGTTTGTGAAATTGGAAGGTTGAACTCAAGAATTAAGCATAAGTTTGGAAGATTAAAGCTCCTAGGTGAGTAATCAACCCTTAATTCATGAGTTTGAGTTGTGATTTTGTGAATTGAAGATTAAGTGGTGAGTTAGATCATGAATTGTGTTATATTTGTTGAGTTTGAAGTCTTGGAATGCATGCATGTGTATAATTACCATGAATTTGTATAGTGAGCATGAAATGTATGATCCATGTAGAATTTTGGTTAAAGCTCATGTTTGTGATCACCATTTGCGCCATTTGAGCTGAAAATGGAAGTTATATCCCATATGCATGAGTTTTGAATGCATGAATTTGTTTTGTGGAAATAAATTTGGTGTAATTTGGAACATGCATGTGATTAATTCATGAAATTGAGCTTCACAATGTAATGAATTTGGTGTTGGATCATGAATGTATTTGCATGTTTTGAAACCAAAATTATGAGTTTTGGACCTTTGAAGGTTGAGTTTGAACTTGAAGAACAATTCTGGAAAACCCAGAATTTATGATGTCCGCTCGAGCGGGGGAACCGCCACTCGAGTGGGAAATACGAGCTCCCAGAACTTTTTACAGACATGATGTCCGCTCGAGCGGGGAAGTTCGCGCTCGAACGGGGAGCTATGTAGAATGACCTTCAGCTCGAGCGTCCGAATTCATGCTCGAGCGTAAAAATGATGTAACCAGTACTTTTGCAGACCTCATGGGTCCGCTCGAGCAGGGAAGTCCACGCTCGAGCGGGGACCCCTGTTTCAGAAATTTTGTAAAGATGTTTTGTGTTTTGTTTTCCGTTCTCTTTCACTTCTAAGCACTCTTAGGCATGCATTGAGCATTGTAAATGAGTTGAAAGGATAAGAATGAAGCCTAAAGAGGAATACATGAATTAAGAATGGATTGAATTGTTTGTGACCCATTATGTTCATGGAATGTGTAGGGTCGAGCACCAGGGCAAATCATCCAGCTGATCACTGTAAGTAATATCTTAGTAAAGATATCTTCAAGTATGTTACTTTCCAGATGCTGCTTCTGTATAAGCTCCATGGATTTGTTGATTTGAAATATGAATGAGTATTTTATATGCCTAATTTGTATAAGGCCGTTTGTTGATTTGAAAGTATGAATGGGCCGAAGGCTAGTTTGACATGAATGAAAGTATGAACGAAGGCCAATTTGACATAAATGAAAGTACGAATGGGCCGAAGGCCAGTTTGACATGAATGAAAGTACGAATGGACCGAAGCCCTGTTTGACATGAATGAAAGTATGAATGGGCCGAGGGCCAGTTTGACATGAATGAAAGCATGAATGGGCCAAAGGCCAGTTTGATATGAATGAAAGAATGGATGGGCCAAAGGCCAGTCTAGCATGAATGAAAGAATGAATGGGCCGAAGGCCGTTTGACATGAATAGATTGGGCCCAAGGCCGTTCGATGTGTTTGGAACCGTAGTTACTTGACCTATGTATATATATATTAAATAGAAATATGAATTGGGCCCAAGGCCGTTTAGTGCATATTGTTCTAAGTACCGTTCATGTAACTTCTTTATTTGATATTATTCACTAGGCTTTCGCTCACGCTCATTCATGTGTCTGTAGGTGAGCCAAGGGAGGTCCAAACCCAGCCTCAGTGAAGTCTGTGAGAAACAGCGAAGGTTTTGAAGAGTCAGCCATACGTCTCACGCACGAGACTTGTTTTCGCGTTTTGCTAGTTTGCTATATTTTGTCATGTTGGCGAGAACTTTGGTTTACCGTTGTATATAGTTTTGATTGGCTGACTTAGACTTGAATGATCCTGTATGTACAGAACTTTGTGTTATTACATATCTTGATGTGAGTTATTAACATGTGTATGTATGGATTGTTATGACGTGCCATGTAAGCACAGCTCTATGGACAAAAGTTTGAAATTGCTTCCGTTTGGCCCCTTCACTCTGATGAGTTATGTCTTGTTTGGTTTGAGGCCGTAGGTAATCCCTTGATTACTGGCCGGTTATGTCCTTAGCCCATAGGGGCGAGTTCGGGTCATGACAGTTTTAGGGTTTTAATCTGGAGCAATTTTGTTAGTTTTATTTTGATATTTGATTGAGTCTTAAACTCACATGGTTTGACAAGCATACATCAAAGAGTTGTTTGAGTGTTCTACTTCAAGAGTGTTCTTCTTCGGTGGAATCCGAAGATTCAAGCGTGGAGTATTCAAAGCTGTGCACAATCGTTGATTCGATATGGATGTTTTCAACATCAATCTAATCAATTTCAAAACGAAAGTTGCGATGAAAGAGATACAGATTGTTGAAGACAAATTGACAAAGTTTAGGTAATTTGTTTAGTATAATTGTTTTCTTTCTTTCATAGTGGATTGATTAGTCACGTTTGGCCCGTAGTTTTTTAATCATAATTAGAGGTACTCCAATTGTGGTTTTTTCCACGTAAAAGTCTATTATGTTGATTTATTGATTTTGAAGCAACAATTTAAATCACTTTCGTATGTGTTAGATGATTTAGATTGTCTATTTTAATTGTTTAGGTATTGTTGAAATAATCTTAATCTAAATCATGAATCACTTAGGTTTTTAAATTGGTATCAGAGCAGGTCACTCTTTATTTTTCTCAAAACTATAGGAGTGTGATTTTGTGATATGGATTCAATTCGCGAAGGTAACTCGACCCATAGACCTCCGATACTTAATGGTACAAACTATTCTTATTGGAAAGCTCATATGAGGGCATTTTTAAAATCTATCAATGAGAAAGTTTGGCACTGTGTGCTCTATGGGTGGAGTGAACCTGTTGTCACCATTTATGGTGCTGATATCCCCAAACCACTCAATAGATGGGATGCAATCGATTATCAAAACTCGAGTTAGAATAGTAAAGCTCTCAATTCCCTCTTTTGCTCCGTCACACCTGAAGAGTTTCGCGTATCTGCACGTATGAGGTACCAAAAGAGGCTTGGGACATTCTTGAAACTATTCACGAGGGTACTACTGCTGTTAAAAAATCAAAACTTTAACGTCTCAGCTCCTCTTCGAGGAGGCTCAAAATGTTGATACCCACAAGTTTGATCAGTTGGTTGGAAACTTGCAGACTTATGAAACCCACCAGATTTCTAAGAAAAACAAAAAGATAGTATGGCTTTTACCAGTACTCGTGAGACTGCTAAGACCCCTGAGGTTGAGTTTGATCTAGAGTCTGAAATGACGGCTATGTTTACCAAACAGTTTTAAAAAAATTTAAAGAAAAAGAAGCCGAATTTTAAGGACTCTAGTTCAAAAGATAAGGGTAACGAAAAATTCAAAACTTTTCCACCAAAGTTGCTCCTAATACTGAGAAGAAGACTGTGAAGAGGCAAGGTGTCAAGTGTCATGAATGTCAAGGGTTTGGACATATTGCACTTGAATGTCCATCAAAAAAGAACCACAAGAAAGTCTATACTGTGACTTGGGATGATGAAAGCGGTTCAGAGCAAGAACCCGAGGAAACCGAATTCGGTGAAGACGAAGATAGTACCTACATGGCATTCTGGTCTACTATCACTCAACCATCTCCAAAGCCAATTGAGTTTGCTCGTGGTCAGAGTCTGCACCGTGCTTCTACCTTTGATGGGAGTGATTACTTATTTTGGAAGATACGAATGAGAATGTATCTTAGAGCTCATGATCCTGAAGGTTGGCAAGTAATTGAAGAGGATGCTGAAAGTCCTGACAATCCGAGTAATCATAAAGTTCTGACTACCATCCGTGAAGCAATTTCTAAAGAAGAACAACAACGAATTACTCACTGCACAAAGGCCAAAGGTGCATGGAACATTCTTAGTCAAATCCATGAAAGAGGAGAGTCATCTGTACAACCATCCATCAACTTTCATGCCTTAATTGGTCAACTGGATGAGGTCAAGGAGAAACAAAAGCAAAAAGAAAATGATGAAACCTCGGAAGACAATGATGAGATTGATGGTGATGATCTACAGCAAGTTTATGAAAAGCTTTACAATGAATCTCTGAACTTGTCTAAAATCAATGACAAACTCACTCTCAAGCTCAAAGCATATGAAAGCAAGAATGTCAAGCTAAAGAGAGAGATTGCAACAGCAAAAAAAGATGTCATCAAGATTTCAAATGACAGGCAAGATTTATGTGGAAAACTTCTATCTTATGAGACCGAAAGGAAAGAACTTCTAAAAATCTATGCCACATATGAAGAGCAAATTGAAATCCTTGAGATATCACAAGCTGCATTAGAAGAGATGGTCAGTCAGGAAGAGGAAGAACTCAAAGAAACTAGAACCATGATTGATATGTGGAACAAAGGGTCAAAGACACTTGAAGACATCAGTAGGTCTCAACAGATGAGTTGTGACAAAAGTGGGATAGGCTATGGTGATATAACATTTCAAAAGGGACAGGCCTCTACATCACATGACCTGAAGACTCAAACAAAGGGAAAGTTGAAGGTTCAACAGGGTGATCCCTCTCTTCATCAACCAAAAGGGGGTAAGTTCAACAAAAGGGAGGTAAAATCTAGTTTTGTTTGTCATCATTGTGGTAGGTATGGCCATATTCATCTTTATTGTTATGAATTGTTTTGGTAAGGTGTCTTAAAAAATTAGAAATACTAATACTTCATGGGTTAGGAGATAACCTTACATGTCTAGTGAAACACCAAGATTCATGCTGGTGCTCACAACGCTAAGACATTTACCAAGACTGCCAGTCCTACTTCTGTTAAGACCAAAAAGATATGGGTGAGAAAGAGTGACTTGACTTGTTTTGTTGTTCGCACTGCACTGAAAGCACGTGACTCACAATGTGGTATCTTGATAGTGTGTGCTCTCATCACATATCTGGTGACAAATCCTACTTCATATCTCTTGAAAAATATGAAGGAGGAATTGTTACTTTTGGAGATAGTGGCACTTCTAGAGTCATTGGTAAGGGCTCTATAAGTGTGGCCGGTTTTCCCAAGCTTGAAAATGCCTTACTTGTTAATGGCCTTAAAGCGAATCTTTTAAGCATTAGTCAAATGTGTGATTCCTACCATGAAGTATTATTTTCAAAAAATAAATGTGAAATTTTGGATAAGAAGGGAAATCGAAATATTGTCATGCATGGGGTTCACACATCTGATATTTGACATGGGATTGTTACCACAATTGATCTCATGTGCCACTCAGCCATCAGAAGTAATCTTGATATGTGGCATCAAAGATTAAGTCACGTGAATTTCAAAGACCTAACTAAGATTGCCAACAAAGAGCTAGTGAGAGGAATGCCCAAAATGGGTAAGAATGTGAACCATGTGTGTGGGCCATGCCAACTTGGGAAGCAAACTCGTGCCCCTCATAAAAAGGTGAACAGCTTCACAACCAAACGTCCTCTTGAACTGGTTCATATGGATCTTATGGGACCTACTCGCACTGAAAGCATTTGAGGTAAAAGATATATTTTTTTAACTATTGATGATTACACTCGTTTTTCGTAGGTTAATTTTTTAAGAGAAAAATATGATACGTTTGATGCTTTCCAGTCCTTAGTCCTTAAAATCCAAAATGACCAGGGTGTCTCTATTGGGCGTATCATAAGAATCCGAACTGATCATGGTCGTGAATTTGAAAATAGTTCATTTTCAAATTTTTATGATATGCATGGAATTAAACATGAGTTTTCTGCACCAATTACTCCACAACAAAATGGAGTTGTTGAAAGAAAGAATAGGGTTGTTCAAGAGATGGCTAGGGTCATGCTCCATAGCAATAAAGTTCCTCCAAAGTTCTGGGCTGAAACTTTGAATATTGCTATTTATGTTATAAATCGTGTGTATTTAAGGCCCAATACTTTACAAACTTCATATGAATTGTGGAAAGGGTTGAAAACTAATGTTAAATACTTCAAAACTTTTGGGAGTAAATGTTTTATTTTCAAAGATAAGGAGCCTTTGGGCAAATTTGACTCCCAAAGTGATGAAGGTATTTTTCTAGGGTATTCAACCACTAGTAGAGCTTTTCGTGTCTATAACTTGTGTACTTTATCTTTAATGGAATCGATCAATGTGGTTATAGATGACACAGGTTCTCCCACTCCAGCAATACATGAGAAAGAAAATTGTGAGTCTTCAATCTTGGATACTGAACCACAAAGTCAATGAGAAGTAGAGGGTCAAGCTCAAGAAGGTAAACCAACACCAACATCAATGGTAAGTCCGAGTCCAAAGAGTGCACAAAGAGACACCACTTCTGATGCTCCTGTCACTTCCAGGCCAGAGTTTAAACCATCAGCAAGGGTAAAACTGAATCATCTGGCTCAACAGGTGATTGAGAGTGTCTCAGACCGAATGAAAACCCGAAAACAAATTCAGGATGAGGTATTTCATATGTGCTATGTTTCATTAATTGAACCTAGGAATATAAAAGAGGCCTTACTAGATGATAGTTGGGTCAATGCTATGCATGAAGAGTTAGGTCAAGTTGAACGTAACAAAGTTTGGACTCTTGTTCCCAGACCTAGAGACATGAATGTGATAGGTACCAAGTGGATATTTAAAAATAAATCTAATAAGAATGGTACTGTGGTTAGAAATAAAGCTAGGTTGGTTGCTCAAGGCTATACACAAGTAGAGGGTGTTGACTATGATGAGAAGTTTGCCCTTGTTGCACGTCTCAAATCTATATGGATTTTACTTGGTGTTGCATGCTTTCTAGGGTTCAAATTGTTTCAAATGGATGTGAAAAGTGCCTTCCTGAATGGGTACTTGAAAGAAGAGGCTTATGTTGAGCAACCAAAAGGGTTTGAGGACCTAAAATGTCCACACCATGTCTACAATTTAGACAAGGCGTTGTATGGGTTGAAACAAGCCCCTTAGGCTTGGTATGATAGACTTACTACCTTTCTTCTTGATAATGATTTTCAAAGGAGTAGTTTGGACAAGGCCCTATTTGTGAAACATACTAAGTCTCATATACTTGTTGCTCAAATTTATGTTGATGATATTGTATTTGGATCCACTACTGATTTTCTTGTGAAATATTTCTCGGATTGCATGGCACATGAGTTTGAAATGAGCATGACGGGGGAGTTGTCTTACTTCTTGGGTCTTCAAATTAAACAGTCTCCTTTGGGTATGTTTGTCTCTCAGACCAAGTATGCCAAAAATCTTATGTCTAAGTTCGGTCTAGAGTCAGCCAAACATGCTCGTACTCCAATGAGCACCAGTCTTCACCTTTCCAAAGATTCCTCTGGTACTAATGTTGATCTTACCCTTTATAGGAGTATGATAGGGAGTCTCTTGTACCTCATAGCCAGTCGTCCTGACATTATATTTAGTGTAGGTGTTTGTGTCCATTACCAAGCCTGTCCTAAAGAGTCTCATCTACTTGCGGTCAAACGCATCATTAAGTATGTTAATGGGACATTGGGGTATGGGATTTGGTTCACGATCGACACTACCGCCGAAATCACTGGTTTTTCTGATGCCGACTGGGCAGGGTGTACTAATGATTGTAAGAGCACATCTGCAGGGTGTTTTTACCTTGGGAATAATTTGATTGCCTGGCATAGCAAAAAGCAAAATGCCATCTCTCTTTCAACCGCTGAGGCTAAGTACATTGCTGCAGGGAGTTTTTGTGCACAAATGTTGTGGATGAAGCAAATACTTCATGATTATGGTATAGACCATGACACTCTCACTCTTTTCTGTGATAATACAAGGGCCATGAACATCTCTAAAAATCTTGTCTAACACTCTCGCACTAAACACATTGACATTAGTCATCATTTCATTCGAGAATTAGTGGAAGAGGGTCTTGTTGTTCTTGAACATGTATCTACTGAGCATCAAAAAGCTGATATTTTTACAAAACTCCTTCATCTTCTTAGGTTTGAGTTCCTTAGAAAGACCTTGGGTGTAGTGCTCGGTAACTAGAGTGTGTCTTGTTGCATGAGTGGATATTATTGTATGGCTGTTTGTGTGCTTGGATGTTATAAGCTCATTACCATTGATTCTTGTCTTCTTTGCACTTAGACTGAATGAACACCTCTCATGTTGCTTGCAAGATTTCATTTATCTGTGTTTATTGCTCATTCTAAATACTCATGCTCTTTGACTTCATGATCTCATTCTGTACACATCCTTGAGATAAACTGTTGCAGGGGTTTCTGCACAAGTGATCAAAGTTCTCTATGGACCTCTAACAGTGTCTCTTATACATTTTTAGAGAAATATTGGCATATCGTGGGTGATGTTAAGTCTCTTAACCATCTACTATCTTTTTTCACTTTCACGGTTCCTCTCTCAATTCATTGAAGTCCGGGCATTAGGAAACGGCTACCTCAGAGGTAGCAACCAGGCCATCCTTATTGATTCCATGTTTCTTTGGATGCCACCAGTGAGTGCCCACAAACAAGAAAAGTAAAAAAACAAAAAAAAAATAAAAAGGGCTTTTTGATTGAGGAGGAGCCTCCGCTTTTACTCACTAAATACCCCTTGAAGGCTAGTGGTTTGACTTTTCTCAGTGATGTTTAGTTACTCTTGTCGGAGGTCTAGCCATCCAATCACTACAAGGATCAATTCTAGTTACGTGGCCTCTCAAGGATTGCACACACACACATTTATTATGTGAGCTCTCATGTTTGTCTTTGAGTTGTGTATTCCTATGTAGCTTATGATCATTGATTGAGGTTTACCTGATTTGCTCATGATATTGTGATTCACATTGTCCAACTTGCGAGAATATGGGTTTCACGCTTTGTGGATTATCTTATCTTAGCATCACATTCGTGCTATTGTGCTAATCCCTTCTTGTTGCAAGTCCCACTTGAAGTGTGAGTGTTTTTTAATCTGCTCATTCGGGTGTTTTTCAAAGTGCTTTGGTTTTACTCCTTCGCTTGAGCGCACTTTTTCTCACCCCAGTACTTTTGCAGGTTACACAGATTCTGAAAGTTTATATTTTGGCTCGAGCGACCCCGTGCGCGTAAGTGTCTTAGCTCGAGCAACAAACTTCTCGCTTGAGCGATCTGTTCTGGCAGGTTGCATAGATTCTGAAAGTTTATTTTTCTGGCTCGAGCGACAATGTTCAGGCTCGAGCGACCCATGCACGTAAGTGTCTTAGCTGAAGCAACAAACTTCTCGCTTGAGCGATCTGGTCTGGTTTAAATAGTGCCCTCCGTCCTTTCAATCCCATTTTTTTCCATTTTTCTCGAATGGTTTCTCTCTCATAGGGTTTTTTCCTCACCCGTGTTGTTCGTCCCTTACATTTCACTAGTTGTGGGAGTTTTTTTCTCTTCCATCAGTTTTTCCCTCCCAGCTATTGGTAAGTTTCTTTCTCTCTTCTTCTCGATTTCGTTTTCCTTCTCTCTCTCTCTCTCTCTCTCTCTCTCTCTCTCTCTCTATTTTTATGCTGTTTTTTTGAGTTTGTTTGTGATCAATTTCTTGTTCTTATCTTATTATCTTCTTTCTTTTTTTTCTCATCTTTGCTTTATCTTATTTTTTATTTTTCTGAGCAATTTAGGCATCATTCTAGGGTTCGTGCGTCGAGCCCCTCTGTGTTTTTTTTAGGGTTTTAATCTGTTTATGCTTCTATTTACACTACCGCCATCCTGCTATTTTTATTTAATTTGTTTTGGTTCCATTCCACTGTTGAACTCATGTGAGTCTCTGTGTGGGTTTTGTTTGGTTTTGAGGAGTTGTTTTGATAGTTTTTGCTTACACAATGAGGTTGTAGTTCTGCCCTAATGATGTGCTTGAAATTATTGGTTTTCTATTGTGCATGCCTTCGATTTGTCCTTTGCTGCTAATGGGGTTCTGGATTTTCTGTCTCATCATACTGCTATTCTCCTAATTTTATTTGTTTTTGGTACTAATGTTGTTTGTTCTTTTGATCTATTTTTTGGGAGTGGCAATTGATTATTGGGGTTTACTTGGTGGGCTATCTTGGGTTGGGTTGGGTTAGGTTGGGTTGGGTTGGGTTTTGGAGGTTTTATTGGGTGGTTTTCTTGAGTGTCTATTAGTTATGGCGGAGTCATCCAAATGCCGTAAAACTATTGTATCCCTTTCCACTTTTAATAAAGATAAAATCTCATCTCAAGAGAAGTCCAACCTGTATAGGGAGTTTTATGTGTCTCAGACTATTCACTTAGAACGAAATGTCCACCCCAGTGCTTTCGAGTCTATTCCTATCTGGTCTTTGTTTGATGCTTTGGAGGGTGACCCGGTTCTCCATTTCTCCGGTCCTCAAAATCTTAGCTGAGTCCGGGAATTCTACTGTAACATCCATTCCATCAGCAAAATTTCTACTTTGTTTCACACTTGGGTTTGCAACAAAGAAATTTTTATTGATTAAGAGGTTATTCGCCAGTTTCTTTCTCTTCCCGAAGTTCGGAACTGCTACTATCCCTTTCTTACTCGCAACATTGCTTATTTTGATATGGTTGCCATTGAACTTTGTGGCACTCCCCGGACTTGGATCATCGGGGTGCTCATTCGACAAAATGAGCTTTTTTCCCAATTTCGCCTACTCAATATCATTGTCTATGCCAACATACATGTCACCACTCATTCCTCCACATTACTCAAGACTAGGGGTATGTTTTGTATTGCGTTGCTCATCGCCTCCCCTTTAACCTTTCTATCATGATTGTGGACAAAATGATAGGCGTGTTTGAGGGTCGCAAATACTTGGGTCTCCCTTACGGTTGTTTACTAAATAGTTTTCTCTCTTCTCTCGGTGTCCCTACATTTGATGATGATGAGTTTACATCTCCCACTAAACCTATCACCAAACTTACTGTCTCCCAGAGTCAAGCCCATGTCAAGGGAGGGTCGTCCGGGGTTGGCGTGTCTAATGCAGGTGATGATCCTCTTGCCAAGGAGGCAGAGTTTGATGCAGCAATTGCCGGTGCACCCGAGATGCGTCCCCACTCGTTTCGTGGCCAGCTACAGCAGTTCTAGCGCTCCGCCACGCACCGTCTTGATCAGATGGATGCCTACCTTGATGCATTTGATGGCCACCTTGCTCAGCAATCCACCATGCTTGCCCAGATTCTTTCTCTTTTGCAGTTGCCGCAGTAGCCTCCACCGTCCTCACAGTGATGTTCCTCTTCTCTTTTGGACTGTTTTTCTTTTGTGTTTTTAGACAATGTTGTTTTTGGACAGTTTTGTGTTTGGCTAGTCTACTTCTTTTGCTGCGTTTTGTTCGTATTCTTTTGGCCTGTATAGTCTCTTCCCTTTGTCTCTCCTGGTCAAAAAATGGGAGTATTACTTTTTGGGGTATATTGGGATATGGGATATTGGGTATGCTTCTTGGATATTGTCAATGAACTAATCACTTTTTGGAATTTTGGATTAGACTAATTAAGTTCGGATTCATTATGTCTTGATATATATATTTTTTTTTTCTTGATTAATTACTCTATCTATTCCTAGTGGTTTGGTTTATATATTTTTGCAGAGTATTTCGTCAAGGCTGTTGATTTAGATTCGTTGGTTGTGTTTGGTTGTTCTTTTAGTCTAGTGCGTGTGTTACTAGGAACTCTTGTTAGAATATTTTGTCCGGGAATTGACAAAGGGGAGATTGTTAGGTCCCTTAGTCTTGTCAATTCCATGAACAAACATGAACTTATCGAGTTGTAATTGTTCTTGGTTTTTTGTCTTGCTCGCTCGAGCAAGGGAGTGTTGGCTCGAGCGAAGTAGCCTTGGTCCCAGTACTTTGCTCTTCTGCAAAAATATTGGGAATGGTTTTTGTGCACTCGAGCGAACCTATTGGTGGCTCGAGCGAAGGCACTTTGGTTTTTCGCGTATCTGTCTCGTCGCTCGAGCGAACTTCGCGGCCTTATTTTCTATAAATATTTGTTTTAGTCTGTTTTTAGGATTAATGCTTCCAAATCTTCTTAGAGGGTTCTAGGGTTTTATTCTGGAGCAATTTTGTTAGTTTTCTTTGATATTTGATTGAGTATTAAACTCACATGGTTTGACAAGCATACATCAAAAAGTTGTTTGAGTATTCTACTTCAAGAGTGTTCTTCTTCGATGGAATCCGGAGATTCAAGCGTGGAGTATTCGAAAGAGTTCGAAGCTGTGCACAGTCGTTGATTCAACATGGATGTTGTGGATTCAACATCAATCTGATCAATTCCGAGACGAAGGTTGCGGTGAAAGAGATATAGATTGTTGAAGACAAATTGACAGAGTTTGGGTAATTTGTTTGGTATATTTGTATTCTTTCTTTCATAGTGGATTGATTAGTGGTGTTTCGCCCGTAGTTTTTTAATCACAATTGGAGGTGCTCCAATTGTGATTTTTTTCACGTAAAAATCTATTGTGTTGATTTATTGATTTTGAAGTAACAATCTAAATCACTTTCGTATGTGCTAGATGATTTAGATTGTCTGTTTTAATTGTTTGGGTATTGTTGCAATTAATTTTGATCTGAATCACAAATCACTTAGGTTTTTCAAAATTGTTTACACTAAAAAAATTCATAATTTGAAATAACAAAAAATGATACTTTTTATACTATAGTTCTTTCCATCCAATTATTACTTATGATTTTTTTAAAATAATATTAATAATTTTTACAATTAAAAATTTTAATTTTAATTATATTAAAATTATTTATAAAATTGTTGTTTATGTTAAATGAGAATGGTAGAATTGGGATAAGATACACCATTATGGAGAAATAAACATTTTGAAAATATTTTACGACAAATAGGATTTAGATGTCTATATTGATAATTAATAGAACTCAACATAATTTAAAGAATAAAATAAGACTTATTGTTAATTTTTCTTTTTTCTTATCCCACATTAGAAAGAAAAAGAAAGTTAAGAGTGACTTATTTATGCCAACTTTGCTGGAAGGCTTGGGTTGTAAGAGGGACCCAAGTTTTTTTTAAAGAGGAAGAACTTAACCAAAGTGTGGTTAACCACGTGACTATCCCAATTTTGGTTAAAAACTTTTTTGCACTAAGATTTTCATTTTTTCTTTTTGAACAAAGGTGGTTGTTCTGTTCAAACGAAAGCCAACATTAACAATTTTTTGCCATTACATAAGAGTTTCAACCTCTTTCGAACAGATTTTCATTGATTATATAAAGGCAATTCTCCTTCAATCCAAATCATTTCAATTCGTTGCCTTTCCTCCTTTGCACATATTCTGCATATTTGTGAGAGAGTGCAAAGCATGGGTCTAGTTTGTTAGGCAGATTGATTGTAATGCTTTTTCAATCTTCCAATATTAGTTTACCTTGGGAGATAGACGTTTGTCAATTCATAAACATTACTATGAGGGAAGAATCTGTCTTAAAATGGGAAGATCAATAACAAAAAGTTATTGAATTGTAATGCTAATGACATGATATCAAAATTGCATTCAAATTTTTTTTCCTTCCAATGGGTGTGAAATTATCATCTGTCTTAAAATTTGAAGATCAATAACAAAAAGTTATTGAATTGTAATGCTAATGACATGATATCAACATTGCATTCAAATTTTTTTTCCTTCCAATGGGTGTGAAATTATCTTGACGCCCCCCCCCCCCCCCCCCCGGCGGGGCAATCCCACTCCACCACCTCCACGATTTTATCTTCTTGTCCCCATCTTAACAAGGAGTAAGGTGGGAATAAGACACCACATATTGGGGTGTCTCGTACCGCTATCATTCCTATTTTGACAAAAACCTTAGTGGATTTAAAAATAAATGATTTTATTTTAATTTTTGGAATCACTTAACACAGATAAAAAAAAATCAAAATAAACTAAAAAAAGCAAACTCCTAAAGAACTCATGTGTATTTTCCTTTGAATCAAGATCTTTAATAGTAATTTTTCGTATAGTCTTAGAGTAATTTTTTGAATGATTAAAATTCAATTCTATAAAAATTGAGGGTATAATAGTACTAAATTAAGGGTACAGTAATACTGATAATTATTTTTAAAAAATATTAGTCATACCAAAAATCACAAAATGCACGTAGTGCAACGCAGTCGTGGAAGCCTTAATCACATGAGGGAGGGAGGGAGGGAGGGAGGGGGAGGCTTCAATGACTTGTGTGTATTTGGTGAGTTCTTAACGTGGTCTCAACTCAACTTCTCAGCTTGGTAGGTAATTATACTAATATATATAATATTATACTAACTATATAGTTGTAGTAATAATAATAATAATAATACTATGAACATTTTGGAGAGACATCGAAACCTAACTACAAGAAAATGCAAAAAAACCATCAGCCACGTAAGCATCATCAACCGGCCGGAATGCCACTGCCGCCGTCGCCTCATCTTTCCCGGAGCAGAAGCGAGCATCCGGCCACGTCGCCACCACCACCGCAGTCACTTGAAATCCACAGCAATAGGTCAAATTCTGGCCGGTCAACGTCGGTCCAACGCTCGAAATCAACCACAAAGTCAAGAACCAAAAACAAAATCGAAGAGAACAATTTAAACCCTTCAATGACAAGTCCCAGAATTCCCAAGAAACTTAAAGATCCGCATAGCATAGATGATCACGGTTCTGTTAAGTTTCTGCAACGTACTAATAATGTTAATGATCAAGTGGTGGTGGCGAAGAGGGCGAGATCTACAATGCCTGGTTCGCCTTCTGCGTGGGCGTTGTCACCGGGAAGATCTTCACCGTGTTCTTCTCTGATACTACAAAAATCACCTGGTGGCGGCGGCCGCCGTGGTGGAATGAGTGGGGTTTTGAAGTATTTTGGGCAGAAGAAGAAGGTGGCAATGGTACAAGAAGAAGAGTTTCATAGGTTTAGGATATTGCAAAACAGATTGTTGCAATGGAGGTTTGTCAATGCTCGAGCTCAGGCTTCTAGGGCTGCAATGAAGGCT